>JAHXMU010000358.1:155657-194520 GCA_019455685.1 Philornis downsi | reverse complement strand
CAAATGCAACAATTCTACCTATTGACGAAGCCATCAAGATGGAAATGGGCCTCGTCACTGAAGATGATTTTATCAGCAAAATCAGCATTTTCATGTTGTCTCTCCAATACCCAATTAACGAACTCCCTTCGCTGTCTATGGTCAGCTGACTTCAGTTCCTGAGTCAATTGAACTTTGTATGCATGAAGATGCAAACCTTTCGTCAAAATTCGCTGCATAGTGGATTTGGAGACACCAATTTGCTGAACTCGGTGTCGAACTGAGGTGGATGGAGTTTGAGCGACAACATCACGTACAGCTGCGACATTTTCGATCGATCCACCTGGTCGAAGGCGCGTTGTTGTCTTTACATCACTAATAGACCCAGTTTTAGCAAATTTATCCATTAATCTCTTTACAGTCGATTCTTTTGGAGCATTATTGTGACCCCAAATTGATCACAATTTGCGAACTGCACCAAACGAACGCAAAACTTTCACCATTTTGGTAAAACAATTTCACAATGAGAATGCGTTATTCATTCGTGTAGCACTCCATTTTGCTAACCTCGTAACTTCTACTATAGCAAACAATAACAATTGTTCAAATTTCAAACAATGACACTTCAAATGGCGCCAAATATAAATCTTGCGTTCTTGTTGGGACACCCTTATAAATGGATTATAAAATGATTACGAATAAGAACAAAACAAAATGAATAAACATTTCATAAATAGCAATGCTGCCAGGTTAATTTTACTATACCGGTATCCTGCATATCCTACTAAAAAAGCGCAACCATTATAAGACAAAATAAAAAAAATAAAATAGCCAAATTTGTGCCGGTCATTTACAATTCTCGACTATGGTCTGGCAAAACATTGACCTGTATCAAGTTTAACGAACTTCGATAAAGGTTTACAGCAGTTATCGTATCTACCAGGTAGCTAGCTAACCGGACAGATGGACTACGCTCAGTATTTCCATTCGAAAGGTCTCAGTCCAACCAATATTAAAGCCGAGCTAGATTCTGCTCTGAGGGGGTGCCTGCCCTTACGTTTGCGACTGTAAAATATTGCATAGCAAAGTTTAAACGAGGCCGTACCAGCTGCCAAGACGAACACCGTAGTGGTTGACCAATTGAGGTGTTTAGGTCAGACTCTGTAAAGAAAATCCATAAAATGGTGTTGGATGATTGTCATCTGAAGGTGCATCAGCTAGCTTAAATAATAGGCATTTCAAAAAAAGCTATACGTCGTATATTGACCGAAGATTTGATGGTGAGAAAGCCGTGCGCAAGATGGGTGCCGCGCTTGTGCTCAATAGAACAAAAACAGCGTCGTGAAAATGTTGCAGTAGAGTGTTCGGCAATGTAAAGTCGAATTTTTGCCGTCTCTAGTTGAGCATACAATATCATATAGTATCATTAATAACATGATTTTCGGAAGCAAATTGTTTACAGTTTTCCGATTTCTAATTAAACTCACTCATCTCACTAGCGATTAATACTTTGAACAAAACTAAAGTCTATTTCGGTGGCTTATTTTTTAGCCCAACCCCGCATCAACTATAATACAGTTAAGGAAAAAACTCTACATACACCCTACTATTTTGAAAATGTAGAGAACTAGTGATAATATTAAATATAATTTTGATGTCAATGTTTAAGACATTAATTGTTAAGAGTGTTTGAAGAAAAAAAGGTTTGAAAAGATTGATCATTTATAAGCTATTGGCGATAAACATGGAAATCGGTGGGAAAAAAGTCTACATACAGCATTGGCAAGTCTTAAAATGAATAGGAAAAAGAAGAAGATAAAAGGAAAAAGCCATCAGTTTTCATGATTTGCCTTATTTGTCAAACATTGCAACCATTTAAATTCAGAAGGCGATTTGTAAAAAACGTCTTAACTTAAAAATTGTAAATAGACGAGAAATTCAACAATCAGTTCGAAATTTGGTGGCGAACCTTCGAAAAGAAAACAAATCTTATAGGGAAATTGCTATAATTGTAAAATTAAGTCGCTCTACATTGCAAACTATTGTCAAAAACGATCAAACCAACACCAACAGTACCGAGAATAAGCCGCGATCTGGACGACCGGAGAAACTTTCGAGACGCGATGTCAATAGTGTCCTTAAAGAAGTCCATAAAGATCCAAAAATAAGTGCCCAAAATTGTCCGAATACCTTGCAAGATTATCGAATATTACCGTTTCATCAAGAACAGTAATAAACGTTTTGCATGATAGCGGCGCAAAAAGCCATTTATTTCTGCCAAGAATCGTCAACTTCGCCTGGACTTTGCTAAGGCATATTTACAGAAGGGAATAGATTTTTGGAAGAAAGTTATATTTACCGATGAAACTAAGAATAATATTTTCGGGAATGACGGCCGAAACAAGGTTTGACGAAAACCAAACACTGCACTTGATCCCAAAATATTATACCTACTGTGAAACATGGTGGGGGCAGTGTTATGGTGTGAGGAGCTATGGCGGCATCTGGAGTTGGTCGATTGGTTTTTGTTGAAGAAGAATCTGGACAGATATCAGTATAAGACAATATTGGAATAAAATCTGAAGCCATCTGTGCAAAGCTTGGGCCTGGGAAACCAATGGATTTTCCAACAAGACAACGATCCCAAGCATACTGCACATATTGTTCGAGACTGGCTTCTTTATCATGCACCAAGGCAGCTCAATACACCTCCCCAGTCGCCAGACCTCAATCCAATTGAGCATATTTGGGACGTTTTGGAAAAATCTGGGCGCAAATATGATATCAGAAATTGCGAAACCCTGAAAACTGCCCTTACTCGAAGTTGGTCGGAAATTGCGCCCAGTATTACGGAAAATTTGGTGATGTCTATGCCACGTCGTCTTCAGGCAGTTATTGAAGCTCAAGGCGTTCCTACAAAATATTAAGAATGTATTGTTTTATTTTATTTATTTAAAAGAAATGAAATATTTTAAGACTGTATGTAGACTTTTTTCTCATGAATTTTTATTGTTTTTGTTATTTCTGTTATTGTTATGCTTTTGAATTAACTTTTTGTTTTGTTAATGAACTTTGTTTTCGGTACTTTAAATATTAATGCAAACGCTTTAATAATTTGTCTTAAGAATATCTTAAAAACACAAAATAAGCGGGTGTATGTAGAGTTTTTTCCTTAACTGTACGTGTAATTTAAATCATACAATCATATCAAAAGCAAACCAGTCACATTGTTAAAGACATTTTCATTATAGCCAAAATATGATTATGTTCATGGGTGTAATTTATTATAATTACCAACACATAAATGGAAATAAGTAGCAGCTCAACGTAAAGTAGTGATAATTTTACTTATCTTAATCGCTCAATTTTCAAATATGTTGTAAGGGAATACTGGAGACACAGAAAATAAACCTGTCAATTGGTATTTAAACATCAGTTGACACCCAAAAGTGTCTTAAATAATTACAGAAATTCTTCCACTTGATATCCCTCCGCCACGAATTACTTCCGCGACGAGTAATAAACTACAGAAATATGACGAACGACAGGGAAACTTTATCATTTGTATATCTTTTAATAAAAGCAAGTATTTGTTAAGCGAAAAATATGACTTTTTTTACTCTGGTCGGCGTGCTAACGAGTATAATGAATAGTTTTGATATTTTTGGCCACAGTCTTTTGCGGTTTTCTACTCAGCTCGCTTAATAAATAAAGACAAAATTGATAACTCTTTTCAGTCGTCGAGTTTGGATGATAACACGCAAAGTGCGTAGTATCGCAGCCGTCGGTTAGTCAAGGTGTGTCAAAACGCTTATAGAGCTAATGCGCCTGATATATTTATAGACTGTTTAACTTTGTGATATATAAAAGATGATATGAATATGTCTTGTCGGTTATATTTTTGAAGATTTTATTGTTAAGCTATTAAGGTTTTTAAATCCTCCAACTTAATCATTTGTTTTCGCTGTATTTATTAGAGACAACAATGTTTAATTCTTCTTTCATGGACTCAAATTAGATTTGATGGGGAAGAAGCAGTTTTGCTAAAATCGAGTGAGAATTTTGAATAATCAGCAGTTAATGATAAACAATAAATTAAAAGAAAAGTTATCAACGGTTTAGGCCTTAACGAAGATATGATCTTGCCTACAAAGTGAGGTCATTAAATATTATGGCAACGGACGAGACCCAGACGTTAAAGAAAAAAACAAGAAACTTATACTCGCAACATAACCGATTTGAAATACTAATTAATATTTCAATTTACAATACTAAAACTAAACGTTTTCGTACAGCAAAACGGTTCCAAAACTAGTCGATCCGAGATATAAATGGTTCAAGTGGTATGAAAGAGATTTTTTGGTGAAAAGTGGCAACCTAATAAAACATGTGCTTTAAGTTTCAAAGCGGCGCATTGTTTACAACTTTTATTCTCAATGAATTTGTAAACATGGAAAGAACCGATCACCGTTATGCAATTCAATATTTCCATTTAAAAAGTCTCAATCTAAGCCATATTAAAGCCGAGCTAGATTCTACTCCTTCGTTTACGACTGCAAAATATTAGATAGCAGAGTTTAGACGAGGCTGTACGAGCTCCCAAGACTAACACCATATTGGTCGACCAACTGAGGAGTCCGCGGTTAAGGAAATCTACAAAATGGTATTGGATGATCGTCGGGTGAAGGTGTGTGGACTAGCTGAAATGATAGGCATTGCAAAAAGTGCTATACACGTATATTGACCGCAAAAAAATTAAGATGAGAATGCTGTGCGCAAAATGGGTGCCGCGCTTGCTTTCAATAAAACAAAAACATAGCCGTGAAGATGTTTCAGTACAGCGTTTGGCGATGTTTTTGTGGGATTATTTTTATTGATTTCCTTTAGAAAGGAAAAACTATCATATATTATTATTATTGCAGCGTTTAGGTGATGAAAATATGGAGAAAGGTCGCATTTGGCTACAAAGAAAGTTTTGTTCATCAAGACAATGCTCCAGTTCACACATCCACTATTGTGAAAACCAAAATAAACGAATTAAAGTCCGAACTGCTTTATAATGCTCCCTATTTGCCAGATTAAGCTTCTTCTGACTTTTTTCTATTTTCAAACTTGAAAAAATGGCTCGGTGATAAAAGATTTGCCAAAAAAAAGTGGTGGAGTCTGCGGTTGGTTGAATATTTAAAGGAATTTGAACAGTTCTTACTATAAACAGGGTATAGAAGCTATTGAATATCGCTGGAAAGAGTGTATCGAGCTAAAAGGAGATTATGTTTAAAAAGGAAGAACATTTTTGCCAGCTTATTTGTGTCTTCTTTGTTAGGTCGGCCAGTTTTGGGACCGCTCTCATAGACTTGGTACACAAGAAGTGCACTTTTCAATTTTAAATATACGGTCTTTGTAAATATCTTTTGAAATTTTTGCTTGATATTTAAAAGTAACTACTGGGAAATTTCCGCTAGTAAATTTTGGAATTCGTATGAAGTGAAAGAAAAATGAAATTAAAATCAAATGAAACATGAAACAAAGAAAAGAATTGCAGAAATTTCAGGTGAACTAACTTGCATATATCTTCACTCAATGTACTTGCGTTGTCGATCGCTTGATTCTTATCAATAAATGCTTATTTACTCGTATAACTTACAATCTTACAAATTTCACCATTGAATTCTGTGATATCGGTAAATTTTCATGTGTGGTACTTTAAAGGGAAGGAGATGTAACATTTTCATTTTCAAAGCTAAGCCTACCAAAATCATAACATGTGACAAATTTGGTTTAAATGAGCACCACTAATAGGTTAAACCTGCCGTATGTACGAGAGGCGTACCACAAGAGACGTGACTAATCGGCTGAATATTCTCAAGTTTTGCCAAGCATTAGACAGCAAAACAATGCACAAAAAATTAGATTGCCTCAGTCTACGAATAAGGAGTTACAGGGAAACAATAGAATTTAGGAAAGTCGGTCAATCTATATGGAATGTGTCAGAATCAATATGACGTTGTGTCTCATTTCCATTCTTTGATTGTATTTTAGCAAAACCCTTATAGTATGCAAACCGAATTTAGTTCATTAACCGAATTTAGTGCAAGTTAATAAAAGACATGAACATACAAATATGTGGACCATACGTAAGGGATGTGCCACAAGAGGAATGATTACTTGGATGATTTTTGCGTTTTGCCATATTTTATAAAGTTACAAATCTAAGTTATTGCAGCCTATTATTTTCCAATGACAGAGAAAATTTTAGATTTCCAAAAATTGTCCGATTTGAATGATTTGTACTTGAAAGAACGCGATAGTGTGTTGCGTTTTCTTTCTCCTAAAACGAAATTATTGTTTTATGCAGTTTTGTGTCTTAATCCCAATCACAACTGAAACCTGATGTGATTTCGTTTCTTGACACAGAAAAAGGCCGGACACCAATTGTGGAAGTCAAGAACTTAACTTATTTTCTGAATTAAAGACACCAGTCTCTCAGAATAGAATTTCATAGCTGTTAAAATTGTTGAATGTTTCTTTAATTGTAAAATTTCAAATGAACTACAAACAAGACTTTTCATGAATTGAATCAGAATTTGCTTCTATGGGCTACTGCAACATCCTAATTTGAAATTACAGAGAAAATTTTCAATTACTCAAAATTTCAATTTTACCGAAACAGGTGAGACAATGCGGTCCATTTTCATTGGCATACTAAACGTTAATGAATCCTTAACGGATAACAAATTTAACACAATTTGTTTCAAATTAATGCGAGATATGAATCTAAGAATATATAAATATATAAATCTGTCATTTTTGTGGAAGGTAATAACAGAAAGTGCAAGGTTAATCGACAGGCAATGTAGTGGACAAAAATTTAGTTTACTGCAATGAGAACGAAATGGACGTTGCTGGGAAAATTTTAATTTCGAAATTTCAAACAATTTTTGTTAGAGCTAATGAAAGGAGTAGGACGACATAGACTATTTACAATCCGCGACTACAATATGGTAATTTATTAGGCTATGCCAAATTTTAACAAGTTTTTTAAGGACCTGCGAAAGCTGTCATGCTTGCCAACCAGTCAACCGTACAGGCGGACATAGCTCAATCAGCATAGAAGTTACTTATTACTGCATGAGCTTATTGCTAGCCATTACATTATTTTCTCGCACCAAATGATATACAGGGTGGCGCAATAGAACGTGGATATTTAAAAAATAGATTAAAAAATAAATACAAAAGGTACGGTTAAAATAAATCTAAGGCATTGTAGAGTAATAAATAGAGTTTATTTTTTAAAAATAACATCATCTAAATGGTGACCCTCTCTACGACGGCACTCCTCTAACCGCAAACGAAAATTATTGAAAACTTTCTTCGGTAATACTGGTGTGATGGCTGCTATTTCACCACGGATATTCTCCTTGAGCTGAACGATGTTTCTGGGATTATTACTGTAGACTTTGTGTTTGTGTCTGGACTACGTGGAGGCCATGGGACATCACCTCTTTTCGAAATCAGTCTGCCAGGGAACATCTGCTTCACCACCGCCATGGAGTCATTTGATGTGTGACAGGTAGCTCCATCTTGTTGAAACCAAGTTCTGGAATTCACTATTCTTGAACTTTCAATTTCTGGAGCCAAAAATCCGTCCAACATCTCAACATAGCGTTCCGTGTTAATCGTGACGTTTTAGCCCCGAGCATTTTCGAAGAAAATAGGACCAATTATTCCTCTGCCAGAGATTGCTGCCCATACTGTCACTTTAGGACTATGCAATGGTTTATGGTGTTTGATTTTGAGATTTTCAATGTTCTAGTAACGACAGTTTTGACGGTTTACGAAGGAAATGAGCCTCGTCAGAGAAAAGGATATTGTCAAAATTGGAAAATCGATTAAGCATTTCATTAGCAAATGCGAGCCTTGCTATGAAGTCAGACTCTTTCAATTCTTGTGTTAATTGCAGCTTATATGGATGCAGTTTAAGATCCAATGTTAAAATTCGTTGCAAACTTCGTCGCGATAATTGTAAGACAGACAATCTCTGGCGAGTCGACATTTGTGGATTTCCTCGTACTGACTTCATAACTCCCTCAACATTGTCTTCGGTCCTGGATGTTCTTGGGCGACCATTTGCTTGTGGTTTAAATGTTGAACTGGTCTCTTCAAAACGCTTTACCCATATTTTTTTTTTTTTTTTTTTTGAATTCTGGATTTATTAAAATCTGTCCTTGGACATTCATTAATATTCACATTGGCCTACATACTACTTATATACTAAAATTTTATGTTTTTATTCGGGAACACTTCCTTGAGTGTCCCTACTGCTTTATTCGTCCTGAGTAGCCAGGTCCTGTGTGGTTCTCCTCCTTAGTCTGGTAAATAATGGTGTTTCGTTCATCAGATTGGACGCCAGCTGATTCGGATGTTGTTGAATACGATTCATGTATCTAGCGGAGTATTTTTGGTCTTCTTCCTTAATGAAGGGTGTTTTCAATTCTCTATGCAACTGTTTGTTCGAGAAGTATCTGGGTGCACCAGTAATGGTTCGCAGTACTTTGGATTGAAAGCGTTGTAATATTTCAAAGTTGGAGGTTGCTGCAGTCCCCCATAACTGGATTCCATATGTCCATACGGGCTTTAAGACGCATTTATAGATTTTTAATTTGTTGTCTAGGGATAATTTGGATTTGCCATTCAAAAGCCAATTTAAGGATCTTAGTTTGAGCCCCAAGGCCAGTCTTTTTGTAAATATATGCTTTCTCCAAGTTAGTGTTCTGTCCAAATAAATGCCTAGATACTTTGCATCATTTGCTTGAGGTATTTCAACATTATTAATAGACACGGGAGGGCAACATCCTCTCCGAAGTGTAAACGTTACCTGAACCGATTTCGTTTCGTTTGCCTTTATTCTCCATTTCCGCAGCCATTTTGTTATGGTATCGAGATGATTTTGCAATTTTCTAGATGCTTGATCTGGGTTGACATCAGTGGCAAGCACAGCTGTATCGTCTGCAAACATGCCGATAAGAGTCCCTTCTTCTGTGGGTAGGTCCGAAGTGAAAATCAGATATAAGGTAGGACCAATAATGCTGCCCTGAGGTACTCCCGCATGCGATTTAAGCATGTCCGACATGTCTTCGCCGTGTTTAACAAAAAAGGTTCGTTCAAATAGATAAGATTTCAGAAAAATGAAGAAATTCGTGGGTAACATTTTCCTCAATTTTAATAATAAACCTTCGTGCCATACCCTATCAAAGGCTTGTGAAATGTCCAGAAATGCCGCATTGCAATACTTTTTCGTGTCGAAAGATTTATTTATCAGTTCAACTAATCTATGAACCTGTTCAATCGTCCCATGTCCCTGTCTAAAACCAAATTGGTGATCAGGTATTAATTTTTTTGACTCTATTATGGGGTTTAGTCTTCGGAGAAATAAAATTTCGAGGACTTTTGATGGTATAGGTAGGAGACTTATGGGCCTGTAAGAGGAGGTTTCTTCAGGTGGTTTTCCAGGTTTTCGTATCATTTTCACCTGAGATATTTTCCATTGTGGCGGAATGCACAACTTTAAAATGATTGCATTGTATATTCTTGTTAGAAGCTGTAAGCCTTCCTGAGGCAATTCTTTTAAGACTTTAGCAGTGATCAAGTCGTATCCCGGAGCTTTTCGGTCTTTTAAATCAGCAATTATATTTTTAACTTCGCAGGTGGTAATTTGTGTAATAGGCAAGTCCATCTGGTAATCTTCATTTAGAAAGTTGTGCAGCTCATTTAAAAAAGTGTCATTACCATGTTGTTCATTAGGTACGAACACTTTCTCCAGATGTTTTGCGAAAGTTTCAGCTTTTTCAGAATCACTTTTAGCGGAAGTCATTACTAAACCCAATCCTATACAAATTGGCCAATTTTCTCAAATACACTCTTTCCTCTATAATTTCTAAATAGTAAGCTGTAGTAACGTAGATCACTAGCGCAATGATTAGTACGCTCGACTGTCATTCGCATGACTATAGGTTCAATTCCTCATACACTCATCTATCATTATTTGAGCGGTTGTCACCTTGATGTGTCTGAAGAACTCTTAGAGTAGTAAAGTAATCGATAAGTTTTGTAAATACTTCTCAAACTGTGACGTTCGGAATCGACGTTAAACTGTAGGTCCCATTAAGTGAGTCTAAAAATAGAATTCATATATGCTCACTGAATGTGAGGAGCTCTCCCATGTCTTATCCATGAGATGGAAGGGAATTTGTTGTCCAATAGCCCAAATTATGCTTGTGATCGGGGTTTCGAATTCCAATGCAACCATTTATCATTATCTGAAGGGCGGTCTCCTTAATGTGTCTGACGAATACTTCAAGTAGTCGAATAATCGACAAATATTGTAAATATTTTTCAAATCTTCATTCGGAATCGTTGTTAAAGTGTAGATCTCATTGACTGGGTCTACAGATAGAATGCGTGTACGTTCACAGGATGTGAGGAGCTGCACTATACCATTTTCATGGAATGCAGGGAAAATTGGTTTCGCAGACTGCTGTTATACAAATCAGTACTTAGTAAAATTTGAAAAAATTACAATTTACCTAGTTTATAGTCTTAAGAAGATAAAAAATCGGTTGCTTGTTCTAATATTGCTTGTTCTAATATCGAACCCCATTTCTTCACATTCGGAACACATTTTCCTTTTTTTTCATATTTCTTTCTTTAGCAATTAATGGAGGCAACTTCCTAAAACGCAATCAAGTGATATACATATAAGGTGAGGCAAAAAGAAATCCATTATTATTGCATAACACTAAACGACTTATTTAGCATAGTTTGTATGATCCGATTTACGTATAATGTTTTAAAACTTGCTAACATTTAGAAGTAATCGCATTAGGTTTCTTTTATGGAAACCCTCGTCTCTCTGATTTCCACTAGCTTCTCTTAAGACAAAATTTTTAGCGGCATAATTATTTGTCATAGAAAAGAATAGCTGACTTTGCCGAGTCATTATCGATGTCATGATGTAACACAGTGACCGAAGTTGATCGTTTCTGGGCGTTGCAATCCAACTGATGACGGTGCAGGCCCGCATTAACAGTTTGCCCCCACAGGACCAGCTCATAGTAGATGATTCCCTTTCAATCCCACCAACCACGGCAAAATCTTCCTTGCTGTCCATCTTGGCTAGGCTCACGTTTGTGCCAGTTCACAGCGATTCGATTACGAAGGTTTCCACCAAATGTTGTCGTAAGTGACCAACTTTTCATAATTAGTCACCATCCGCTTGAGAAATGAAACGATTTTCTTGTGATTCAATAGCAATTCGCGAATGGAAATTCGATCCATAAGGTCTTTTTGCAATAACTCTTGTGGCACCCTAACACCGAGCTGCTTTCTGTATTCAGCCTGGTTCATGTAGTTCTAAACTATTGTTTGTGCAACGTTTAGCTCCTGTTCAATTCAAAAAGTGCTTACATGACGGTCGGACGATTTCCATTATTCAAGCAACATTTCCGACAATTCTCCTTCCAGAGCCTGGCACATATTTGACCTCAAAATTACAGGAATGCAATCGACGAACCCAAAATCGCGCATGATTGGCTGTTACAGCATCAGGACCATAAATACGACTCACATTTTCAGCTGCCTAACTTGCGGTTTTGCCTTCGTCGAAGAATAAATATAGAATACTGCGTATGTTCTCTTTACTTGTGCCCGAGCAGTTCTGTTTTGAGCACAAAATTTTATCTTTGTAACGCCATCTAACGTAATCTAAATCGCACTTGTACAGCATGAGATACAGATTACTAAAACCAGCCATTGAGAAAGTATAGGATTTCTGTTCTCTACACCTGACACGTTAAATGCTTCAAATTTTATGTTCCAAATTTCAATACATTTTGGGTATAATTTCAAAAATGCCACAGAATTTAATACGCTATTTAACATATTCTTCACCACTATGGAAGTGACCACATATGTTGATATTCCGAATTCAATTACCTTCCTGTGTATATAAATTTTTTTTTTCTTTAAATTCGCATTTCTTAAAGAAGTTAATACGTCATTCACACTGAATGTTGTATGGCAATTTAAATGTTAATTAACACTGTTAATGCAAAATCCTCTGCATATATTTTCCTGTCCATATATGAGCAACAGCAAGAACATTTTTGCACATGCCACATCACGCATATGTCCTTTTTCGCCAAGGACATTCCAAGAAAATATCCAAATTGAAAATGTGGCATTAATTAACACCTTTCAAAAATATTGATAAACTATTTTGTGGAAAACAAAAAAAAAAATACCTATAAAATATATGGCATACCTGTTGTCCGGCATTGGCGGCTACCCAAGCTTCGGCAAATGTTTCCATAGCACTTTGGAAATCCATGATGCAACAAGAGTGGGGGAAGAGAATAAGCGTCGGCAGGATAAATTTTTAAACACTTATACGCGTTGACACATAGACAATTTTAGGTTTTTACGCCGCACTCACAACAATTACATGAAATTAATTATCTTTTTTTATATGAATGACAATAACTGTTCAATTTTAGAATCGTACAAGGTTGCTTGTTTAGATTTGTGAAGGAGATTAGGAATTCAAGCCAAGTGTTTTAGATTTTTAACGTCAATGTTGTCATTGTGTTATTATTTATAACCGTGTTGTGGAAAAACTCGATCGATTTGTTTTATTTTTTGTTTTGGTTTCTTAAGTTAGGTTTAAACCACGTTTAACACTGTCTCATGCCGTTAACACTCAGTAAAAATCTCATTAATATTCATATTTTCTATTTTTGTAATTAAACTTGACTCGATATACATTTAATGAGCGCCACTTTATTGTGTTTTGCGTTTGTTTTAGACTTAGTTTTGATTTTGTCTGAGATTTTATTTGAATTTGGATCTTCTTTTGAAGTGAAGCCAACTTTTGTTTACTTTTTAGAGCCCGTCGCAGTCATAAAAATGCCATAAAATCCATGTTTAGGTAGCAAAGAGGGTGTAACCAATTAATAGTCGTAAAATATCTTTTGAAATAATATAACTCAGGATCAACTCAACCACAACAATGGTTAGAGGTGTTATTGTAGTTTAGCTTAATGAAGGATTAGTTATTGACCATTGTCGGATTGAGGTGTTGGCCGCTCAGTACAGGTAGTTTAAGTGAAAACCTTTTCCAAATTATTTCCCTTCCTTCCTTACCTCCTTGATTTTTTCACCTTTTCTTCCTCTCTGTTGCTCTCTCTACCGCATGCTCTTTTTCGTAAAAATGTTTATCTTACGTTGATTCTCTTATATGATCTCCGTTCAGAGTTTATTTAGTTAAATGATCAGATACTTTCGCTTGGCTTGCCGACTAAATGTCATATTGTGACAGCTGCGAGATGATGACAGGTGACACTAACAATGTTGCCGCTATTAGGTAGTGTTCAATGAAAATTACCGCCCGAGGTGCAAGGAAACGTATACAACTTAAATAACCTTCGGAGACATTAACATTAACGCCTAGAACAGGTTTAGCATAGCCCAGAGTTACTGTGGATCGATAGTTCCGCAAGAAAAAGGCGCCAAACGATTTCAATTGTTCCCGTAGTCAACTCGAGAGGAGGTCTTAATTACTTGTAACACTTTTTTAATCAGATTTAATTATGCTGCCGTTATTGTTGTTGTGTTGGTTGGTGGTAGTGGTGACAGTGGTGGTGGTGGTGGTGGTGTTGGCGGTTAATCATTACAATCACTTTATATTTTTGTTTGTACTAAAAACGGTCCGGCACTTGATCGAATGGGCGCCTTACAGTGACTGTCAACACGCAATGTCAAATGCTTTATGATAAGCTAGCTGTCAAATCAAATGGTGTTGTCTTCTTCCTTACGTTGCCTCAGCAATTCGCAACTATTTGTGCCCCGTTGTCTGCTTCTTCTTCTTCTTCTACCCCGTTTACTTCTAACGCTTTAACAATAACAATAATTATTATTGTTGTTATTGTTGTTGATATCACACTTAGACGACAGCAACAGCAACAATAACAAGAACAACGGCAACAACTCAGAAACAAACAAAAATTGGTGTTGTTGTCAATGATTTCTTCCTTTGTTTCACTATAAATGCCGCCGTCGCCTCGCCTCGCGCCGCCGCCGTTATTGTAGCCACCTCACTCAGCGTCTCGGTTGACGTCTTCGTGTTATCAATTACAATTGTCAATTTGTTTTAATTCATTTGTATTGAATTTATATGTATATATCTAAAAACAAAGCTGTTGCAGCAGTTGTTTCATGGCAATTTCAACTATTTCAATTCTAGAGATTCTCTCCATCGAATTAGATCTGTCGTTCGGGTCTGTCTGTCTTTCGATTGAATTCTTCTAGGCAAACGCGCGTCACAACATGCTTACCTAACGCAAGTTGTCGCACAACTGATATTTTACCACACTCGCATATATCCAATGGTTTTTAAGTTCAAAATGTCAATGTATGCGTAGGCATCATCACAGTAGTGGTAAATGTGATGGTTCTCTTTACAATGGTTATCCCAACATTTTGGCTCTCTTGTTATCATTATTATTGCTCTTAAATTGTAGTTTATTGTAGTGTTAGTGTGGTTTTTGTCACTGAGCTGTTTCGGTGTTGTTTATTTTGTTGTGGTAGCGCCTGCTTGTAACCCATTTTTACATCCCTTTGGCGTGGAACGGGAAAAGGATTAAGGATTATAGCTTTCTTTGTGTGCGTGTATTTATCCGTGCCCATGCGTGTGTTTCCCTATAAGGGCTGACGTAACTGATGGGATGCAAATGGGAAAAAGTGACCCTTTTGCTATAGATTCAAAAGCATAACAATTTTCACTGATATCAGTACTATACAAATTTGTGATGAAACTTCTCAAGAGCAACTGATGACCGGAGGATAGGGAAGAGATACCACCACATACATTGGTGTGGTCGTTTTTCTTAACCGGAAGAGAGACTTACCTTTTTACATTTCTCCAACTCGTTTCTTTAAGCCGCTCATACGTGATCCTCAGGATTAAATTTTCTATTCAAATTCAAAGATTATGTTCTTGTGTACGAAATATATGCATTCCAATACTTTAATGGGAGCAGTTTCAATAATCGAGCAATAAATACAAATATTCCACAAAGAATAGTATGAATATTTCTAAATGATCAAGTACATAATGTAGTAGAGGAGTAGATTTCCTCAAACAGAATTCCAACCTAATTTTTTCGGGAAATACCATCTATTTTCCATTCTCGCACTCCCGGGGAATTCTAATTTGAATTCTCTAGCTGTTATTTACTAGGGACCAACCGAAACTCTTCGCAGAATTTCTCCAACATATAAACTCCCATAAATTCCGATTCCAATAATTGGTAAAAGTGTACCCCGCCATTGCCATTATACTGAAAGCGACCAGTTCGAATATATGGTATTTTGACACTAATGCGTCTAAGGCAGACATCTCTTACTGGAACACAGCTGTTATACCGGCCTAGTAAGCATTGTTCATCCTAAATGAAATTACTATGGAAACATGAGAGAGAAAAAGGAAAGAATGAAAAAAAGTAGCGCAACGTCTAAAATATTATATAAGATCTCCATGATTCAAGAAAATACACTTGGAATATGGGAATATTTTGCAGAGAAGGCGATTCTATACTACAATGGATGTAGTGCAACAAATATATGTCAGACGTCAGCGCAACCCAGAAAATCTGATGGACTCGTCAGAAATGGATAAATCGTAAAAATTAGCACATCTATTACAGCTGCCATGAGGAAAGGCATTATTTGGCTGTGGTGTGGATTTGTAAGTGGCCAGAGACTTAGATACCTTGTCTTACCGTTTAATCCTGCAAACTATCAAATAGCAACGACCCACGTCAAGGCCGAACGCTTTCTATTTTGCACACGGACCAAGGGGGGACAAATCCCCTGAGCCCAACAGTATAATTTATGAGAGCCGTCGTTCCGGGGGATTTTAAAGCCAAGTAATGAAAGAACATTCAGAATACTTAGTAACACCTCCGGTCCCGGATTTAGACTGCAGTATATCGCAGTATAGACGGACTCCCACATAAAGATGTACGCAAGCAAAATGGCTATCTATTGATCATAATACGAGAAATCAGATTGATCACTTGGTAATTGGTAGAAGAATTACTTCCACTGTCATTTGTTAATTGGTGGAAGAATTGCTTCCAATGTCAGGAAAGTGTTTGTGATCTGTGGTGATAATATAGATTCGGGTCACCAGTTAGTTGCAGTTAAGGTGATTGAAGAGATCGAAAAGTCTATTTAACTAAGTGTAAAGAAAGCTGTACATCACCAAGTTCCACACTCCTGAGACAATCACAATCTAATTTAACAAACTCTCTTCCTTATTGTGGTTACAGCAGGAGGCTATTCTAACAATGATAATGATGAAAAACTGATCAGGGATACGCAGAGAATGCTGCAATAAAGTAGAGCACATTTCTGTATATTGCTAGTTCCGTTTGGCTACCCGAATAAGGAAATCAAATGGGATAAACTAATCAGCACCGAGCCAAGCGGAGATAAAAATAGCAGTACCATGAACTAAGCAGCGAGTGTTTGTGATCTATCGGCAGAAATACGAGTATCTAAGGCAAGTGGCTTTGAGTTTATCAAAGACGAAGCTTCTGAAGCATTAATATGGGTTTACAAAAGTGGATGTGGCGGTAAACGAGCATAAAAGCAAGTTCATTTATTCGATGAGTATAGAATTTACTTGCTTGGAGCTCTGCATGAAGGTTGACAACTATAACTTTAGAGAAGCAAATGAATAAGTTCTGGTAGTATTCGAGAGAAAACCACTCTGTAAAATATGTCGAACAGCCAGCTTTACTGGAAAGTACGAATGCCTATGATGCAGTATCATGATACAGTATGGTCCTATCTTCAGCTTTATTGGACGTTACAATTCGTTAAAATAGTATAGATTTCTCAGATTCTAAGGATATATCGCCAAGTATAATTTTTTTTTCATTTAAGTTATTAAATTAAATTTAAGTTTAAAACATTTTAAAATGTTTCAAATGCTATAAAATGTATGTAATTCTCTTACATTACCGACCATTTCACAATTTCTATCTGTAGGAAGAGAGTTGAAAAGAGAAGAAGCCAAGTTTGCGCTACCGGCATATTGTGCTTGTGTGCAACCAAAACAAAACCAATACATTTACAATTTGACAAAGAGAAAAAAATATGAAAGAGAATGTTTTTACTGTGTTAAAAGAGCAAATAAATTCCTATCACTCTCCTACTAATACCAATACACCATCCAGATGGATTATAATGCATGCCGAAATATTGGGCAAAACGTACAAATAAATTTAGCATTTGTTGTAAGGCTTGTAAATGACATAGAAATTGACAAAATTTTGCGTGTCTTCTTGACTGCATTCCAACATCTGCTTGCAACTCTCTCGGTCTCCCTATTTTACTCTCTGCAATTGCAGAATACGAGTATATCTATAATAATCGTGTTTGGGTTTTGACTGCGAATTACTATAACACAGCCGAAGGAGGACGTGGTCATGGGGAAAGAAGAACATTGCTTGTTTCTTGCTCATCTTTGGCGGGCCGGTTACTGAGCTGACGGTTTGGTAGGTTGTGTCATGTGTCAGATCTCCCTTCGCTGTGGCATATGCAACAACGCTGATGAAAGAGTGCGAGTGAACCATATGAATTTCGGAGATACGTACGTATGTATGTTCATGTTAATGCGGTTGAAGAGTATATAAGTATTTTTGGCAACAAACACAGACATCGGTTTTAGTGTTGGTGTTGCAACAGCAGCAGTTTGTGCCAAAAAACCAAAAACTCATGAATTCGTTGCGAATTCTTAAGTAAGCAACTCCCACTCCGTGTTTGTTTTTACGTCAGTTGTCTCCTTTCCTCATTGAGGCTTTTCAAAACGTAGGAAACCGAAACGAACAGTCTCAGATAACCGTCGGTTACTTGGTTGGCTCTTTGTCCATTGACCGAATTTTGTTTTTGTGCCGAGCACCAGAGATAAGAAGTGAGATAATGCGCGCGCATTACAAGCGATTAGGTGCCCTCACATGAAGGATTTGAGCCAACCATTACAAAGGGATTTTTTGTTGTTGTCCCCCTCGTTTTTCAATTCATTTTGTATGTTGTTTTTTTACAACAGTTTGACTCTTCATTCCTTGGGCATGGCTCTTCTCCTTTTCGTATGTGTTTGGTTACAGTATGTATACAATAATAATAAACACAAAAACAACAGGACTAAATGCATATGTATACTTTTCGCAATATACTCGTATATAAAACTTTTAAGCACTCTTATTTATATACCTATACAATACTGGTGTTTGCGCTGAAGGAGAGCATACGATTTTCTGCTAATCCAGCACTCGGAGTATACAAATACGGGCGATGATTGGTAAACCAATCACAATCATGTGCTTGGATTCATATAAAAGCGTTGTTTGACGTTCTCTTGTATATAATATATGTATGTCAGATGTGGATAAATTTTAAATAAATTCATCGACATTCCATTTCTCAGAAGATTTATCAGGTATTTTCTAAAAAAAATTGTTGCAAAATTGAAGTGAAATTGCCAAATTCACAAACTTTATGTTAAAAAAACAATTTGAAGGGTTAGGTAATTTCTTGAGTGATATTGCCAGTAAATATGGCACTTTTATGTTACAGCCAGGTTATTCAAAAAAAAGTTCAGTTTGGCTGAAGCATACATAACCTATACTAAGGACTACGGTCCAAAGTGTCGTGGACGATGTGTCGGTTCATCTTAAAATAACTCAGTGTAACGAAAACGCCTTCATCTCATTCATAACAAATACGTAATAAAACATTTTTCACTAACTACGCCCACAATGGGAACAGTATCGTTAATAAGTGGACTATTCGGATAGATTCTCCAGCATCTATCAGTTTTAACCACGCACAGCTTTTAATTATAATTATTCCTTCATCGGAAGAAATGAAGGTATACAAGTATGTATATCATTTGATGCGGTCAAAACTGTAATATCCTCAAGGAAGCACTTGAAGTACCAAGAATTTTTGACCAAATGTGTTTCATGCCTTTCTAAGTCGACTGTCTAATGTCATTCTATCTGGCGGGCTAGTCATTAATCCTTACAAAACTTCTTAAAAATTGGCAGAGTTTCATATTTTTGCCAGATCAAACCGGAGATTGCAAATAGAAGATCGACCAATAGGGTTTTGGTACTTCCTATACAAATTAATTGATTTTCCAAAATGCAATTTGTTTCCTTTAACTCCTCATTTATAACCTAAATTTATATCTATTGTATTGATTTATAGAGCTTAGTATAGGGTGATTTTTGAAGATTTAAGTAATAGCGTCTAAACGTCATTTGTAAAAGTGAAAAGTGTACAGTATACCCTGCCATTTCATCACGGAATGACGAATGACCTACCACAACGCCTAATTTTTCTGAATGCGCCTTACAAAAGCTCAATGAAAATCCGCTGTTTTATCGAAAAATTGTGTTCAGCGATAAGGCTAATTTCTTGCTGAACGGATACGTACACAAGCAAACCTGTCGCATCTGGAGCGATGAACAGCCACATGCCATACATGAATTACCGATGCATCCCGAGAAAACGACAGTCTGATGTGGTTTATAGGCTGGTGGCATCATCGGTCCATTTTTCTTCAAAGACGACCGTGGAAAAAACGTTGCCGTCAACGGCGAACGATATCGAGCCGTGATACGCGATTTTTTTTTTTGCCCCAATTGGCCGAGTTGAACTTGGTTGACATGTGGTTTCATCAGGACGGTGCAACATGCTACACTGCTCGTGAAACAATGGATATGTTGAGGGATCAATTTGGTGAGCAGTTGGCCCCCAAGCAGCAGTTTAGCCCCCAAGATCTTGCACGATACAGAGCTATTCATTTCTCGGTTTCAAAAGTAAAGTTAAATAAAACACGCATAAAGCTATGATTTTGAAGAAACTTTTATTTCATTATAATGTTTGGACCTTACTATTATGTATAAAATACAATGTCATTTAAATGATCTCCTCAGGATTGATTGCAGCAGTGGATCCTTTTGAGGTAGTTTTCCACCACTTTTTCGCACGTTGCGAGAGGGACATTTGGGGATTATCGGCGTAAACTCAGTACCTGACGTAGCAGCACAAAACAAGTCTAACGGCGTCAAATCGCATGACCTTGGTGGACAATTGACGTTGCCAAACGTGAAATTACGTTTTCTGGAAACTTTTCGGGCAATACAGCCAAAATCGGTCGAGTTGAATCATGTTTAAATTACCACTTTTGTAGTAAGTTTGAACTCTTTTTACTTGTTCTTCGGTTGTTGTACGATCCATATTCCATATTCACTAAATAAATAACAGCTGACAGCCTTGCCAGATCGGCTGTTTTGAAACCACTAATGGATAATGCACATTTAAAACACTCAACTATCGCGTATATCATCACGTGTTCGAGACCCGATACAACCAGCTATCATTATTTGCACTGCGCTAATCAAAATGTTTCTGACTTTTGGCAACTTTAGTAAATATTTCTCAAACTGACGCTAGGAGTCGTCGTTACGAACCGTTGAGTAAGTGTAAATATAGTATGCGTATAAGCTCACTGAGTATGAGGAGCTCTCCCACATATCAGTCGCGGGATGAGAGGAAATTTGTTGTTGTTCTCATACCTTCACCCGGATGAATGAAGACATATATCATTTGATACGATAAAAATGCGATACACAGTAAGAACCGTCTAAGATACCAAATAACTTTTGATCAAATGTGTTTCATAACTTTGTAAGTTGAGTGAGTGATGTCCGCCAGCTTTGCTGGCAGAAGCCGCAACTGACGTAAATCTTTATGAAACTTCATAAAACTTGGCATAGTCTAATATCTTGCCAGATCATAGCCAGAGGTTGAAAATGAGCCCTTATGGTATCTTGTATACAAATTGGGCGACTTTGTGAAATTCGATTTTTAACCTGCAACTATTCATTCGTATACGGGAGTGATCTAAATTTCTATCCATTAATTTGATCAACAATTCATGATGGAACGTTCAAAATTCAAATTGACCGATTTTACGAAATTCGATTTTTAACTTGTAACTTGTAACTCTTCATTCGTATACTGCAGTCTAAATTTCTATCCATTAATTTGATCTACAATTCATGGTGAAACGTTTAAAATCGGTGGGTTGGACAAATTCAATCGAAATTGCTAAACATTAATGAAATACAGAGCAATGAAAATGAGCGCCCAGAAGGGGCGTGACAATTGCCCTATTTTCCGAAATTCAATTTTAGCCCTGTAACTTCTCGCACGTAGATTGTAGCTACCTGAATTTCTGTTCATTGTTTTGTTCCACATTTCCTGGTAAAATTTGAGAAAATCAACCGGGTTACCATGCTCTTTCTGGTACCATCCACGCAAATGGCGCATATATGCTTAGGTTCACATCTTCTATATAGGAATACAAATTTCAATCAATACACAATAACAGTTGGACTAGATAGAGTCTGAAAATGAAAATTGACTGCTCTGGTACCTCCCACACAAATGAATGATTTTCTGGAAAGCAATTTTTTCCCCGTAACTTTTAATTTGTAGACTGCAGCAACCTAAATTTTTGTTCATTGTATTGCTTTATAGTATCTGGCAAAATTTGAGAAAAATATCAACCAAGTGACCACGCCCCTTTAACTCCCATACAAATGACAGATTTAATCCATAATTTCATATCTCTTATGTAGTTGCGTTGAATCTAAACAAAATTGTCATAATATAGACTGCAGTATCACGAATATTGAAGTACCTCCCACACAAATTAACTGGTTTCGCGAAATTTATTTTAGCCCCTGTAAATCCTAAAGGGAAACTTACATTTTTGTCAATATCATTTAATATAACGATTGGCAAAATGTGATAAAGAGATTGTATAACCCCGTCGTTTGTGGTAACTCCCATACAAATTACCAGCTTTACTAAACGAGGTCATTCACTTACATAGAGGGTGACTACTGTAGGTATGGTCATCTATTAAGTTTCGAACTCAGAGCAGAATCCCAGCACTATAACAGTGGTCCAGATGGCTGGCCTTTTCCATTCGAATTTTGGCGTCCTCTTCACCGCGCTTATGAAGTTAACTATCAAACCCTCTTCGCCGTAAAGCATTTTTGTCATCCAGCATCTCATAAATCTGTATCAATGTCGGTATATAGCTTATGTTTCACACGATGCCAATGTTCTCCTTTTCAGACTAATTTTCTCTCAAAGGGTTTCAGAACACGTTAATAGACGAGTGTGATAACACAGATCCTTTAAAAATAGATCATCCAGCGAAGGTTAAAACATCCGCTGACTGTGGTCTATAAGTTCTAAAAAATCGATAATAATCGAAGAATTTAATGTGGGCTCGTCATAAGAGGGATTCAGTTGCATTTGACATCATTTCACTGCCTTTTCACCAGATCTTCTACATCAATGAATTACAAGTTTTTTCTTTTCATCAAAATTCACATAACTATCATAATTAATTTAATTTATTTTAAACAAATGTTAAAAAAATGTTAAGTTTTACCATTGGAAAGAAAAAAATATTAAACATGTTTAATATTCTTACAACGACTGTCGGTTACGACACCTTTATTGCATCGCCCCTTTTAATGTAATTAAAGAAAACTTCCTAAGAAATTGAAAATATGTTTATACTTTCACAGCTATTGTGGTGGCTGTGAAAATACTATTTCTTGGAATGACTTCCACTTTTTCCGCTGGTAATGGTATCCGACAGCATCTTGGTTCATTAAGGAAGGACTTTCTCATGAAATCCGTTGCCAAGTTCCTAACAATGTCTGGTGACAAACAATACTCTCTATTTAATTACTAACTGACATCACCAGATTTATTGATGGCGGCGAAGGAGTTATATTTGCCAAAGTTCACTCGGCTTAGCAGAGTTGTAGGCCCTTTCGTGCAGCGAAATTAATAACTTTAAATTTTTTTTATCATTTAATGTCAGACCCAATTTCGCTGAATACTTCTTAAGGTTTAATACGACTGCGGTAACATCTCACAGTTTTCGGCAAATATCATCAAATATATCTGTGTTTACAGGGAAAAACGACTTAAATGGAATTTGGACAAAGTTGAACTTATTCGTTATCATTTTGACTCATATTTGCGCCTCATCTCCACTAGAAAATTCAACGTACGAGGGCGTCAAAAAACTAACCGCCCTGATGTACATATATAGATGGTGCCAGTAGTTTTGAAAAAAATTATTTTGGTGAAAAGTGATAATCTTATAAAACATACTCGTACGATATGTTTTGAGTTTCAAGGCGCCACGTTGTTTAGAATTTTTATGTGAGCCATCAATTTTGATCACCGTTATGTAATTAAATATTTCCATTTGAAAGGTCTCAGTCCAGGCAATATTAAAGCCGAGCTGGATTCTTTTATAGGTGAGTTTGCTTCTTCATTTATGACTGCAAAATATTGGGTAGCAGGGTTTAAACAAGGCCGTAAGAGCTGCCAAGACGAACACCGTAGTAATCGACCAATTGAGATGCCCATGCCAGACACGGTTAAGAAATTCCACAAAATGGCATTGGATGATCGTCGGCTGAAAGTGGGCGAACTAGCTGAAATGATAGGCATTTCAAAAAGTGTCATACATCGTATACTGATCAAAGATTTGAAGATGAGAAGGCTGTGCACAAGATGGGTGCCGCGCTTGCCTTCAGTAGAGCAAAAACATCGTCGTGAAGATATTTCAGTAGAGTGTTTGACGATGCTTCACCACAATAAAGCCGAATTTTTGCGTTAATTTATAACCATGAATGAGATATGGGTTTACTTATCTACAACTGAGCTAAAGGAACAGACAAAGCAGTGGACTAAAATGGGAGGACCGTGCACAAAGAAAACGAAAGGGCAAAGTCATGGCGTCTGTTTTTTTTGGGTGCCCTTAGGATTATTTTTTTGATTATCTGCAAAAAGGAAAAGCCATCAATTGCGAATATTATGCTAATTTATATTTGTGTATGGAAGTGGGAAATGATATGCAAAAAGACCGCATTTGGCGAAAAACAAAGTATTGTTTCATCAATACAATGCTCCAGTTCACACATCCACTATTTCGATGGCCAGAATTAATAAATTAAAGTTCGGTTTACAAGATCACGCATCTTTTTTTTGACAGATTTAGCTCCCTTGGACTATTTCCTATTTCTCAACTTAAAGAAATCGCTGGTTGGTAAAAGATTTGCCAACAATGAAGAGGTGGAGTTTAACAATTCTTGCCATAAACAAGGAATAGAAGCTATTGAATATCGCTGGAAAAAGTGAATTGCGCTAAAAGGAGATTACGTTTAAAAATGAAGAAAATGTTTCCCAATTTTTTTGTGTTTTTCTTTTTCATGATCGCATTCAAAATATATTAAAAAGATTGCATAATATCCAGCCGTCATGTGTGAAACCTTGTTGTGGGCAAAACGAGTCAGCGGGGCTTGTGGTCATCTTTATTGAAGACTTCATATCAATCAGTGTCTTACAAGTTTTGCAGGAATACTAACCCGATGTGGCTTCATATAAATGTCATCACACAAGACGACAGAAAACAGCTTTGTAAAGGGTGGCGCATAAGTAACATTAACGGCGACTATATTGAATGCGCTCTTGTTCTTCATTTGGTTTTAACTCGTGAACCAATTGCATCTTATATGGGGAAAGATATAACATATGTAAAATCCTTTGCAAAGACCGCCTAGACATCTCTAACTGCTGAGAACGTTGCCTGGTGGAAGTTTCGGGGTTTTCCTCAACACTTTCTTGCACTTGAGCAATGGTCACTTCATTTCGAACTGCACGAGGTCTTCCAGCAGGCGGAAGATCACAGACAGCCCCTTGTTGCCCAAAACGGTGAACCTATCGATAAATTGTTGGAGCGCTAGGAGCATTTTGAACTTGAAAAAAATTTCGATATGATCTGAATAATCGAATGCTGACTTTCAAAGTAAAACTGAACAACTTTGGTTCTTTGTTCTGTGCTGAGCCTTTCCATCATAAATTTCCCAAGTATTATTTAGTTAATTCGGTAAAGAGACGAAAAAAAAAGACTTAAACAAAAAATTTATTCACTGATCAAATCTTAGCGTTATTTATGCGCCTCCCTATAGTTATCGAAGAAGGGAAGACTCTTTTTCCAAGGGCCTTAAACAATATAATAAACAAGTTCTAAGGCCAGTACAATTAGTTCCATTAGAATAGGTTTTTCTCTTCCACATCACATTCGACAGGATCTTATAAGTGAAGAACTGGCATGGCCCTATTTGGTGCACATGAACTTCAGTCATTCATGTACTGAGCCAAATTTTGTTTAGGACCTAATGCATGCTCTTTATGGTCTCATTCCCATGAGTCTAAACAATTCAGACTTCAGTCTATCAGCATCTGTATGTTTGTTATTCTTAAGCTGTGACATTGCTAATCTGATCTAGTTTTAGCTCTGTGCTGTATAATCTGCTCCCCCGATAATTGGCGTGTATTACAGTAGGGAATTGATGTTTTATAGATGTGTTCTCTTCACATTTACATCAAGCTCTGCGTTACTACGGACACATTTCCTTCATTGCACTTGTAGATGGGAAGGCCTGTCCCACAGCCTTTGCATATTAGATTTTGGTAGAATTTTTAGGATCAGCCTACTTACCTGATAAAATACCTATGCTATGCTGCAGACTAGTAACGAATTCTAATAAAATTTCGAAGCAGAGGATTATGGTTTTTTTGCAATGTTTTAGTGGATTAACTTAATCACCATGAATTTTTTGCAAGAGCAATACATTTCCAATTGGGTTGTGAAATATTCCTTCAGTTATCAATTCTTCATTTCAAATTACCGCGTCGAGCTTCTATATTTAGAAAATACTAGCTGACCCGGCAAACGTTGTTTTGCCTTCAAAATATTAATGTGGTAAAAAAAAATTAATAGCAAAAATCTCATCTCCAACGCCATCTATCACTTCAAATAAAACCTTTTAAACCTTCCGGAATACTCTACCAATAATTTAAGACCAAAATGAGCCAAATCGGTCCAACCGTTCTCGAGCTTTAGCGAGACTAACGCACACCAATTGATTTGTATATATCTGTGGTCACAACCCGTAACAGCCTAACTCGAGTTGGGACACAATTGAGTTATTAGCACCATCGTATTCAGCGTATCTAAATTTATTTGCTCTAAATTTTTCATGTTTGTATCTCTTCTAGGAAGGCAATTAATCCTAAAAAACCTAATAGCTTAAGTTATTTTTCTCAATGACTGTTTTGGCATAACCGCCTAAGTCAATTTAGGACTACAACAAATATAAACATTATTTTTTCATCATTGCCTAAATTAACTTAAGTCGTTAATCCAAAAAAATAAAGAAACAATTTTATTTTCCTAACTTGAGTTAAGCTTTTATACCGAATTACAATTTCGTTTTTTTGATAAATATAAATTGAGTTAAGGTCTTTCTCCAAACAAACAAATGTTTATTTAATCTGGATCTAATAATCTAATAATATAATAGTTTAATCTGGTTCAACAATTCATAAGAGCCTAAGTGTCTTTTTCGATAATATCTTTTGACTGCGAGAATAAACAACTATTTTTTGTTAACAACTAAGTAAAGAAATTCTCCTTCTCCTGATTTTCAGTGAAGATTCAAAACTTTAAACTCCTGTACTGAAAATATTGAAAAACAGACTTTGGCTGTTATGGGTTGTGACCACAGATATATAGACTTATGTGCGATCATAAGTAAAAGTTATTCGTTCTCAAATTTGTATGCCACTACCCAAAGGAATGAAAGTCTGTATCAAAATTGTAACGCCTAGAGGGAAGCATCTAAAGTGCGAAGTATTTTTTGACTAGATGTTTTTCACGCCTTTATAAATCGATTGAGTGACGTCCGTCTGTTTGGTGTCCTGTCAATAGAAAAGATGACTATAGTAAATCTTTAAGAAATTTCCAAAAACTTGGCATAGTTTCATATTTCGCCGGATCGTAGTAGGGAACTGTTAATGGCCTATATCAGGCAGTAGCCTCTCTCATATAAACTGACCGATTTTCTGAATTTTTATTAATTCCGGTTTAATAAGTACGACACTTCTAGTATCCCGAACATAGAAGATGGTTTTAATCCACCTATGCTTAAATTCTTTTTCTGTCTTAAATAAACCAACAAACAAACTTAGTTCAATTTGATAAGCGCCAAGAGTTTGGTCAAATATTGCTGCATGAATTACATTTCCGCGCTGCCTCCGGTACCATCCATACCTATATAAATCCACAGATTTTCTGGAATTCTTTTTTTCCGTCTACAACTCCTCGTACATATACTGCAATTACTTACATTTTAAGCTCATAATGCTTGGCTGAATTTAAAATAAATCTTCTGATTATCAATATAGGGGTTTCTATAAGGGTCTCCTGCGTTAAGGCCCGATTACCACATGCGTTCTTAGCTTTATGTCTTTCAAGCAGATGTGCTGAATTTAGACAAATTTGAAGAACATTTGATGAAGTTAGTTTTTACAATGAAAATGGAGGGTATTCACACAACCCATACAATGTCACCGGTTTACCAGTTCCTATATTTTTCCCCTGTTGCCACTGATTTAAAGACTTCACGTAAATTTATGATTTAAAGACGTGGTAAAATATCCAAAAATCGATAGATTATCACGCCCCTCCCCCATACAAATTTATATCATATACCGGGTTATCCATTTTTCGGTTTCAAAAGTAAAGTTAAATAAAGCACACCTAAAACTATGATTTCGATGAAGCTTTTCTTTCGTTATAATGCTGGGGCATTGCCATTATGTACGAAATACAACGTCGTTTAAACGACAGCCTCTGGATTGTTTATGGATATTTTTGAGGTAGTTTTCGTCTACTATATCGCGCATTTCGGGCGATATTTGGGCAAATGTTGGTTTTCAAATGTTCTCACGTTTAAGCATCATCCGCATAAGCACGGTCTTTGACGCAGCGCTACAAAAAAAATGTCAAACGGCGTCAAAGCGCATGATCTCGGTGGCCAATAAACGGCACCAAAACGTTAAATAACGCTTTCTGACAACAATATAGCGAAAATAGGTCATGTTGTGTATCTTGGGGCACCGTCTTGTAGAAACCACATATCGTTCAGTTCACAATCAATCAATGCAATCTAAAAAAAGTCGGGTGTCATGCGGTCGTAATGCTCTGAATTGAAATTCGGAACATCCACCATATTTTCACCAACAAAAACGAGATTTTTGCCAATACGGACATTGCGATGATGCACTCGCCTGTAACGCTTCCAGTCTCTTCAAATTTCTTTATAGTCTTGCCAATTCCTTGCACAGTAGGTCGATTGTAACGACCATAATCAGTCCGTAATGAACGAAAATTGCCCATATTTGGATAACATATATTTGAATCACCACTTTTATAGTAAGTGTTAACAATTTTTACGCTTTCTTTGGTTGTTAAACGATCTGTATTCGTAAATGGCAAACTTTTCACTAAATAATTAACACTTTAGATGACAGATATTTAACAGCTCACAGCCAAGGCGACAAAGTATCGCCTAAAGTGTTGTTACTGTAAAATTGTTGATTTATCTTCATGTCCTGTAGCAGTTATCGCAGCCCAAACCACCACTGATGCTGGCGCTCGCAATCGTAGATCAAATTGTTGGTCTAAATTTACTTATACTTTTATATACATACTATATATATATACTTTTGTAGTAGGTTTTAACTATTTTTACGCGGCAAATCTTTCACTAAATAAATATCACTTCAAATGACAGATATGTAACAGTTGACAGCCTTGCCAGACCAGTGGATAATCCTGTATTATGTTTGAGAAGATGGCGTTTCCGACACGCTCGTCTACTTGACGATTAGTCGTTACAGCGTTGTAGATCGGTGGTGTCATAGGTGAGCGAATTCATCCTCGTGGCAAAAACTTTCCCATGCAGAGACTAAACGCACGTCTAGGAAAATGTTCTTTCAGTGTTTTCTCAACAGCTTTGTCATTTACCTGAGAGGAAATGGTTATCCAATCGATTTTTTTCACATTTTACCTAACATTGTATCACAATATAAAGGACAAACTTTTAGGGAACCTCAAGCTACTAATTAGGCATTACAAATAAATTTCGATAAATCGGCCAATTCGTATGAGAGGTACCAGAATGGCTGTAACAATAACGGCCATTTTCGTTTTCATAACCAGTTTACATGTTTACAAATTCCCTGAGATCGTTTACTTTTGATAGCTCAAATAGAAATACTAAACAACCTGGCGCATTGAATCTGGAAACATATGTTTTATACGTTTCCAACGGTCCACCAAAATAATTTTTTTCAAACTACTGGCACCATCTATACGTCATGTCGGCCAGTTTTGAGACCGCCCTAGTAGTTCGACAAAAACTTGATTTGTAACAAATTTGTCTGAATTTAGAAGATATGGAGTTAAATCGATCATTTGTGTGGAAGGTGCCAAAAGAGGCGCTATTACTCTAGACTACTGTAACCTACTAATTAAAAATTACAGAGGGGTAATTGGTTTTCGGAAAATCGGAAATTGGTTTCGGAAATGTCTGGGAGGTTCTGGTCTGACACTGGGGTCTGTTTTCATTCTCAAATATTGCTTTGAGAAATAATCAGCGTGTACTAAATTTAGTTCAACCACATGGGATATACGAACCTACGAATATCTAGTTTCAATCGGGCTGTGGGTAATCGATTGATTTTTTACCAATATAATACATAGACAAAGATTGAAGTTACTGCAGTCTACGGATGAGAAATTACATGCAGAAAATTTAATTTCAGAAAATCGGTCAATCTAACAGCGATAGGTAGCAGAAGAACTTTGTCGATATAGTCCAATTACAATCCTCGGCGACATTCTGGCACAATAGCAAACTATGCCAAGTTTTAAAAAGTTCCGTAAAGGTTTGTGTACTAGTCAGCCAGATGGATAGATATAGTTCAGTCAACCTAAAAATAAATTTTTAAATCTATATATATAAAAATGAATCGTGGTTTGTTCCGATGCTTAAAACTCCAGAACGGCTGGACCGCTTTGCATAAATTTTTGTATATGAGTCTGGGTGGTGCCCGGGATGGTTTAGATTTACAATTCGGTCCAATTGGACAAAGGGGCGTGGTACCTCCCATACAAACAAAAAATTAAAAATCAATTATTTCTGCTCCTGCTTACGGTATTTGCGCAGGTTTGGTGTACATATCTTAAGTGCTACTGCAAATATGGGCGGGATTGGACAATGGGGCGTGGTACCTCCCATACAAACCATAAATTAAATATCCAATATTTCTGCTCCTGTTTACGGTATTTGAACAAAATTTGGTACATCGGTTTGGTGTACATATCTTAAGTGCTGCTACAAATATGGGCGGGATTGGACAATGGGGAGTGGTACCTCCTATACAAACCACAAATTAAAAAGCAATTATTTCTGCTCCTGCTAATGGTATTTAACCAGAGTGAACATATTTTCGGTTGAGTGAACATATTTTAAGTTCTTCTGCAAATATAGACGTTTCTGATTATAATAGACCGATTGGCATGAAACATTTCCAATAAAAATAAAATTTGAAGGCAAAGCAACGTTTGCCGGCTCGACTAGTGTTAAATAAATAAATATATTTTGTAAATTTTCAAATAATAATGGGGTCAACATATTTCTGTTCGTATTTCTTTGAAACAAGATAATAAGTTGTTTTAAGTCTTTAAATAAAAGACATAAAAATATCCAAAGATCATAGGCAGGTTGCACTAAAAACCGAGTCCATGTGAGGACCAAATCCACCTCCAGGAAGGTGAGCATTTTTCGCATTCCTTCTAATAAAGAAGCAGTAAATATAGTTGATTATTTCAGAAAAAGTTCAACCTAGTTCATATACTTTTTCAAGAGATCGCCCTAATTGGGGCATGGTTATTAAAATCTACTAAAAAAAAAGCGTCGTTTCACTTCAAAATTGAGCTAAATCGATTATTTTCTACGTGAGAAGAGATAATTATTATGGCGTTGAGTTGGCACGTCGTTCATAATGCAATTCCATTTTATCCCACTTCACTATCGATTGAATGACTATCCAAAAATACTTAAGAATATGAATTTTTGTTTAAGAATATATACGCAAGGTGTTACTTTTGATAAGATCATTTATATGGCGTTGAATTCACACGCCGTTCACAATACCACAGGCATTATGTGTGAGCAAAATCAGTCCTGAGAGAAAAAAACCTTCGCTTCCAAAGACTGAACAGTGAAGTTTTAGCTTCTTCTTTTTAGTAATATAACTTAATCGTTAAACTTGTACCATTCGATTAGTTCACTTTTTTCAGGTAACTCTCCTTATTGTGGATGTGAGCATACAATTCCCGATTTTCAAGGAGAAATCAGTCCAAATCAATATTTTATATATGAGTGAACAGCATTTTTGCCAAACACAAACATCTGGCACCGTCTTCTATACTGTCGCACATGTGCCACAAAAAGAACAAACTGGGTCAGTAGGGGTAAAAAACTTACTGAGACAATGCTTTAACGCATATTTCCAAAAGAACTATTTTCAAAAATTTTTGCATTTTTTTTACAAGCTAACAGTAAATTACATTTAAGGACAGATTTCTATTTTTTATAAAGGGTAATTTTTTAAACGTAGTTTTTTTTTTTTTTTTAAATCGAATAAAACACTCAAATTTGCTTCATATATTAAAATTTTTTATTAAAATCGATAAATTGGTCTTTGCCATTTAATTTTTAAAGATAATTTCATGTAAATGTTGTCCGCGACTACGCCTCAAAACGTTCATTCGGAAGGTCCAATTTGTCGTCACTTTTTCGAGCATTTCGGCCTGTATTCCACGAATAACGCGTGTTATGCTATCCTGTAAAGCATCAATAGAGTTCGGCTTGTCCACATAGACTAACGACTTGACATAACCCCACAACAAACAATCAAGAGGCGTTAAATCGCAAGATCTTGGGGGCCAAATCGAGAGATAAGCTGCTCACCAAATTCATCCCTCAACATATCCATTGTGTCAGGAGCAGTGTTGCATGTTGCACCGTCCTGATGAAACCATATGTCAATCAAGTTCAACTTAGCCAATATGTGCAAAAAAAACAAAAATTCCTTGTGGTTGAGTAACACATACCCAAACGCTGAGAACGGCGACGAGTTGACATTTCAGGATCGCCATTAATACTGGTCGCTACGGCTGCAATATTTTCTTCGGTACGCACTCCACGCATGTGAGTCGATGCTTTTATGTCCAACAAATTAAATGTGGTGCGAAATTTGGAGATAACAGCACGAACTGTTGATTCAGCAGGTCGATTATGACGACTATAAAATGGTCGTATCAAACGATGCATATTTGAAGTGACAGAGTATACTGTACACTTTGCACTTTGACAGATGACGTTTGGACGCCATTACCAACCAGTGCTGCCAACCTGAAAAACTTAAATCTTAAAAAATCCCTCCATATACTCGTATATGCAATAGAGAATCAAAGTTGTTTACGTGGTTATGGAAAAATACAGACGAATCTATATTGAAAAAGGACCGTAACTGTATATATATTAGGAATGAGAACAAATGATTTTAAACTTTAAAGATTATATGACCATGAATCGGTATATCATAAATTTCGTTGCTAACTTATTCAATGGGAATGACACATAAGTTTTGGCTCAGCCGAATTTAGGACTCTAGCAAACTCTGCATATCCCTACCCGTTTTGTTAAATTGTGGTTGTTTGTGATCGGGGGCACATGGGCACCAGCCTTATTTAATACCTTCATTTTAAGGAACGAACTTACACATCATTTGATACGGCAAAAATGGTACATGCAGAAAGAAGCATTTAAAGTACCAGGTATCTTTTGACCAAATGTATTTCACAGCTTTTTAAGCCGATTTAGAGCTGTCCTTTTTTTTCTGTCCGGCTGACTTCCTAGTGGGGACGGTAACGGCCATAAATGTAACCTAGTGCTAAAGTATGTCCCAACAAGAACGCAAGCTTTAAATTTTAAATAAAACACAGATATTTAAAAAAATCGTGAAACTTTATTATATCGTAAAGTAGACAGAATGGGGTTATGTATGGAACAACATATCGGTCAGATGGCCGCCGCGGCTTTGCTGGCACACACGCGATCTTTTAATGAAATTTTCAATGAGCGTTTTGCATAAAGGCTGCGGTATTTCATTCAATTCATTCATTCAAAATTAGCATTTTCACGTTGTCTCTCCAATACCCAATTAACGAACTCCCTTCGCTGTCCATTATCCCCTGGCTTGAGTTCCTTAATCAATTGAACTTTGTATGCATGAAGATGCAAATCTTTCGTCAAAATTCGCTGCATAGTGGATTTGGAGACAACAATTTGCTGAGCTCGGTGTCGAATTGAGGTGGAAAGAGTTTGAGCGACATCATCACTTACAGCTGCGACATTTTTGGTCGATCGACCTGGTCGAAGGCGCGTTGTTATCTTTACATCACTAACAGAACCAGATTAATGGCAAATTTATCCATTAATCTCTCTACAGTTGACTCTTTTGGGGCATTATTGTGACCCCAAATTGATCGCAATCTGCGAATTGTAGCCGCAAAACTTTCACTATTTTGGTAAAACAATTTCACAATGAGAACGCGTTGTTCATTCGTGCAGCTCTCCATTTTTACTAACCTCGTACCTTCTACTAGCAAACAATAACAATTGTTCAAATGTCAAACAATGACACTTCGAACGGCGCCAAATTTAAATCTTGCGTTCTTGTTGGGACACTCTTTATATCGACCAACCCTCTTTTCCCTCTTTATGTAACACATAATTATTACTTTACAGTGTTTAACAAAATTCGAAATAATAGACCGATTAAACTTGTTCCTTCTGATACCTCCCATCACAGGTGCAGCCAGGGGGATGATACGTGGCCTAGCCCCTCAGAACTTTTTTTAGCAACACCCAGAATTTTCAGAATAGGTGCACTGAATGAATTTAGCACCCACTCAGAGAGCATTTATTGCTGCACCTATGCTTCCCATACGATTTTCCGATTTCACGGACCAAATCTCCCATTCAGTTGTATTATCCTTCCGTTACCTCCTGCACAAATTAACTCATAATTTAAAAAAGAGTGACCAAGTTGCCACGCCGCTTCTGATGCCTCAAATATATGTAAATGTCAGTTTTAATCCAAATGTTTTTAGCTTGACATCTTCCATATTTGGCACACATGATGTTCTGGATGTACTGGATGACAGTTCCATTCCGACAGCTCTCATAACAATAGAACGATTTATCGCAATTTAAATGTTGCTATTACATTACATTACTCGGTGAAGTGTAAAAAAATCGAATGTACAACCACGCCCTTTCTGATACTTTCTGCACAAATGGTCGATTTAACTCACGCATTCTTGGGTCCATACCTTTCATTAAGTCCCATTAAATTCTTGTAAATTTAATACACGCTAAAAGTTTACTAAAAAAGGGTTTTGGAAGGGAAATAGATCGCATTGCCACGCCCCTTTTGAAGCGATTTCCTCAGTACATTCCATACTACGCCTACGATGGTCCCTTTATAATTTGAAAGCGAAAGACTCCATAAAGTTGTAATTTCGCCTCTTCTACTGTGTTTTCATTCATAGCATATACGAGTATTGGTAAGAACTCTGTCATTTCACACAGAAATGTTGGTGAAGGTCTACATAAGTCAGTTCATCTGACTGAAATTTTAGTGTTAGTTGCAAATGGTTGTAGGAGGGGATCTAAAGGGATGCTATGTTGCATTCCTCAGAGCTTCGTGAAGTTTTTTCATCGACTTTAACCTTAGTTTTTGAAGCTTGGAGGTCAAACTGAATAAAACTTTTTCTTCATTTTGGCCACTGTCTTTTGCTCTGAAATTCATTCTCGATTGCAGTATTTTAGTTTAGAATAATGTTAAATTTTCGACATAGCGTGTTGAAGAAACAATCAAGCGATTGGGTTTTGCTTTTTCGGACCTCAAGTAAAGCAGGTAATTTTTGAGGTAATTTTTTATTTCAAAATTTGTTACTCTATTGGATGTAATAACAAATTGATATTAATGTTCAAAAACCGTTCAAAATGTAATACGAATTGCTTTAATTTTTGCTTGAAACACAATTGCATTACTTTTTAAAAGGCCGCAGAAAGATTTCTTGTAATTTGTTTTTACGGCAGCGAGAAGAATTCCATGCAAAAAAATTCTTTCGATAGCAGCCGCCGTCTTTATCAGACTTTTCATTGAAGAGAGAACAGATTAAGCATTTCCCCACCGAGGGCGTTATTTCACGAATAGCATTTCATTACTCAGGGATGCCAATAACAAAAATACCGCACTTGCGAATTACTCTCATTCTCACAGCAGTCACAACATGAGAAGAAATATTACTATGTATACTAATTAAATCCATGTAACCCACACTATGACAGTCAACCTGACGAAAATGCTCTCTCTTAAAATAAAACAAAACACAAAAAGATACATTAAATAATCAAAAAGAATCAAAAAAAACCTGACTCACCATTGCCAAAATGATGAGGTGTGAGAAGAAGAGCAGACCTATTTATTTGTTCTTGTTGCTGGTGTGGCGAGGTTTAGTGCGCTGTAGCCGTTTTTGTATTGGCGCAGATTATCACACAAAAGTTATTTTTAAAACACCAACAAACACACACCCAAACACGTGATGCCCATAACCATGCACACAATAACCCTCCTCCCACTCGTGCAAATAACCGAATGAATGTACGAATCCGGCCTGTAGCGAGTGAGTGAGTGAATGAGTAAGTGAGTAGCAGCAGTAGTCTTTACTTATAGAAAATCCAAATATAAACGAAAATAACAGCAACAAAATACCGGAGATATCACATGGTGCTGAGACTAACGCTTAAAACAGCAGCAACAACAACAACAACACCAGCAACAAAAATTGTATTCAGACGACGCCAACAACAACCCCAACAACGGATATAAGTGTAGCGAACAGACATCCATTGTATTTACTGAGATACACAGCTAAGAGCAACAAATAAAGCAACGATAGCAACAACAACAATAGCGCCGTAACAGCTAAATTTGTTGTTTGTATTATACTCCAGTGAGAGAGAACATGAATGTTTGCAGTTGCTTAGCGCTGCTTAAAGAGCGTCAGAGTGAGATAAACCCACGAAGAGATGAGAAATACAGGAAAAACAACAACCATAGCAACCTTAAATGCACACAAGTCTTGTAGCAGCAGCAACAACAATGAGAAACACAAATAACAACAATGCCGTAGTGGAATAAAAACCTGCTTGGTCTTAGCCCCGCCTGTGCTCGTTTGTGATTGGTTTACCGGCAGATTTTGTATTATATCGATGACGTGTATGAGTGTGAGAGATGGTGCAGTCGGTTGCTGCCGGGGTGCCTGAGCCTGTGTAGGTTACGTTGGGTTTATATACCCTCAAGAAAGGGGGTGTTGAGTTTATCTCTTATATACATCCCGAACTAACCCACACACATACGCCCATCCGCAGCTAAACAAACTCGTGTGTATTTCATACATTTGAGTGGGCGTAAGTATGTTTGTATGTATGCGAATTTACGGCTCTCACGTCTAAGGATTTTGCCAAAAAAAAGACGTTGAATATTTTCATTCCTGCTTGCTTGTATGATTGTGCCAAGGAAGAAGATTTTGTTTTGTGGTCTAGAACTGTCATGGTGCGGCCGTGGTAGTCCCATGGAAGGGGTAAATGGTGGAGGTTTAAGACATCTGTTTACTCGCTCTAGAAGTCCCTACATTTCGGTTATTGTCGTCACTGCATATGAACACCATAATATCGTCTATATTCCTGTGCGTGTGTGTGTGTATGTTTTCGTGTAGGTCCTGTACATTTATATGCCACTATTTATTTTGTTTATCTTTATAAGTGCTCTTTGCAATTCGTATTCTGCGTTGTTTTTCTTTGCCATTTGTCGAGAAGTTGTTCCTTCACGGCTTCTGGTTGCCAACCACGAATTCATTCAGTGCGGTAGCAGCATCACTATATTAAGTAGTCTTATCAGCCATAGAAGAAAGTTTAGCTCATTATGGCGGTGTTTCATATATACCCCGAAATGTGGGTGAACTTTGTAATTAAAACCTTATAACGATTTACGTACAGTTACGAGCATAAATACAGACACATCAATTTGTTGCATAATTTTACATTTATTGAAATTCTCATTAAAACAGGAAAATACAAAAAAATGAGAGATTGAGCTTTGCAACCACATTTATTCGGAAAAATAGTACACATTTCATATTAAAATTCCAGGAGAATTAAGTTGTATTAAATCAAGTGGACGGACACCACATGTGATTACAGTCACGAACAGTTTAACGGCGGGTCGAAAACATCCTTTCCTCATTTATAATGTACCGACGTGGGGCATTCTTCCACGGAAATGTACACTGACATAGGTTTTTAGTAACCACGCCCACAATAAAAGTGACCTCCTGAAGCCGGACATGGGTCATTCCGCATCATATTTATTAATTCCTATAATTATTATTTTAATGAATACTCGTATACAAGATTTAGAAAAACATCGAAAAGGTTATATTTTTCCAGAAAGGGATCCTTGAATGGGCTATTTCCTTTATAGTACATTGACCCATTAACCCATCTGGTATGGGATAATGTACCAGTATGCAGGTGTGTAAATAAAATTTGTTAAGTCCATTACAGCTCTCTCATAGAAAGAATCATCCTACACTAAACAAAACTAATATTGAGTCAAATCGGATTTAAATTGAGCAAAATTAATATAAAGGGGGTACCAAGCAACCCCTTCTTCCAAATAAGAAACAACATTGTTCAAAGAAATTTGCGTACTAACTAACTGCGTACCAATATTTTCGGGCGTTCTCAAATCAATCAAAATTTTGCCAATTTCACTTACTGATTTCAAGTAAAAACCTACCAGTATTGAGTAAATGTTATACTCATTTTGAGTATGTTTTCAACCCAAAACCAGTACATTTTTTTTTTTGAGTGTACTGGCGGAAGATCTTGGACAGTCTATTTTCACAAATTTCTCTTAGCGTGAATTTTTCAGTAACAAAATCACTCGCCATGGACGGCAACTGGTGCTAATCATTTGATGTCATATCCGGACTATAATGTGGATGCATAAGAATTTTCCAAACGAAATCCTGGAGCTTCTGGCGAATCACTATCGATGTAGGAGGCCTGGCGTTGTCCTAATAGAACCCAATTCCTCTCCCATTGACCAAAGTTGGGGGCTTGTGGGTGATTGCTACTTTCATACATTCCAATTTTTAACAGTATAGCACCAAATTAAGACTTTGGCCTTGGCGAGAGCAACTAATAGTAGATGATTCCCTGCCAATATCATCAACAACATATTGCAAAATCTTCCTGACCATTGCTCTTGGTTTGATCGCCATTTGTGTCGTAAGTGACCCACTTTTAATCACCAGCCGCCATCCACTTCAGAAATTGGCCGACTTTGTTGTGATTCTGAAGCGATTCTTATGCCGAAATTCGGTCTGCGAGGTTTCTTTTACTTTAAACTAAGTGCTATACTCTTTTCAAGAAGGGAAAAGTCCATGAAACGTTTTTTACTTATCAAATACTCAGCGACATGCAACATTTTTTTTGAATTTTTTTCAATAGTGAAGTCGGAACATTTTACATTTGTGAGTCATAATGCATTCGATACTATATTTTAAAAATTGTAATATTGTGCTCTATTTTTT
>JAHXMU010000358.1:96592-150657 GCA_019455685.1 Philornis downsi | reverse complement strand
TTTCATTTCATTTCATTTCATTTCATTTCATTTCATTTCATTTCATTTCATTTCATTTCATTTCATTTCATTTCATTTCATTTCATTTCATTTCATTTCATTTCATTTCATTTCATTTCATTTCATTTCATTTCATTTCATTTCATTTCATTTCATTTCAGTTCATTTCATTTCATTTCATTTCATTTCACTTCATTTCAGTTTAATCTGTTCTGATTTCAGTGTTCGAGACCAATAAAAAAAGGTTGATGTTGCCACTTGAAACATTTTTCCTCGTGAAAAACATAGTACTGTGAAAAATGTTGTTTCAAGTTTCACAACGATTTATTTTCACCACGAAAATTCTGCTTAGTACCAACCTTTAACTCATATGGTGCCCACACATACGAGTACAGCAACTTTTTGTAGACATCTTAATTCAAACGGTTCCATAGCGTATTTTGTGCAATGTTTTCCTCCTTGACAATCGAGACCTGATTTCTATTATTTTATCGACATTTTCCATCTTTTGGTAAAATAACCTTTTTACCACACCATGTATATACGAGTACATATTGACTAAGCCCATCTTTCTCGTAAAATTTCGTAGTTTTCAAAAAGTTATATATTGGAATGTATATATTGGAATGATTGCTTCCCGCATTACCTAGAAAAAATTGGAGAAGACCTATCTTTAAAAAGGTAAATACGTTGCTTAAAGACGAAAGATATGCTCAACGGATAAATCTGTCTAAATTTATGACGTTAAGAGGCTGAATGAAAAAGTTCCTCCTCATAAGGTACTTAACATGCAGTTTAGGACCGATCTAGTGAATAACAGTTACAATTGCTGAAATATCTGAATATACGAATTATTCCAAAAGTCCTTGTATGAGCAAGTTTTTATTTTTTTGTATTTTAAACTGTAAATTAATTTATTACCTAACACTTGAATTTACGAATTGGATTCCAATATAAGGTACAAGGTGGCAAGGGTACGGTGTAACAGTAACTGTCAATGGGGACTGTTGTTTAAAGATGTTGAAAGAGTTTTTTTTTACCCAGAACTGCGCCGAAGACGTATCCGTATCAACAGCGTTTGGTTCCATCAAGATAAAGCAATTGCCTGACCGGTTGTGCCGGAGCTACAACGAAAATGATCAAACAAATTAATATCTAGGAACTCCACTTTCCGCTGGCCCCTAAAGTCATTTGGCCCCACTGCACAAACCCTTTTTTATGGGGTTATGTCAAGCAAGAGGTGTACAAAACGAAACCAAGGATTTTGACTGAATTGAAACAATAATTGAGCCGATCCCTACTTCAACCCTTCAGGCTGCAATGAATAATTTTCTGATCAGCATGGAGGTCATTTACGGTCTATAATATTAAAAAGCAATTAGTTATATTAAATAAAATTAAATTTTTTATATTATAAAAAAAAGTAAATAAAATATATTGATTAAAAAAAAGTTATTTGAATTTCTTACTGTAGCATAATTGGTGCGCCATCCTGTACAATGACAAGATATGCAATATTTATCCAATACACGATTTATTATTCATTTTTCTGTTTCAAAAGTTACGTTAAATAAAACACATATAAAGCTATGATTTCGATGAAACTTTTAGTTCATTGTAATGCTTGGACCTTGCTGCAGTAGTGTATCCTTTCGAGATAGTTTCCGAAAAAATACGACCCAAAGACATTTCCAGACCGTAATGCGCACCAAACAGTCACTTTTTCTGGATGCAATGGCTCTTCCACAATCACTTCTGGATTCTCCAAGATCCATATGTGACAATTTTGCTGGTTAACGTAACCACCGGGTGAGAAATGAGCTTCACGGCTCTTCATTTTTATAGTAAGTTTTAACTTGTTTTACGCATTTTTCGGTTATTAAGCCATCTATGTTCGTAAATGGCAAAGCTTTCACTAAGTAAATAACACTTCAGATGGCAGGTACGAGAATATAACAGCAGACAGCCTTGGCAGACCGGCGGTTTCGAAACCACTGAATGGATAACACTACCTAGGTGCGATTGGGTTAGGCTAGATTGAAAAGAAAAAATGTATCATATTTTACTGTTTTTCTACCGATAAAGCTGAAAACGCAAATCAGACGCCTGAAAATGTAAATGGTGCTTATGGCCCAGTATCTGGATCAGCCAATCATGTGCGTTGTAAAGATGCATCATGCTCTGAAAAGCCAATTGTCAAAAATGTCGATAAAATAATCGTCAAGTCCTACTATCATGTGAAGTTTGTTTTTATTATCCAGAAGCTTGACAATGAACAAAAACGAATAAGGCTGGATAAAACAAGCAGCGCGATGTGTGGGTGCACACAAATTGACGCAAAATAAACCTCATGGGCAGAATTTCCTTCACGAATCGCTGCTGAGTCGCAACAAAATCAACCCATTTCTGAAGGCGATGGTGACTGGTGGTCACTTTCGACTACGTCAAGCGAAATATGTCGTGGTCGACGCCAATCCAATTTAGGATTGACCGTCAGGAAGGTTTTCACACCGTCTGGAGGGCAACCCAAAGCCACGCACATTTTTAGTGACTCGCCAGAAGCTCTGGAAGCTTGATTAGGAGATTCAGATACATCCAACTTGTAGTCCGGATCTGGCACCATGTGGTTAGTACCAGGCCCTATTTATGACAATTGATTTTGCTGGTGACAAAAATCGCCTCAAGAAAAATTTGTCAAAGTCAATTGCTCCAATGTTTGACCAATAAGAAAAATGATTTCCATGAGAGAGAGGCATAATGAAATTGCCATTAAATGGCAACAATTTATAGAACAACATGCGATATTATAACAGTGCTTCATAAAGCCTTCAATATCATGCACAAATAATGGATTTCTTTCTACTATATCGTATACACTAAAATGTAGAACTCCTTGTAAAAGACTGTTTGTCGACTTCTACGCTGACGGCTCAAAAGTAAATAATCCGCTACGTTTCGGGGTCTATTCCAAGGACCTGGAGCTGAGCATAGCGAGAAGGCTACCCGATCACTGTAGTGTTTATCAGGCCGAAATTTTGGCCATTAAGGAACTTGCAGAATGACTGAGATATAATATCCTCTCCACGGTGTGGATTAACATATTCTCTGACAGCCAAGCTGCCATTAGATCCCTGGATTCTGTCTTTCTGAACTCAACATCATGATAACGGCTCAGTATTTCAACATTCAACTTATGTGGGTGCCGAGCTGGCAAGACTAGGGATAATTTTACAGACTCCAGCAGAGTTGAAGTTCATGGGCATGCCTCTGGCCACTTGCAAGCTTCTACTGCGAGGTGAAGCATATTTAGCGGCAAATGATAGGTGGGCGTCTGTCCGAGGCTGTAATTAATCCAGACAGATCCAGACTTAGACTGTTTGGTCCATTGTGATATCACGGAAACTATAGGTATGGATGTCCCTAGTTCCCCCCGTTGAACCATTCTGAGCGACCCAAGAAGCTCTTAGACAATATCTATATCATCCAGATCTCTTAGGTCCCTAAAGAAATAAGAGCCCAGTGTTGATATCCGCCTGTTCGCCGGGGAGAGGCAATTGCAGAGAAGATGTTCTACTGACAACTCCTCTTCTTCATCCCCACAGTTCCCCCAGAACTCACTAGTCGCAAATTTCAATCTCGCTGCATGTCTTCCAATCGAATAGTGTCCCGTTATGACGGATATCAGCAATGAGACGTCGGGTCTTGCTAGCGAGAGCAGTGCGTGTGAACGCTTCAGATATAGGCAAGGCCACATTTGTCTGGATTGATTACAGCCTCGGACAGACGGCATCCTTTGATTTGCTGCTAAATATGGAGTATGAGCTTGCAAGTGGCTAGAGGCATTCTCACGGACTCCAACTTGGCTGAAGTCCGTAAGGTTGTCTCTCAGCTCGTCTGCTCTGCAGTTTCCTGGTATGTCCCTGTGGCCCGGTACCCACATAAGGTGAATGTTGAAATGCTGAGTCATACAATTAAGGGATCTGCGACATTTCAAGGCTGATGTTGAGTTCAGGAACACGGAATCCAGGGATTTAATGGCAGTTTGAGTGTTAGAGAATATGGTAATCCCCACTGTGATGAGGACGTTATACCTCAGCTATTCCGACATTTCCTTAAGGGCTGTACTTAGCCCTAGGTCGTGATAAACACTACTGTGATCAGGTAGTCTTCTCGCTATACTTACCCTTAGATCTTTATAGTAGACCCCGAATCCTAGCTGATCATTTGATTTTTGAGCCGTCAGTGCAGAAATCGACGTACAGTTTTATACCAGGAGTTCTACATTTCCATGTATCTCTATCTGGTATAAGTATATGGTACTTCTTGTCGAACAGTGGTTCGGCCAGAGTATGGTGCCTGTTATGTCACGTAACTGCAAAATTACATTTAGCATATCAGATGGGGTAGTGCGGAGCGCACCAGTCACGCACAGACTAGCCATCCTCTTATCCTTCCACCAGACGATAACTCCATTCAACATTATCGGTCTTACTACTGCAGTATACAACCGGTGAACAATACGAGGCTTTAATCCCCATTGTGATGGGGAAGTGCTGAAGAATTTCACAATCTTCAATGAAATTCTCATGGGGTTGTGATAGGAGGGAACCCCTATATTATGATGCCTCTTCCCTATATATTTACGAGTGATGTAGGTGTAATGAAAATTCAAATCTTTGGCTAAACATTTTTTTTATTCAAAAGATTGTATTATTTTTATTGTAAAAAAAATTAAAAGAGCGCCTGCAGGATACTGAATTAGAAGGTCGTCTACCACGGACTGCAATCCGTATCAATAGGGACGGACATTCAGAGCGAAATAGGCATAGAGCGACATGTATATACTTTATTTGAACTCTGAATATTTGTGATTTGTAATTTTTACATATAGAATGACTAACTTAAACCATCAGTCATCATATAAAGAAGGGCAAATAAATGTTTTCCCAAACATAAATGAAAATAAAGCCAGTGTTTTAAGTACTGCACTATGGTGGTTTTGGAAGTGGTTCAAAACTGTTTCGCTGGAAGTGGTAAATATGCGTGGACTGCATTTTTGGAAGTCGTGAAAATGTAATACTTTTTGAATCGCTTTAGCTTATTTTTGCTGGGTTTTGAATTTCAAATTTAACAATGTCGTTACCGCAAACAACACATCTCTATAAGCAATATAATATAAAATATTCCTGAATATTCAATAATGCCACGCACCACACATCCAGGCACACAGACAGCAGAAAAGTTTGTTAAAATTCCCATTACGGCTTACAATAACATTTCAAGGAAAATCTCATCCAAGCAGCGTTCCTCTTTGGGCATCATCAGTGGCAACCAAATTGATAAATATTAATGGCCGAAAAGTTTATATTTCAGCCGTATTCTAACAGACGTCAACAGTTTTAAGCAAACATGCGGCACAAATCAAGTGGGTCAGTGTTATTGCGTTGCCATGTCCCACGGGACTATGACTGGGATAAACACTCCATCCACATAGGTAGTAATAGATAGCTACGAGTGTGTTTGTGTGTTCCTAACGAACAGACAGATTGTGGGTATGCCCAGCATGAGGCTGCATCAAAAATTGTTACGCTGTGGAGGGGAGAAGTTGGAACGTAATACTGATACTCATCATTAAGTTTTTCTGCTGATCAAAAGCGTTTTATTTTATTTTTACTTGGTATTACAAAAAATAACGGTTTAAAAGTTTATACAGCACTTCAAATCGTTTCAAATTAATTAAAAACGTTCGTCACCGCAAACATACATGCGACTCCACAATTTGCCGCATTACGATACAGATTGGGAACTAAAGATTGGACAAGTGCGTCATTTTGCTGGCGACAGCAAAATTTCATTAACGTAATGAAGGGGAAAATATGAATTTACGTATCACCGACTTTCGGTGCGGGTTATGAATGGATTCTCAAATGTGATTCTTAGCAGTTGTGCATTTTTTTAAAAATGTACTTTGTTTATTCATTACTGGCATGTAAATCCTTTGATCTAACCAACATTTTGGGGTACAAAGTGTTTGTATATGTTTGATAAAAACACGGATTGACAAAACGAATGAATGAGACTAGTGGGCAGTCTTTTATGATCTAGTGATTTTTGTAACGCTAAAGCTTATTCACTCCGATTTGATTGAATCTTATCATTGAGACTTTGGGATCAGAGAAACGACAACTTGTAAATACTGCAGAGGAGCTAAATTTTCTTTAGATATAAAGATTGATTTGGCAAACATTTCTTGAAGTTTGGAATGATTTCAGCATCCTTATGAAGATACTATGCTTATACGAAATCACACTGACTTCCACGCAGTTTTTACTGGAGACGAACAAAGATTTTGCTTGAGTTTTTTCCATCATACGAGGCAGTGCCATAATCTATTATGCCATATTTTCAATATACACATGAATATAATTATGAGCAAATCTGATATTTACCTGATTGCAACAGTTTTTAACACAGCTAATATGAGATTTGTCCATGCTGATAACGTTGACATCTCTGGTTAAAAACTGCAAAATGTTACCGCACCTTTCTCAAGCAAATGCAGATGAACCAAAATGCTCCAACATGAAAAGCATTCAACGACGAATTCGATGGGATACGCAAGAGGGGGCAATCGAGGTTTCTGATGAGAAACTATCAACATTTGGTTTGCCGAGCTGGTGAAAAAATGCAAATGGTCGAAGTCCTAAACGAAGGACTAACCATAATTGCTCATAATGGGTTATCCATTTTTCGTTTTCAACTAAAGTGTTGATAAAACTTTGAAACTATGATTTTAATGAAATTTTTATTTCATTACAATGCTTGAATCTTGCCATTATGTATGAATTACAATGTCGTTATAATGACAGTCACTTTTTCCGGATGTACTATCACTTCTGGGTTCACCGAGCCCCGTACACACATATGGTCAAAATAATAAGGACACCCTATATATTCTTTTAAAGGCTCGTAGACAGAAATTTATTTAAATTAAAAGAAAAAACAAATACTAATTTCTTTTGTTATAGCATTAGAGATAAAATAAATACTAAAACAATAACAAAGAACAAAAATTAAATTCAGTATTTTTCAAAAAGTAAGAAATTAATCAAAAAACATTGGACAAAATAATAAGTATATTTAGTTAAAAATAAGCAAAAAAGTAAAAAAATCAACCCAGTCGTTTCCAAATACATACATTAATTTTTGTTTCATCGCTCCACAAAATGTTTCGCCTTTTTCTATTCACCGTCTCCTCCGGACCAATTGGAATGACTTCCTGCAAACGTCAATCTAGCCTTTACATTTTTTTGGTCTAAGCAAAGGAACTCTTTGGGCTATCCGTCCTGGTAAATGTGCTTCTTGTAGTCTACGACAAACCGTTCGCGATGAAATTACATTTCCAATTTCTGCTGAAATCGCTATTGAAAACACAAACGGGTCCTTCTTCGCAAATGTTACAATATGGATATCTGTTGTTTTTTAAGTTTTTTTTAGGTTTTACAGGATTTTGTACAAAAAATAGCGACCGATTCATAGTTTCTGCTATAGAACGAAGATTTTGGCCACTTTCTCTTAGTATTGAAACAATTTTTCTCTCCTTCGGAGAACAATGCCTTTTTCGACCCATAGCTGATTTTTTTTACTATATATTTTGTTATGAATAAAGATAAATAAAAGTAAAATAACTAACCTTGCCAAAAAGGACTACAGCAGACATCGAAGATATTAAGGAATTGAGCAATGTATTTATTATTTTGATCAAGTACTGAAATCACACAAAACTAACTAACAATGAAAACAAAGGGGAAGCCCCAGTTTTGTTTTTTACTTTTAAAGGCATTACCATATTAAAGTTATTTAAATAAAAAAGAATTGCCATGTCTACTTTCCGTTAAAGTAACTAAATTAAAAATAAAGCAAAAATAAGTAGGTGTATTTATTTTTTTGACCATATGTGTACGACAATTTTGCTTGTTGACGTAACCGGCGAGTGAGAAATGAGATTCATCGCTGGTGGTTTGAATTACCACTTTTGTAGTAATTTTTAACTATTTTTACACCTTTTTCGGTTGTTAAACGATCCATATCATGAATTGCGGTCCACAGTTTGATATGGGAGCATGTAAAAAATTACTTTTTCCTACGGATGATGATGGAATTCTCTAACTTCCCAGTGGCAAATCGTATTTTTTGGTATTGCTCAATAACCATGCTCACAACTATGATGGTCCCTACCAATATACACTATGTCTCAAAAATACCGGGAATTGATTATTTAAAAAGCCCCCCGCTTGAAGGGATACTCAAATTTCTTTCAGTCACTAAGTTGGCACAATTGTCTTATACACTGGCGCGGATCTTAAGCGCAATCTGTAATTTCCTTTGTTTACAGTGCTCAATTACGTCGGTTTATCTCAAGCGATTTTAGAATGGATAAAAATATTATGAGAAGAGAATTTGTCTCAAATTCTGTTTTTCCGCTACTGAAACGTCTAGGTCAAACTCAAACAGAAGTCGAGGCCATATTGATGGTTTTCCCCGACTATTGCGAATTTCTGCATTGGTAGATATTGCCAGGAGGCCAGGCAAAAAGTCACGAACATTATCTGGACGTTATGAAGCATTTGAGATGGCAAGAAGGCATCGAACAAAATTCCAATTTTTGGAAACAAAATACATGGATACTTTCAAAACTCTAATTAATACTTCATGGCACTCATTCACAGTCGTTAGAGGACATAAAGGAGAATTTGCGGCGAATCTAAAGCCTTTTTCGGGAAACGCATTTGAAATACGTTTCATTATTTCGAAAAGTCGCTACTTCGGAGGTCGATGCAATAAACATGAATTAATAAACATTTCTGTGATTTATTGTTCATGTCCCGGTGTTTTCCGGCAGAATGTATTATATGCAAGATGGAATTATTCCTTCTTGCTTATGTCAAATACTACAATATTGTTTTTGATTAAGAAATTATTGGTAAAAACATTAGAAAAATTCGGGAAAAAATCATTTCTTAAAAGTTGTATTTAGTTCCTTCATGAGTAAATTTTACCTGTCGGACAAATTCGTTCCAACTAAAACACTTTGGCGTGACTAAAATGCCCTTTTTACATGTTAATTTCGTATCTTTTATAATACCGTATCTAGCATTTTTCGGTTAAAAAAGTAAAGTTGAATAAAACACACATAAAGCTATGATTTCAATGGAACTTTTGTTTCATTATAATGCTTGAATCTTGTCATTATGTACGAAATACGATGTCATTTAAATAACCGTCTCTGGATTGGTTGCAACAATGGATCCTTTTGTGATAGTTTTCGTACACTTTTTCACACATTTCGTGCGGTATTTCGGCGATTATTTGGTTGGTTTCAAATGCTTCAACGTTTGGCAATTATCCTCATAAATACAGTCTTTAACGCAACTCCAAAAAAAGTCTATCGGCGTCAAATCGCATGATTGTGGTGGCCAATTGATATTATTCTTTCTGGAAACTTCTCATGCAATAAAACCAAAATTGGTCCTGTTATCTGGCTCGTGGCACCGTCTTGCTGAAACCACATATCGTCCATTTCATAATCTTCAATTGCTGGCCAACAAAAAGTCAGTTATTATATGGCCATAGCGCTCTGAATTGAAATTCGGATTATTCGCCATACTTCCGCTAACAGAAGCGATATTTTCGGCAGGGTGTACAAACCTATACATTGTGTTAATGCCCTGACCACATCTGTAACGTTTCTAGCCTCTTCAAATTTCTTTATAATCTTGCTAATTTCTTGCACAGTAGGTCGATTGTGACGGCCATAATCAGCACGTAATGCACGAAAAGTTTGAATCACCACTTTTGTAGTGAGTTTTTAACTATCTTTACACGTTCTTCGGTTGTTAAACGATTCATATTCGTAAATGGTAAACATTTCGCTAAATACATAACACTTCAGATGACAGGTATTTAACAGCTGACAGTCTTGCCAGACCGGTGGTTTTGAAACCACTAAATGGTTTAGCAGGTATTAACGTTTTTACAATAATAACATTTATAATTTTTAATTGAGGAACCAGTATGAAAATTTCATTTAGGTAAACTGACTTACATACACGTTCACCCAACTTTCTTTAGCATTTAGTACAATTAAATGAAAATTATGTACAGGGTTGCCCATATTCGACGGACCCATCTGGCAACGCCATAACTTTTGACAGAGATGTCAGAACGCTTAATGACATACCGCATTTGAAGCGTCAGTCCAAGCAGATTTTTACCATGGAACAATACACGCCACGCGAGCGCTCTGAAATAGTTGAAATTTACATTCAACAGAAGAAGTCAATTGTGAAAACTCAACGTGCTTTTAAAATATTAAAAAATGTGAGAAGTGCGCCTTCTAAGAACACCATTAAGCGTTTATACGAAAAATTTTCGACTGGTGAGGCTCTTTCTAATCCGAAGAGGCCAAATAAAAGTCGACCAAGGCGATCGGCCGAGAATATCGCTGCCGTACGAGCCAGTGTTGAGAGGTCCCCAAGAACATCCCAAAAACGCCGTTCTCAGCAGTTGGGCATGGCTCGGTTCACTTTACAACGGATTATTCGCGTTGATTTGCATTTGTTCCCGTACAAAATTCAATTGACGCAAAGATTGTTGCCTGCGGACAAACCTCGTCGATTGGAATGGGCCCAACGAGTCATCGAAATGGCCGATGATGACGAGCAATTTTGGAACAAAATTATCATGTCCGATGAAGCCCATTTCACATTGAATGGGACCGTAAATGAGCAAAATTGCCGTATTTACGCCACTGAAAATCCTCAGGAGATTCAAGAATTGCCTCTTCATGACGAAAAAGTCACAGTTTGGTGCGGCGTTAGTGCGAAAACGGTCATTGGGCCGTTTTTCTTCCAAAACGAAAATGGCCATGCTGTTACCATCAACCAGGAGCGTTATCGCGACATGATGACCAATTTTGTGATGCCAATTATTCGTCGAAAGCGTATGAGGCAGTTCTGGTTTCAACAAGACGGCGCTCCACTGCACACAAGTCGCATAACAATCGATTTTCTGAAGAATTTGTTTCCGGGCCGTTTGATGTCGAAAAGTGGTGATTTGGACTGGCCACCGCGTTCGCCCGATTTGACGCCCGCTGACTTCTTCTTGTGGGGACATTTGAAGTCAAAGGTTTACGTTAACAAGCCAAGGACCGTAGAAGAGCTCAAGGACAACATTCGTGAAGAAATAGAAATGCTGCAAAAAGGGCACAATACGCCATCAACGCCAGAGGCGGCCATTTGAGAGATATCATATTCAAAAATTGATGTAAACAAATCTACTTGGAACAAATTAAATGAATAAGATTGCCAACCGCCAAATTTTTATTTTTTTCTTTGATTTTTAGATTTTAGATTTTATCAAGCATTATATTAAATGTTCTCTACGTATTACTTTTTACTTTACTTTTTTTAAATACTCGAATGGGCGTGGCACTATAGTCAAAATTCATCCTTGAAACTAAATTTGTCGAACGCAAGACATGTGAATAATTTGGTAGAATTCAATGCAACTTGTTGATGGATATAAAACTAAGAATATATGGGTCAATTCGGACTTTTGAGTAGAGAGTAACGAAAGATTACTTAGTCAATTTTTTGCAAAATGTTGCCAAGTAATGGATAATAATATAGTGAATAAAAATGTAGGCTACAGTAGTCTACAAAATAGGAATTAAAGGTACAAAATTTAATTTCGTAATTTCAATTGTATATAACAAACTTGTATGAGAGGTACCAGAAGGCGTGCGATGATGCGGTCCATTTTCAATCCCAGACACTTCCTCAGCAAACCCTTAATATGTAATACATTTTACTGAATATGTAAGCAAAAGAAGGATTATGGTAGCCGGTCGATCTTCTCAAATGTTACCAACAATTTTAGAACAATGCGCAACCGCATAGAAGATGTGAACATATGAATATGGGGGTTAAATTTATCATTTGTATGGGTGGTACCAGTAGAGGTATGGCTAAGCTATAGATGTTCTCAAAAATTACCAAGAATTACAGAGTAAAATAAAAGCCCAAAATCTTTGTTACAACAGTTTATGAATTAGGAGTTACAGGAAAAAATTTAATTTAGAAAAATTGATCAAATTGTTCGGGATGTGGGCCGATATAGTCCAGTTAGAATCTGATTGCGCGAAGTTTTATGGCATTTCAAAACAATTTTGCGGCGATTACCTTGACAAAACAACAGCCAGTTATTCGACAATTGACTCAATTGACCTAAAAAGGGAAAGGCAACATTTTTAAGTTCTGTATTATAAACATCCCTGTAATAGCATTCCTAATTGACATTTTTCTGAAGAGCTGCGTATTAACCAAATAAAAAACTGCTGCAAAATTTCGGCAGCATAATAAACATACATTCTTTATGGAAATCGAAAATTCCATTTGAACTGCATACTAACCATTATTATGAGAAGGGAGAAAAATTTTCACATCTGCAAGGATACCAGCTTGTCGAGTTGACAAACTGCCTTAAAACAAATTGGTGAGTTTCGCTTTTAGACAATTTTATCAAATTAAAGAATTGTTACAACAAAAATTATTCCAATGGAACTATCTAAAAAATTTTGCCGTTGCAAAAGAGAGTCATAATCCTTGTTGGCAAATAAAAAACGCATCCGAAATTTTAAGTAATTTGCAATTCCAATTAAAATTTTCCAATTCCAATTTTCACCTGGAAGAAAATGAATCCAAAACTAACGTTGACGAATTACCTTTCAGAAGTAGAAAAGCTCATTTCCAGGTCTGCACAAAATAATGTTTAATGGATCAGATAGTTTTAGTTATTATGGACATTTGACCAAAAGATATTTCTGACTTTAAACACTTGCTTCTGAGTGTTAAATTTTTGGTCGTATCAATATATACCTTCATTCCTTCAGGTGAAGTTATAATAAAGGGTGCAATTGCAATTGCAAAAGCACTGAAAATGCGCATTATTCTAAATTACAATTTAGTTCTTGTATCGACAAGTTTTCCATTAATGGACTAATTTAGGCGTTTCTCGCGCAGAGGTCGGTTCAATCGCATTAATGGAAGTCGAAACCAATCCCCAGTGATGGTTTCGCTTGGCCGAGGCGACGACGTAGAAGCATGACCAGGCACCCCCATGACTTTCTTATCTTTGGATTGCTGTAATGAATCTATTTTCCATTACCCGATGCATTACAACAAAGAAAGCTTTCCTTTTTTGTCGCTGAAGCAGTTGTTTACAGGCGAAAAAACAACGCTCAAAGTCCCTTGGCTTCAACTCATAATGAACCCAAGTTCCTTGCTTTTGAATCATTCCCAACGCATGCAATCGCTTGGAAATGGCTTGGTGGGTAACCCCTAATACTGAAGCACGCTCTACTTGCGTTTGAAGTGCATCACCATCAGGCAATACTGTCAATTCAGTGTCTTCGAAGGGTTTTCGTCTTTCTTCACGCGAACGGTCGTCAACATCAAAATTGCCGTCTCTAAAACGAAGGAACCAATCTCAACACGTTGTTACACTTAAAGCAGCATCTCCGTAAACGCTTTGAAGCTCAGCCGCCGATTATTTCGTTTGAAAGAAGAAAATCAATACTTCCCGCATATGACGATTATTTGGCACAAAACCACGCAACCAAAACAATGTGACGTCAAAAGAAAATCACTATTGTGTCGAGGCGGTATGTTTACCATATGTCTATGCTTGACTCATGACGTTTAGGTTATGGCAGAATCGACTAGCACTTACAGCTGACGCCATCTATTGGCAAATAGCGGGAACTAAGTTGCGGACGTAATACATATATACACACATACATAACGTATATACGTATATATATACGTTATATACATACATACATACATACATACATACATACATATATATATATATATATATATATACACTTACATACATAACGATAACGATCCGACCAACTTCTAAGTTGGTAAAGGATTGGTTCCAAGATAATGATGTTGCTCTTCTTGATGGGCCAAGTCAATCTGCGGACTTAAATGCAATCGAAAATCTTTGGGGAGAGTTGAAACTAAGAATTGGAAAGGAGATTCTTAAATATAAGGATCAGTTATGGAATTTTGTTCAGAAAACTTGGTATGAAATACTAGTAGAAACCTGCAGAAAGCTTATTGTCAACATGCCAAAAAGAGTCAACAAAATAATTGAAAATAAAGGTGGATATAACGGCTTTTAACAAAACTCAGCCAATTTAGCAGAAAAACTTGATTTTTTGTTTAATTATTTTAACTAAATGTACTTATTATTTTGTCCATTGTTTTTTTTGATTCATTTTTTACTTTTTGAAAAATACTGAATTTAATTTTTGTTTCTTTTTTTTACTGTTGTAGTATTTATTTTATTTCTAATGTTATAATAAAAAAAAACTAAAAAAAAAAAAAAAAAAATAGTGCTTGTTTTTTCGTCTACGAGCCTTTAAAAGAAGCTATATGGTGTACTTATTATTTTGGCCATAATCTGCGGACTTAAATCCAATCGAAAATCTTTGGGGAGAGTTGAAACTAAGAATTGGAAAGGAGATTCTTAAATATAAGAATCAGTTATGGAAGTTTGTTCAAAAAGCTTGGTATGAAATACTAGTAGAAACCTGCAGAAAGCTTATTGTCAACATGCCAAAAAGAGTTAACAAAATAATTGAAAATAAGGGTGGATATAACAGCTTTTAACGAAACTCAGCCAATTTAGCAGAAAGCTTTATTTTTTGTTTACTTATCTTAACTAAATGCACTTATTATTTTGTCCATGGTTTTTGATTCATTTTTTACTTTTTGAAAAATACTGAATTTAATTTGTGTTTCTTTTTTTTTTTTTGTTACTGTTTTAGTATTTATTTTATTTCTTATGTTATAACAAAAAAAAAATAGTATTTATTTTTTCGTCCTCGAGCCTTTAAAAAAACTATATGGTGTACTTTTTATTTTGACCATATGTGTATATATGTATATATATATGTATATATGAGAATGAAAATGGTACACATTACATCATGCTTCTGGTACTTCCTGTACAAATTGACCGATTTTCCAAAATTTTATTGTTTCCCTACATCTCCTAATTCGTACACTGCAGCAACTGAAATTCTTGTTTACTGCATTATAAAATTTAACAAAAGCTAGGAGAAATCGACCAATCGATTGACCTGCCGTACAAATGACCGATTTAACCCATACATTTCCAGCTTCTTACCTTTCAAGCTGATTTACTTAAGTCATCCAAATTTGCCACGCATCATGCGGTAGAGAAACTTAGTACTGAGAATAAAAAAGAACTGCGGTACGTACGATGGCCACTGGGATGCCTCAAAATTTACCGATTTCGCATTATTTCCTGTACCTCCCAACAGACATTTTCCTCAGTTGTAATAAATGCAGTATTGTTGATTAGAACCTAGAGATTTAACACCCAGCTTTCGGGCCTCTACACGATTTTGCAAATCCAATACAAAATGACATTGTGTGAAGATTTATGTACTCGTAAGTCATTTCATTTGGCTGAAATTGCTGTGTTGGTTCTGATTCACATCTTTCAGTGTAAGACCATTTTGTATATGAACTGTTTTGTATTGCATCCAGAATAGTAAAATCAAATAAATCACCGACAATTGCAAAAAATAACATTTAGCATGAATAGACACTTTGCTATTGTATTTAAGGACTTTTCGTTTCCACATTGATTTTATGCCATTAAAAACGTATCGTGCCATAGTAAATTGCATTAGGTTCACAAAGCAATTTTTATTTAACTTAATATATTTTATTTAATTCATTACACAACACATAATTACGTTACTTGCACAGAAGAAATTACTTACAATCCATATTGATATCATTCACATATGAAAGAGCGGCAAATTCTTTTTACTGTCGCATCATATGAAATGAAATCAAACAAAACAAGTAATCAAAGTTATCATCATCATCAGCAGCAACAACAACCCCAACTACAACAACAGATGGAATATTATTATGGGGTTGTAATAGAATGACATTAATTAGAAATGTACAATACATTAATTACATGATTTCCAAAGTACACAAACATAGATCACATGTATAGTTGATGTATTTACATCAATGAAGCATTCGATACCTACGACGAACAGAGCAATAAATTGTACAAAACTGAACTTTTAATTTAATGAAACTATTGAAAACGAAAAAAAGGGATATGTATTTACAGGACACTAAGAAATGGGAAGTATGAGATTATGAGAATTTAAGGATTTAGTAAAACAAAGTTCGTTAATATAAGCACATTCATAATAATAGTAGGAAATAAGAGAGAACATTTTCGTCTTCACCTGAAGGAATGAAGATATACATCATTTGATACGACAAGTATGTAACACACAGAAGAGCGTTTATAATATCAAGAATCTTTTGTCCAAATGTATTTCATGACCTGCTAAGGGGATTGAGCTTTATCTGCCTGCTTTGATGGCTGGTTGGCTTTTACAATTTGATAAATTTCTCTGAAACTCCTAATTTGCAGGCTGCTGTAAACTACAATGGCGGTCCGAAAACCTGCCGACCTAACAAAGAAGACACAGAAAAGTTGGATAAAATTGTCTTTATTTTTCAACATAATCTTCTTTTAGCTCGATACACTTTTTCCACCGATATTCAATAGCTTCTACACTCTGTTTAAAGTATGAATGGTCAAATTCCTTAAACGGGCATCAATCGCAGATTCTGTTTCTTCATTGTTCGCAAATCGTTAACCACAGACCCATTTTTTCAAGTTTGGAAATAAGAAATAGTCCAAAAAAGATAAATCTGGCAAATAAGGTGAGTTATGAAGCAATTTAAACTTTAATTAATTCAATTTTGGATATTGCAATAGTCGATGTGTCAACTGGAGCGTTTTCTTGCTGAAACGACACTCTCTTTCCCGCCAAATGCGGCCTTTTCCCATAATTTCATCACCTAAACACTGCAATAAATCAACAAAATATTAACCGTTGATGGGTTTTCCTTTCTAAACATAATCAATAAAAATAATCCCAGGCGCATCCCAAAAACAGACGCCATGACTTTGCCTGCAAATGGAACCAGCTTTGCCTTCTTTAGACACGATTCTCCCATTCCAGTCCACTGCTTTGACTGTTCCTTTGTCTTAGGTGTGAAGTGGTGAACCGATGTCTCATTCACGGCTTTAAATTGACGCAAAAATTCGGCTTTATTGTGGTGAAACATCGCCAAACACTCTACTGAACACTACTGCTGTATTGAAAGCAAGCGCGGTACTCGTCTTGCGCACAGCTGTCCCATCTTCAATTCTTCGATCAATGTACGAAGTATAGTACTTTTTTGAAATGTTTATCAATTCAGCTAGCTCGCGCACCTTCAGCCCACAATCATCCAACACCATTTTGTGAATTTTCTTAACCGTGTCTGGCGTTAACACCTCAATTAGTCAACGAGCACCTTCGTCTTGGGAGCTCGTACAGCCTTGTTTAAACTCTGCTACACAATATTCTACAGTCGTAAATGCAGGAGCAGACACTGCTAGAGTAAAATCTTTAATATTGGTTGCACTGAGATCTTTCAAATGGAAATATTGAATTACAAAACGGTGATCAATTTTTTCCATGTTTACAAATTCACTGAGATCGTTTATTTTTGATGGCTCAAACAAGCCATATGTTTTCAGTACATATGTTTTATAAGGTTGCCAGTTTAAAAAAAAAATGTTTTTCAAACTACTGGCACCTTCAACACGATATGTCGGGTTGACTATTTTTGGGAAATTGTAATCGACGTACATGGCCGCGAAAATGAGAAACGATTGCCGACTCATTACCAATAAGAAGTTAACAACTGTTTGAGCACGTTCTCCGCGGCGGTAGGTAACCGCCTGCGAAATCAATTCACTATTCGTAGGTTTTGTTAATCTTCAGTTATGCTCAACTTTACACATCAACCACTGTTATCCATTACTAACTCCCGACTTGCACATACTCACAGTTGAAAAAGCATTTACTAGCTTTACTAACTTTTTCAACTGTGTCGGTTGAGTGAGTCTAAAAATAGAATGCGTGTAAGCTCATTGAGTGGGAGAAACTCTACCATATTGCATTCATAGGATGCAATAGAATTTGTTAAAGTTATTGGAATATACTGGAAAATTTCCATTCTCATCGTTAAAATGGATTAAGCTACTAAGGCAGTACTTCTCACGCCGACTTCACTGACTATGGATCTAAATCAACATATATTATTATCATTATTCCATATTTCCTTTCCAACTTGTCTATTATTGGGATACTAGCAGTGTTCGTCAGACACATGGCAGTGTCGGGTATTGAACTCATAGCCATGCGAGCGTTAGTCCCCTGTACTAATTATCGCGCTACGATCGGTAACAACAACTACACCTACATTTAATTTACATAGGGTGATATGTTAATTGTAGTTTTTTTAAAAATCGAATAAAACACTCAAATTTTGCATCATATATTAACATTTTTTTATTGGAATCGATAATTGGTCTTTGCCATTTAATTTTTAAAGATAATTTCATGTAAATGTTGTTCGCGGCCCCGTCTCAAAATGTCCATTCGGAACGTCCAATTTGTCGTCACTTTTTCGAACAATTCGGCCTGTATTCTACGAATAACGCATTTTATGTTATCCTGTAAAGCTTCAATAGTGTTTGGCTTGTCCACATAGACTAACGACTTGGCATAACCCTACAAGAAACAATCAAGAGGCGTTAAATCGCAATATCTTGGGCGTCAATTCACAGGGCCGAATCGAGAGATAAGCTGCTCACCAAATTCATTCCTCAACATATCTATTGTTTCATGAGCAGTGTGGCATGTTGCACCGTCCTGATGAAACCACATGCCAACCAAATTCAACTCAGCCAATTGGGGCAAAAAAAAAAAAAAAAAAATTCTTGTGGTTGAGTAACACATGCCCAATCGCTGATAACGGCGACGAATTGACATTTCACAATCGTCATTAACACCGGTCGCTACGCCTGCAATATTTTCTTCGGTATGCACTCTACGCATGCGAGTCGATGGTTTTATGGTCAACAAAGTAAATTTGGTGCGAAAATTAGTGACAACAGCATGAATTGTTGATTCAGCAGCACCATAAAATGGTCCTATCAAAAGATGCACATTTGACACAGAGCACGAATTTTGATCATAAATTTCAACGATTTGCAATCATTGCTCGTTTGTTAGTCTTTCAATGATGAAATGACAGAGTATACTGTACACTTTTCACTTTGGCAGATGACGTTTGGACGCCATTACCAACCAGTGTTGCCAAAAACTTAAATCTTAAAAAACCACCCTATAGCTTAGGAGATCTCTAATTGAAGTAAATTAAATAATAAATTCAGTACAACTCCTTGCGAAATGTTGGAAGTTCAATACTCACAATTTAGTTACATTAAAAAAAATGTACAGCAAATGGAGAGCTAATATAAAATATCAGTAACGAAGCCTACATATCGGGTTCTATCAGAAACTAAGCACATTCAAACTTATGCGGACGTTTTAAATCCTTCTAATTGTGATTTTACATTAAGGGCGTAACCAAATAATAGCTGTTTTTGTACATAAAAATGCAACTTTATTATGAAAACATGTTTACAAATGATTCATTGAAAGTGTGGCCCATGGCTATCTACTACTTTTTCCCATTTTTCTGGCAAAGCTCGAATTCCGCCACGGCAAAACTGTTCATATTTTGAGGCTATTTATGAATCTAGCCATTCTTTGGTGCCGTCATATGAGTGGAACTGCTGGTCAGTTAGACCGTGTGCCATCGAACGACGACGAAATTTCTGGCAGATTGGGTAAGACTTCCCATTTCCGCGTTTCCAGGTAGGTTCTAACGGGTTTGTCAACCTGGTTTATATCAAAAACTAATATGAAGTCAAATATCTGTACTGCGCTACAATATATTGCTCTTAAGTGCTCAATAAAATTGCCGATAAATTTCTTAAAGATTTCCACTTTTCTAAAATTGGGGTCGGCCCTTGTGAATCTACGATTACGAGATACTTTTAAGCTAAATTTTTGGTAGGATGCCTTAAATGGTAGGACGCCTGTAGTATTTCGAGCATTTAAGTAAATATATATATAAAAATTTAGTACACTGCCCCACATCCTATGATGTTGGAAGTGATAAAACTATTAAATAAAGTGAGGCAGTTCTTTTTCACTGATTGCACAATTTACACAGATATTTTAATTATATTTCCGACTATTATAAGAAATCATGCGCGAAATGTTTACATTATGCCAGCAATTCTAATTTTCGCATTAAAATGATTTAAACGCTGTTATTTGAATGCAATTATACGAAATGAAGAATTTTAGATTTTATCTAAAATACTTTTTAATATGTTTTAATATTCTGACTAAAGCATTGCAGGTATTTATACTTATTGGAAAGTTTCATTTGCTATCAGATCTGTCCGAATTGCAAACGAAAGACATGTTCAAATCGAAACTGGTATTGACGTTACTGTGTACACATCATTACGTAAGTAATTTAAATGCCATTACTTATTTCACTATTTACTTTTTATTTTATTATTTATTTTATTTATTATACAGCTCACATGGGGTGAAATGTATTTGAAAACTACAAAATTACAATGTGAACCTAACTTAAAGCATTTAAATAATTTGACTTGTCGTCTCAAGCCAATCAACCGTTACAAAACTGTAAGCGACATTGATTTTGACATAAAATTGGCCTTACGCAACATCTCTGTAAGTACTGCCAAATATGTAACATATGAACAAAATCTAAAAATTATCCGTCCGTCCGTACGTCCGTTCGAAAGTAAGTTTCCATTTAATTTCATAAGATATATGATATACTCTTACATGCTCCTTAACATTGTCCTTCATTGTGCGAAGACTGGAAATACTTATCTCAGAGCCCATATATTGTACACTTTATTGACTGTTGCAAGAATCCATAACGATCAAAACATATCCTCCTATCTGATGAAAGCGCCATAAACTCTAAAACCCTTTAATTAGGATGCCAAAATTTTGTCCGATTATTTTATAAAAGAAAACTAATCGAAGGAAATGCTTTAGAGAAAAATAAATTCAGACAGTTGTTTTTTTAATAAAAATCTAATTCACGTGAATGTTATAAAGTTAACTAAAAACTAAAAAGGCACTGCGGAACAGTGTTATCCGCTTGTTCATTTTCGAAGTCTGTCCTGGACTATCTTATCGTACAGAATTGTTATTTGCTACAACTACGGAAGGATATGTTGAGTAAAAAAAAAGTTCGAAGCGATTTTCTAGCTTTATTTTTATTATGAAATTCCGCGACTGAAAAAGTCTTTGCTTGTATTGGTGAAGAACTTAACAGACTTTACTTCAAAAGCCTCTCTTGGCACCAGGTTTGTGCCATTAAGAAAATTTTGCAAATGCTTGAAAATATGATATTTGATTTATGCCAGATCTGAACTACATATACGGAGGATGCTATAGAATTTTTCATTCAACGTTGTCTTGACGAACCACAACAATTTTCCTGCTGGTCAATTCTGGACGATCTTCAATTTGGTAAGCTGTTGATAGAAGATGTCCGAATTAAGCGTGTGGCCTATCGAAACTAGATCATAGTAAATGATTTCTTATTTATTCACGTTTGGCGATCAGTTAATTGGGCTCACTGCACTTCAACCATAATCCATTTCGGCTGTTGTTCTTATATGTAATCCATATTTCCACCGCCAATCATCATGCCTTTCATTCTCGCAGATTATTTTGTGATGACTCGTTTGCCACCCCCACATCAAGCTTCTTCGTGAGACGAACATAATAGTTTTTTGACTTAGATAATGCTCTTGGCCACTTATAGGCTAGTCCAATCACATAATTTCTGTCATTTTATCGAAGTTCTCGGTCACTGCTCTTCCAGAGCGTGCCTCAACCTCTATATCCATGTTATGGTCTTACTCGGCTACTACAGAAAGACTAAACAATTAAATCTATTACAAAATAATGAAAATTGGCAAATTCTTCTTAAAGCTTGCCTCTATAATGTCTATTTCAGACGCTGGGGCGTAACTTGTTAAAACTTATATTAATACATATATTATTATTCTGCAGTAAAAAAAAGAAAAAAAAAAGCAAGGTAAGAATGGAATTTTGCGATATTCATACTGTCGAATACACAATAGAAATGGAGGTGTATGAAATTTATCCCAGCAACAGAAAGAAATGTTCTCGAAATTCGTATTTTTTTGGAACAAAATAAGTTGAAACGGCAAACATTAACATTACAGAGCACATTCTTTTTACGGAATAGGTCGCCAACAAAAAAAGTTGGTACACAACTCTCATTCACAAGAAATAACTGAAGCTACATTACATAAAAGTAGAGTACACTCTTATACAATGTAGAGGCGCTCAAAGAAGAACTTTTTGAAAATCTACTTCGTTTGGAAAAACCACGAAATTGCTGCAGTGGCATCAAAATAAGCGGTGTTTCCCAAAATTTTAATTATTAAGTGCTGAATCGGATGTGTGATAAAAATTAGCACCTTCCTGATTGCACCATTGAAGTTAGTTAGAGTCGTGGAAATTGATATAATCCCCGGGCAAAATTAAATAAATTGTAGTTGAATTCAATATCTGATTTAAGTTTTACTTAGAATATTCGTATATTGTTTTCTTATCCCACATTAATGGAGCACTTGACTACCCAGTTAGCATGCTGTGTAACCATAATTAGGCATCGCTCATTGCCACAATTATTAGAACTCATATAAAGCACTAAAATTGGCATTTTCTAACTTTCCTTATGGAACATTTGGGAAACATAGTGTAATATGTAATTGATAAGTTATAAATCTGTCCGATTTTCCCTTACGATTTGAGTTGCAATTTAGGTTCAACAAAAAAAATTGGTAGGTTTGGTAAAGGTCTTAGGTTCTTTGCGGGATGTGAATACTTACGACAGATTTCGTACAGCAGGAAATGAAATACCAGGAGTTCGGTTGTCGGCTGGCGGAAAAAGAAAGCGAGTCGCTGGTTCCAACCGTCAGACCTCGGCATCCCGCTGCGTTACTACATGGGCGTAACCAAATGCAGGTTTTTATAATAACATGGTTAATTGGAGTAGCCTTCACGCTAACAGAAAAATAGCTAATTTGTATAGTTTATGATATAATTCAATTTAATATTAGGTACGCAACTAAGTTCTCGCTGTTTTCTTTTTCCAAAAATGCAACTTTATTATGAGAACCTGTTTACAGATGATTGATCGCTAGCTGCTACTTGTTCTCATCTTTCTGACAAACCTCGAATTCCGTTACGATAAAACTGTTCATTTTTTGAGGCTATCCATTCCTTAATGTCGTTATTTGAGTGGAACTGCTGGTGAGCCAGATCGTGTGCCATTGTGAAACAGAGCATAACCTTCGTAGCGTGAATATTCTTCCGGAGCGATGACGTAGACCATGACCGGGCTGCCCTCATGACTTTCTGTCCTTTGAATTGCTGTAATGGGTCCATTTTTCACCCCCCGTTACAATACGACGAAAAAACCTCTTCCTTTTTTGTAGCCGAAACAGTTGTTCACAGGGGGAAAAACGACGCCCATCGTCCCCTGGTTTCAATTCATAAGCAACTCAAGTTCCTTGCTTGGCGGGTAATACTTAATACTGAGGCAAGGTCTGCCTGCATTTGACGGGGATTCTCATCAAGAATTTTCGTCTTCTTTCACACGAACGGCCGTCAACATCTAAATCAGGGTTTTTAAAGCGACGGAACCAATCTCGACACGTTGTTTCACTTAAAGCAACATCTCCTGTACAAATTTTGAAGGTCTCGTTTAGGTTATGGTAGAATCGACTAGCAGTTACAGCTGACACCATCTATTGGCAAATAGCGGGAGCTTAGTTGTGCACCTAGTACAATTTTATTAACTGTAATTTAATCTAAATCAATGTAATTTGCGGTAATTCAACATAATTCTTTGAAAATTCATTTAATTTTATCTAATTTTTAGGAAATTAATTTTTAATTCATGAAGGGGATTAACTATGCTCAACAGAAAATTTGCTCGAAATCATATAGATTTATTTATTGCATTATTTATTCTTTTACAGGTTAATTTCGACCTGTACATTCGAAATGACGCCAATAGATTTATACCTCACATGGTTAATGTTACTGTGAACTATTGCCGGCTAATGAGTAAATCTGCTTCTGGTGCCTATTGGAAGATTTTTAAGCAGATTATAACAAATTACAGCAATTTTAATCATTCCTGCCCATATTCCGTGAGTTCATTGCTTGAAGAGTCTTTGTTTTTTATTTCTAGGCAAATATAATACATCTTTATTTTCTAGGGAAAAGCAATTGTGAGAGACTTATATATCGATCCCAATTTGTTTCCGGTACCGATGGTGTATCCCTCATACAAATTCCAGTTTAAGATCTTCGAAGGCTATCCCCTGGATATGGTGGCAGCAATTAATTATTATGCTGACTATATCGAGACTAGAAACAAATTCGGCAAATAACTTTGTAAACCAGCCATCGGATGAGCTAAACCTTTTACAATTTGTAATATATTAAGCACTTTAGTAAGGTGCAATTTTAAACAAATTATAAGTGTAAAGTGTCCTTACATACTTCCATCGTGGCTGTGCTATGTAGAAATTACGTAAAAAGAATGTCAAGATGTTCGGGGGTTTCTTCCAATTTTTTACGCCAAGCGTTCTTAGTATTTCAGAAACCTGGTGCTTAAAATGGTCGATTTTTTCTGCTCCGGGAAAATTGTTGAGAAATTCATAACTGTTGAATTATCTCAGGTAATTCAATTTCTGCTCATATATCGTAATACCCCTTGAAGGCACACAAAGTAGAAGAGGTGAATCGAATGGTAGAATGCTTCAGTTCTGTTTACTGTGTTCTTATCTTCAAAGTACAGTCATACTGTAGGTATTGAAATTAGAAGAGATCAGTTCAGATATTGAAAATCTCGTATTATGAACACCGTATTTAATTGAGAAATATTTATTTTAAATGCTACAGGTTTTCCTAACAGGATGGGTAGATGTTGACAGTCTGTTGTTTTGGAGGTTCCCGTCAAATCTGTTTTTGATTATGCAGTCATTGATGCCAAGCCATCATGGCCACCGGCAGTCGATTCCTTGCCGCGCAACAAGAACTCAGACATTCGTAGTCTTCTGGCTAGCGGATTTTGTGTCGTCATTTGATCTTGCATCCGTTCAAGAACCAACTAATCCAGCAGGTTAAAGATAATGACTCTAATGACACGAATCATTTGCAATTAACCTTGGTCCTTAAGTGCTTCATTCTGTATGTTACATTTTTGGCCGTATCAAATAATAACTTGACACCTTTCGTTAAATACAGGATGGCGCAATAGAACGTGCATATTTAAAAAATAGATTAAAAATTAAATACAAAAGGTATGGTTAAAATAAATCTAAGGCATTGTAGAGTAATAAATGGAGTTTATTTTTTAAAAATAATATCATCTAAATGGTGACCCTCTCTACTCCACTCCTATAACCGCAAACCACAAACAAAAATTATTGAAAACTTTCTTCAGTAATACTGGTGTAATGGCTGCCATTTTACCACGGATATTCTCCTTGAGCTGAACGATGTTTCTTGGATTATTACTGTAGACTTAGTGTTTGAGGTATCCCCATAAAAAAAAGTCAAGAGACGTCAAGTCTGGACTACGTGGGGTCCATGAGATATCACCTCTTTTCGAAATCAGTCTGCGAGGGAACATCTGCTTCACCACCGCCATGGAGTCATTTGAACTTTCAATTTCTGGAGCCAAAAATCCGTCCAACATCTCAACATAACGTTCCGTATTAACCGTGACGTTTTGGCCCCGCGCATTTTCGAAGAAAAGAGGACCAATTATTCCTCTGCCAGAGATTGCTGCCCATACTGTCACTTTAGGACTATGCAATGGTTTCTGGTGTTTGATTTTGGGATTTTCACTGTTCCAGTAGCGACAATTTTGACGGTTTACGAACCCATTCATAAGGAAATAAGCCTCGTCAGAGAAAAGGATATTGTCAAAATTGGAAAATCGATTAAGCATTTCATTAGCAAATGCGGACCTTGCTATGAAGTCAGACTCTTTCAATTCTTCTGTTAATTGCAGCTTATATGGATGCAGTTTAATATCCAATGTTAAAATTCGTTGCAAACTTCGTCGCGATAATTGTAAGACAGACGATCTCTTGCGAGTCGACATTTGTGGATTTCCTCGTACCGACTCCATAACTCTCTCAACATTGTCTTCGGTCCTAGATGTTCTTGGGCGACCATTTGCTTGTGGTTCATATGTTGAACCGGTCTCTTCAAAACGCTTTACCCATATTTTAATTAAATTAGCACTCGGAGCTTCACTAGTTCGCCGTAGTCCATATTCAGCACAATATAGTCGCCTAGTAGCAATATATGAAGGAGAGTTCTCGTAAAATGCGCGCACGCAAAATGCGCGACGCTTCCCGTCGAAGTGATTCATAGCGACTAAAACTCCATGAGCCCGCCAACCCAACGATGTAGGCGCCCCCCGCCCGCGCCTTTTCTATTTCTATTGCGTTCTATTGCGCCACCCTGTATATACAAATTTAATTTATTTTTTCGGTGAAGCTGCAATATTGTTATTTGAACGATTGCGGCGAGAGTTGTTTAAATTATCTTTCGATTGTATTGCTTTATCCAAATTTGTTGGTAAACTTCCTTCTTGCTACAACCCGAAAAGACAAATACAGTAAAATAAATTTAGTGGAGTTTCTTGAAATTTTGGTGATGGCTAATTTTCATTACAATTTAGCTATAACGAACCTGGTCAAGCGACAAATTGCACCATTTTTTTCCAATAGCCACGCATAGAGTTGAAAGAGATTCTTTTTCAACTTTGTTGTGGAAAGAAAAGCTCTTGCAAGTCCTTTAGGTAACATTTTTATAGTTACATTCATCAACCTGTATGAGAGACATCTGTCTGAGGACTCTAATATTGCTTCACTTATATTTGCCACCGAAAAATCTTATTTATTTAATGACCACACCTATAAACTGGACGTGTTCGTGTATGAATGTAAATAAAGTGAACTGGTTCCCTCTAGTATCCTTGAAATACTATTGTACGTCGTTTTAAACCTAACAAGAAGTGTGTTCAAATGTTAAACTAATTCTAAAAAAATGAATTTTTTGAAAGGTAGGTCCATTCTTTGTATTCTTCCCATACATCGCTAGACATATAGACGTGCTAACGGCTTCATTTCATACTTAAAGTATCGATTTAATTAATTTTTTTAAATAAAATTTAGGTATTTTTAGTATTTTAATAAGCAATCTCAAAATTAGAGCAATTTCTTGAGAAGCTGAAAGAGTTGGTCCTTTTTGCCATCTGTGTATTTATAAGGTATACTTTTGTACAGGGTGGGCCATAAGGGTGTTGGCGGTTTAAATATTCAATTAAAAAAAACTACGAAACATAAAAAAAATATATTTGTGTTTTTAAAAAGTAGAAGCATGGGAATTTTTAAGACTTAAAAATAATGTTGTCCAAATAGCTTCCCTCGGCTGCTTGACACTCTTGGAACCGAAGTCGCAAATTTTGGAAAACTCGTTGAAAAGTTGTTCTCGGTACTTTGTTACTTTCCTGAATAATGTTCCTCTTCAACTGCTCTAAATTGGTCGGACTATTCTCGTAGACTACCGATTTGAGGTAGCCCCATAGAAAATAATCGCATGGAGAGAGATCGGGACTACGTGGGGGCCATTCAATATCGCCCCTTTTCGAAATAAGTTTTCCAGGAAAAATATTTTTCAGCAGCTCTATGGACACCCTAGCCGTATGACATGTGGTCCCATCCTGTTGAAACCACATCCTCGAGGTATTGCCTTGAAGTTCTTGCAAAGCTGGCACCAAAAAGTCTGCTAGCATGTTCCAATAATTGTTCGCTCTAACAGTCGTGAACTGAAACACGAACACGCCCCACAATGTCGGCTGATCTTGCAGACACTGGGCGACCACGAACCGTAATTGGTACTGTTGAGCCGGTTGTTTCGAACATTCTGATCCATTTTCGTATCACATTGGCGCTTGGAACTTCACTTAAATCGTGTAAACCGTGTTCATGCCAATACAAACGTCGTGCAGTAATCACTGATTTATTGTTTTCGTAATACGCTCGGACACAAAATGCACGCTGCACTCCCGTGTACGGCTCCATGGCGACTAAATTTCCAGGAAGCGGCACAGCGAACAACATATCACCCCGCCACCCCGCGCCGCGCGTTACCGAGAAATTGAAGATTTAAACCGCCAACACCCTTATGGCCCACCCTGTATATACCGTATAACATTTTCGAGAACAAAAACATAGTCTTTATAGTAAATAACATTTTCTCTTATTAGAGACTTGCAGCTAGTAATAACGCTCCGGCTCCTCGAAGTATAAACTGGCTTGTTAACAACGGTCTATTCTCTTTTTATGCCAAAACTAGTTTTTTTGACACCTTACAGTAGTTAAGAAGGCTGCAGTAACGTGTATCTTTCAGTGGCATCAGAGTAAAAACGATACCATTTGTTGTTATTTGAGAATCATTATTTCATAGTATTATTTGAACCATGTCAGCAATCAGTGAGGTCTTTTAAAAAAGTTATTATTTAGGATGGAGCTTTACTGCCGTAAAGAACTCTTTCTACACATAACTTCTAATTGGCGTATAAAGTGTAAAATGTTGAAAATGATTCTCAAACAAGTCCTTTTTTTGGAAAAGGGTTCAGACATTTATATTCGGTCGTCGAAAGAATCGACCTTTTTGTCCTCTTCCATAGCCTGATTTATTTTTGGTCTCCTCCGTTATAGTGTCTGATAAGACTGCAGTATCATTTTTTCCAGTTTTTGACCCATAACTTCCATATCTGCTATATCTGATACCAGCCATTTGTCAGTTGGAAACTCTTTTTTTTGGTATTCATTTTCTATAACCTCAAAAAAATGCAAGAACTGGGATAGAGTTTTCATATGTTACTTTTAATTGTGAAATAAGTCTGGAAGAAAGGTTATGACAATGTTTGTAAGATTGGACACTTTAAGTTTTCTTGTTTATTGATAAACGATTACATGGAAGAAAGCTACACATTTCAGAAAATTGGGATGAAGAGCGGTATTAATATTACTAGTTTTTACACTTCGTTCAAAGTTCTTCGTCACCAGAATGGCTCCCCTATAACCATATGCTATGGTCACCTTTAAATATGACACAATATTTTGTTTTTGACTTGGTCTCATCGTTTTTTTTTTTTTATCTGTTTTTTGTTTCCTTCATTTCAAGATCATATGAAATATCTTAGCTCTTATCAAAACAGATTTTAATTATCTTTAAGTGCATTTTTCAATTCGTTTCTAAATCGAATAGAAAAACAAAATTGAAAATTACATTTCTGTTTCCAAACAATAGCTTATCACTGTGCTCTCTGCTCTATTAGTGGCTAATTAGATCTAAACAGCACCACACGATAGCTAAACAAATAGCGTTTATTAATAAAGTCAATATTAATCGAAGCGAACAAGGGAAATAGAAATGTGATTTGTTTTTTCTTCTTTCGTAATTTATGTACTTATTCGAAGAAAATCGAAAATCTTATCGATAAAACCAATCAATCTGTGAACGCGTGAATGTCAACTATAAATCGCACTTTAAAGCACCTGACGTTTGCCGACAAATGCAAACGATAGAAAAACATTTGAGAAAATGATAAATTCTCGGTTTGAAGTTTACGTCGAGAGCGGTGATAAGTAAATGGGATGTACTTGACATTAGGTTGGGAAAGCTAATAACGAAATGGGCACATTGTTTGAGTTACGTACGGGAACAGTCACAAAATTGGCCGACCTTACAAAGAAGACTCAGAAAAGTTGAGGAAAATTTTGTTACATTTTTAGCTCGATACACTTTTAATAGGGATATTCAATAGCTTCTATATCCTGTTTATAGTAAGAACTGTTAAACTCCTTAAAATAGCCATCAGCCACAGACTCCACCTCCTTATTGTTGTCAAATCTTTTAACACCGAACCAGTTTTTCAAGTTTGGAAATAGAAAATAGTCCGGAGGAGCTAAATCTGGCAAATAAGGTGAGTTATAAAGCAATTCTAACTTTAATTAATTCAATTCTGGACATCACAATAGTGGATGTGCGAATTGGAGCGTTTTCTTGATGAAACAACACTTTCTTTTCCGCCAAATGCGGTCTTTTTTCTATAATTTCATCACCTAAACGCTGCAATAAATTAGCATAATATTAGCCGTGGCTGTTTTTTCCTTTCTGAAGATAATCGATAAAAATAATCTCATGCGCATTCCAAAAATAGACGCCATGACTTTGCCTGCTAATGGAACCACCTTTGCCTTCATTAGACACGATTCTCCTATTCCAGTCCACGGCTTTGATCGTTCCTTCGTCTTAGGTTTGAAGTGGTGGGCTCATGTCTCGTCCATGGTTATAAATCCACGCAAAAATTCGGCCTTATTGGGGTGATATATCGCCAAAAATTTTACTGAAACATCTTCACGACACTGTTTTTGGCCTATTGAAAGCAAGCGCGGCAGCCATCTTGCACACAGCTTTCTCATCTTCAAATCTTCGGTCAGTATATGATGTATAGCAATTTTTGAAACGCCTATCTAAGCTAGCTCACGCACCTTCAGCCGACAACCATCCAATACCATTTTGTGAATTTTCTTAACCGCGATCACGACGGTGTACGTCTTGAAACTAGGCTACCCAATATTTTACTGTCGTAAATGAAGGAGCAGACTTCCCCATAGTAAAGCATTAGTGTTGGTTGGACTGAGACCTTTCTATTGAAAATATTGAATTAGATAACAGTATCCAAATTTTGTCTATGTTTACAAATTCACTGAGATCGTTTATTTTTGATGGCTCAAGTAAAAATACTAAACAACGTGGCGCCTTGAAACTTAAAGCACATGTTTTATAAGGTTGCCACTCTTCAGCAAAATAATTTTTTTCAAACTACTAGCACCATCTATACCTCATGTTCACTAGTTGTGCTACCGCCCTCGTATATCGAAAATGTATTAAAGAGGAAGTGATTCATCATGAAAGTTTTAATATCAGTCTAATAAAAACAATGTAGTGTGTTCTATTTTATGAATACAACTATCACTACCATCAAATGAGTATTTCTATTTTTAGATTGCTTGCAACATTGACAAAGCCATGTGATCGATTGTTTTTACAGTGTACCGAAATGTGAATATTTCTTAGCACCATGAATGAATATTCTTTAGCACCAAGTACGATTACGAGTATATCTGCTTGTTTGTGGAAACACGCAATATGAAAATAGTTTGTTATGCATACGAGTACGTTTCTTTTCAAATATGTTTCAGATGTTTCAGGTGATGTTTTGGCTTTTTGGACCATAAGACAGTCGAAGATCTGGACAAAGTATGAAAAGATAGTTAGATAGTTGATGGTTGATAGTTGATGGTATACAATAAAATAGATTGTTGTATGTATAGGTATACAATGACAACATATGACAAAAAGTTAGCATTTCAATTTTTCTAACATGCATATCCGCTATACGAATCTTGTACGATACTGTGCTATCACCTGTTTGAAAATGAAATCTCTACGAGTTCAGAAATATTGCCAGATTGTTGGATTCGCTGGTACGCTGGCGTTTTGCGCAGCTAGAGCTCGCCGGACGGGGTGGTTCTTTTCCAACTTTCTGGCATTGGGATAGCGACGAAAAAAAAAAAAATAAATAAAAATCATATCAGCTTTTATATAATATAAAAAAAAAATTAGTAACGGGACTCGAAGCAAGAACGAGAAAAAAAAATCGAACAATCGACTAAGACAAAAAAAGGAGCGAACATACCCACAATATCACCATCGTACATTCACACCGGTACCTTGGCCGGTGAACTGCCAAGGAAATTTTCCCTCCCTCTTGGAATCAGCAAGATTCCACCATGACACTCTATTGTACTTCTAGTTAGAGGTCCCATAGTCGCCTTACTTTTTGTCCATACTTACTCTTGTCCAGAACCTCCCCGTCCGGCGAGCTTTAGTCGCGCAAAACGCCAGCGTACCAGCGAATCCAACAATCTGGCAATATTTCGGAACTCGTAGATACATAGCAAATTCAATGGCATTAGCCTTTTTTTTTGCCTAATCATTCTGTGAGAATTTTGTGCTCGCATTTGATGAAAAAAAAAGTTATACAAAAGAAGTTTTTGCCTCACGAAAAAGGGGGACAAATTCAAAATTAGAAAGGTATTGAATATTTGGCAAGTATCCTAAACTGTCTTTCTATTTTTATGGCCGACCGTGCAGTTACGATCGGTACATGTGACTATCATACAGTGCTTATCAAACTGATAAGACGTAAGTTTTTTTTTTTTAATATTTTCTGACATCTCACTTAGTAAAATAAAAATTACACTATTACGTTTTGAAAAAGAATTGCCAAAAGCTTTAAATCATTTTATAGTAACGTTTTTAATATTTTTAATTTTTTTTTTAACAAATTAGAAAAAATGCGGTTTGCTGTCGTATCAAAATGATAAGACATCTTTTATCTTAACGCTTAAAATTAAACAATATGTTTTGATATCTTTAAAAAATATAAATTAATAATTAATTGAAATTCCTGGGCTCTTCCAACATCAAAAATGCGTTTTTTCATCGAATTTGAGAGGTTTTCTAATAAATCAGGCGCTAGAAGATCCCATTCTTTGCAAATTGTGGTTCCACTGTCGACTGATTTTTCCCAAATCCAATTTCTTTCCGGAACTCATAATTCTTTGACCACAGCAACCTAAGTTTTTGCACATTAATTGCTACATAATATTTGGTAAAATTTGAAAGAATCAACCGAACAAACACGATCCTCCTGGTAACTGGCATTTAACTCATATGTACTTTTTAATTAGTTAGACTAAATAAAATTAATTCGGATCACGTGAAACATTTATTAAAAAAAATCTCCGAATGAAAACTATTCGCTCATAGAAATTGATCGATTTTCCGGCAGCAATATTTTCTTTGCAATTTCCAATTTGTAAGCTTTAGTGGTCTATTTTTTTATCTGATTAAACCATTTATAGTTCTCTATAAAACTTGAAAAAAGAATGGACAGAGTAACAATGTCTCATCTCTCCCATTTAAATGACTGATTTAATGTATACTCGTATATTCTTACTTTCATATACGAGTATATCATGTTTTTTTAAGATTTAAGTTTTTCAGGTTGGCAGCACTGTTTGGTAATGACGTCCACACGTTATCTGTCAAAGTAAAAAGTGTACAGTATATTCTGCGATTTCGTCATGGAAAGACTAACAAACGAGCAACGATTGCAAATCGTTGAAATTTATTATCAAAATTCGTGCTATGTGACAAATGTGTATCGTTTGATAAGACCATTTTATGGTCGTCATAATCGAACTGCTGAATCTACAATTCGCGCTGCTATATCCAAATTTTGCATCAAATTTACTTTGTTGGACATAAAACCATCGGTTCGCAAGCGTAGAGTGCGTACCGAAGAAAATATTGCAGCCGTAGCGACCGGTGTTAATGACGATCGTGAAATGTCAATTCGTCGCCGTTCTCAGCGACTGAGGGTGTGTTACTCAACCACAAGGAATTTTTTTTGCCCAGTTGGCTGAGTTGAACTTGGTTGACATGTGGTTTCATCAGGATGGTGCAACATGCCACTCTGCTCATGAAACAATGGATATGTTGAGGGATGAATTTGGTGAGCAGCTTATCTCTCGATTCGGCCCTGTGAATTGGCCCCCAATATCTTGCGATTTAACGCCTCTTGATTATTTCTTGTGGGGTTATGCCAAGTCGTTAGTCTATGTGGACAAGCCGAACACTATTGAAGCTTTACAGGATATCATAACACGCGTTATTCGTGGAATACAGTCCGAAATGCTCGAGAAAGTGACGACAAATTGGACCTTCCGAATGGACATTTCGAGATGGAGCCGCGGACAACATTTACATGAAATTATCTTTAAAAATTAAACAGGAAAGACCAATTTAACGACTCCAATAAAAGATTTAATATATGAAGCCAATTTGAATGTTTTGTTAAAAATCGCACGTATGTTCTAAAGAGAAAAATGGAGGTTATTATCGCACCTCGACGACTTATCGAAACTTAATTTTTCTGTGTAATTCCTAATTTATAGACTGCATTTAAATAAATTTCTGCCAGTTTGGAAAATTCGAAATAACTAAGTTCTCTCTCATAACCCCCATACAAATTAACTAGTTTAACCCATAAATTCGTAGATTTAGATTCGGGTTCAGAGAGATTTCTGAAAAGAACCTAGTGATTTACCACATCCTTTAGGGCGCTCTTTACACTTTTGCTCCTGGGCGAAGTTACATGTGAGTCAGTTTCAGTCAGACTGAAATTTATGTACTGGTACAGATATTCATTTCAGTTCCAGAAAGTGAATATTGCAGCGTTCTGAAGGAAAAATTTTGTTTATTCGTTTTAAAAAATTATTTGAAATTTTTGAATAAGACAATAAGATAAAGAGCCTCCTGCTTGAAAAAATTGCTTAGAAAATGTTATCGTTTTACGTTTTTTTTGGCGAAATTTCATAATGAACATTTTAGAATACGTCATCTGCATTTTTTTCGGAAATCTCTGGTAAGAAAGTTGAAATATTTTTTCCAATATTTCCAAAAACGATATTGAATTGCATATGTGCTTAGTAGAGACGAACGGCTTTCCGAAATTAGGTCAAAGTGAATGCGCGGGCCGACCGTGGCGCGATGGTTGGTACAGGCGACTATCGTTCACATGATCACAAGTTTAATCCCGCATACAGCCATTTGTCTTTATTTGAGCCTCCTCGAATACTTCGAATAGTCGAGTAATCTACAAGTCTTGTAAATGCTTCTAAAACTGTGACGTACGGAATCGTCATTAAATTGTAAATTCGGTTGAGTGAAACTAAAAATACCTATAGAATGCATGTAAGTTCACTGAATGTGAGAGACTTTCCCTTGTCTTATTCATGAAGGAAATTTGTCTTGTCTAAAAGTAAGGGCCAATTTCATGTGGTGAAAATGTTGAACTGTTTCGGCCAAAGTGTCCCAGTTTCCATAACAGAATATGCACTGCTTTGTTGGTTAGTTTATATCCAGTGACTAAATAGCCAAAAAAGATGACAGATTGGGATTCTTTTTCTATTGTCGCTCAGATTTTTTTGAGGATGCCTACATTTTAACTAATTTCGGGACAAAAGACTACAATGCTTCTCAAAATTTGGGAAGCATTTTGTTAACAAACCATGGATGACGAGAGTTGTATTGGACTTTACTACTTCTTCTTGCCATTGCTGACCACTATTGATTAGTTGTGTAACTATTGATTGTCGATTCATCTTTGTAAAACCAGTTCCCGCACAGTGTCTACTAACGTAGAAATCCGCTTAATTACACATTATGTTTCACAGTCTCTGCCTCCTCATTTTTTGGGGATTATTGGAAAAAAGAAAACTTCTGAAGTGTCCATGTACATATAAAGGCAGCTACTGCTGCTATGCACATGCATAATTATATACCCGCAAAGCAAAAGCAAGTAAAATACCAAAAACAACAAAAAAAAAGATCCACGGATGCGCAGGCGCTTAAAATTGTTGTTGTAAAAGTTCACTTTATGTAAGACGCAGCAAAAGATTTGTGTGAAGCAACGTAGAAATTTGTTTTAACTTAATAATTTTGCAATTTTAAATAAAATTTTTCAAAAATTGTTATATTTTCGTAAATTCATCAAAAAACAGAAATTAAAAGCCTCAAAATATTATCCTGATAACGAAGACAATCCCTCCCCATCCTGAAATGTTAAAATAATCTGATCTGGTCCATTAAGAGAAAGAACGTTTATGATTATTAGCTGGGCACATAAAAGTAAAAGAAATCTCACTATAAAAACATCAAAACGCTTAAAGCGGAAACATCAACTTGACATTTTCTACCGGAAGTTGGGGTAAGCAACTGTAACTGAAACCCCGAACACAAAAACAAAACGTTCAAGGCAACTCCAAACCTACAAAATCATATTAAACGGTGTGGCAGCATAATGCAACACATACTATGGACTCATATTCCGCCACAGAGATTGTCGCCGTTTTGTGGCACTTTGGGTGGTATGATGGCTTTTAACGCACACGACATTTCAACATCCCATATCTCATCCTCCGTGAGGCTGTGTTCAAACACGCAGTTAAGGAGACGAAGGTGAACCTTTCGAAGAATAGTGGTGTGACATAACAATGCAGTGAAAAAATCAGAAATCAAAAACTTAATGAATGTCCTTTTGTCATTAAACTGACACAAAGATGATGCTGCTGCTGATGACGATGATGATAATGCTAACATTTGAGATGAAGACATAACTGCCGGTGGTGACGCAGATAATGATGGCTCTCGAACGGATGTGGATGATGACAACGACACCATTGAAAAGGGCCTATGCCATAAACTCGAATGGGAGAAATTGTTTAAACATGAAGAATATGTATGATATTTGTCATGTATTGAATTTTGACTGTTTGTATAACATACCGATAAATGACGGGAGTACAGAGGAGGGCTTCCAGCGATATCTGAGTTTAGGTCTCACACGGTTTTCTGGGGTAGTCTACTCGAAGATATTTTTCTGTATATCCTAGAACAAGAATATTCGTCCCATCAAATTGGGATTTTCATGCGAAACTGAAGGCTGGTCTATTCAGAAACATCACATTCGAATAAATGGTTTAACTATTTTCTTTTCGTTCTACCAGTTTGTTTCAAATTGTCGAAATGCATTAAAAAAACCAATTTTTTTCATTTGAAATACTGGAATATGAATGAAATTTAAGTAATATTTAATACAATAATAATAATAAATAATAATAATAATAATTATAATCACGTCGTGACAAAATGTTACATTGTGCTTTTGATTTTGATAGAATTTCGGATATCATTTCACCCAGTACCTTCAATCAACGTCCTTTGGCATTGATGCAGACTTGTACGTGGTACAGGAGGGGGAGTTATTAAATGATATAGATCTTTATTTTTTCGAGTGAATACATAAAATTATTCTGATTTAAAGCACAATGAGAGAAGCAAAAATATACTTTTCAGAAGTCCTCTGTTTGAGAAGTGTAGAGGGACTACAGATTCTTCCTAGATTTTTGAGCGTGATATCAAAAGGGGCGTGGCACTACAATCTATTTTCATTCTTTCTAAATGCCTACCAAGTGCTTCACTATACTGAATATAGTGTTGTTAACGAAAGATACGAATCTAGTAATATAGAAGTTAAATAAGGAAATTTGCATCGGATGGACCAGAGAGGACGTAATTACTCCTTCGAATTTCACACATTTTACTAAGCATTATATCGCAATATTATTGACAAAAATTAAATTTACCGTAAGTTACGAATTATGGATTGCAGTGGAAAATTAAATTTTGATAAATTGTTAAATTTGAATAGGTTTCGCAGCATAGCCCACATTCGTTCTTAGGAATTAGTTTAACATATGTTAGATATGAAATTATGGATTCAAATGAAGTTACTGCAGACTACGGATAGGAAGATACAAGAAGGATATTGAATTTCGGAAATCAGTCAATTTGTCTACAAACCCAGTAAAAATCTTGCAGAATATTAGGCTGTGCCAAATTTTAAGAAGTTTTGTAATGATTTACGGGAGTTTTTGTACCCAACAATTGATCCAAAAGGTCCTGAAATGCATTTGGTTAAAATACACTTGATATTTTAAATGTTTCCTTTAAGGTGTTACATTTTTGCCGTATCAAATGATATACAGTGGGGGTTTAAAACGTATGAATATAGTTAGGTTTTCTCCAAAAAGTTATTTGAGCATTTTTGATTATAGAGATGCCCGGCAACGTTATTTTGCAAATTTTTAAAGTGGACTATGTTTGCGGCTGCGTTCAAGCTTCTCTAAAGTAAATTGGTATAAACATGGATTTGAGTATTTTAAATGCCCTATAAGATTACGTTTCTAACGCCGACGGCGATGAACTGACAATCAGCACGCATCAGCTCCCAAAAACTATCCGACATAAAGAATTAATGCAATACTATAATACAGAGTATGTATTTTTAGTGAAACGGAAAACGGGAAAGTCAATATGCATGAGAAAGTAAAATTTTTGATGCGCCGAAACATCGTGCATGACGTTATGCACCGTAGTACATTGTGGTGGCTATGTAAGCTTCGACTAAACGTATGGCGCCTGTTGTAACATTTTCCTTATGTTCTATTAAAATATTAAAATATGCCCTAGCACAACCTTTACATATCACGATTATGATCTGTGATACTTAAATGCTGCTTTTGCGGAAATACTGCCATTAACTTTTTCTAAATCGATCACATATTAATTTCTCAAAGACGTATCTGAGCGCTTCCGATTTGAAGATGTCTTGCAACGATATTTTGAAAATTTATAAAGTGGACTATGTTTGGGGATTCTTTCAAAGCTTTTCTACTGTCTCGATTCAAATTAGAAAAGTAAATTGGTGCAAACATTTATTTGAATATTTCAAATATATATTAAACATCTTCCCAATGTTTTATTAAAATATGCACTAGCGCCACCTTTAAGTAAATAAGTGAGTTAGTAGTAAATATCATGATTACAGTCTGCCATTCGTAAATGCTGCTTTTGGCGAAATACGGTCCATTAATCGATGTCTGTTTAAGGGAAACTATTTCTAAATCAAGCAAATAATAAATTAACATTCAAAACAGTAGCTGTAACTGGCGAGTGAAACTAGTCTGCTTTAGATTCCATGATACTGTGATAGTATATAATTTACCATGCTAAATTTATTATTATTAAACTTCTATCATATGGAAATATTTAGGGAACAAATTTGTGTTCGATTTCAAGCTAACCAAACTGCAATACCAGCAAATAATTTGAATCTCAATTCACTTTCTACTTATGTCTGGCCTGCTACACCTACGAGTATATTGCCGTAGAATTTCATAGAAATTGGAACATTTTATAACTATCTAAGATTACATGAAAACATGTTCCAGTTTTTAACTGGCTATAGTATATTCTATGTCTAATGATTAGAATTTCCCATTAGACCTCACCCTTAAACGAAAACAAGCGATAATTTCTTGTGTTCTTTTACGCTTTGGTACTCTGTGATAAAACCACATTTAGCACTTCAGATAATTGACAATAGTACGAAAACAAAAATAACAACAATAAAAAAGACGAAAAGTTTTAACATATTTTCAACAGAGTTAATTGATTTATCAGATAGTGTTTGTTATTCTTAACATGTCGTTTAAATTGATATAGTTACACTTATACACTTGAAAATCAATAACAACCAATGTGTATGTATGTATGTACATCATATGCTATTTATAAATACATGTATTATAACTGAAGATATCATATGTATGCATCATCAATGTATCGTTGATTGTATCGTACGATATTGTCAGTGTTGCTTATATTTACCATGGATATGACAAATATCGAAAGCTTCAAGGACGGGAAGGGGTGGGGGGATAGGAAGTCTTAATAATATTTTCAACCCCAAAACTCTTCAGGAACAATTTTAAACATACAATCATGTACATTTTAATATGTGTACTGTGCACACATGTATAAACACATGTTGTGTGGATAAACAAATAAACGCTTCCTCGAAACGCGAAATAAGACCAACATTAGGAAGCCCCATTAGGATGAAAGCTAAGCTCTGTGACTCTGTAGCAAAAGTTTCAACTGATATGTTCGAATATTTCAAAAACATTAAGGTGCTCCAATTTTCATTTGACAGTGAAAATATATTCATACTTTTACCACGGAGCATGAAGGTATATGTCATTTGATACGACAACAAATTTAACACTCAGAAGGAAATGTCTAAATTACCAAGTGCCATTTGCCCAAATCCGTTTCAGGAATTTTTAAGTCAATTGAGCGAAGTCCATCCATCTTTTCTGCTGACTAATAGACACGATAACTGCCGTAAATACTTATTAAATAGATCGTTACCGGGAATTGTAAATTATCTACTTGGATTCGCCGCTTCTGGTAACTTCCATACAAATTGAAAGGTTCTCCGAAATTCATTTTTTCCCCTGTAACTCCTAATACATGAACATCAGCAGCAGTCTAAATCTGCATTATTTCATAATTTTCGGGCAATTTTAATCGTAGTTTTGCACAACTTAAAATATCATAGCTAGAGATGGCAATCCTTTCAGCACCTCACTTATAAATTGAACGATTTATCAAAATTAATTTCTTTCCTGTAACTTCTAATTCGTAGACTGCAGTAACCTTAAATATTCTCTTTCGTATTAATCCATAATTTTTGCCAAAATTGTAAAAAAGCGTTTAATCTTACCGATACTGATATCACCCATACAAATAGCCGACCTTATCCGTAAATTTCTAAGTCTATACACTTTATTTCCTAGGTGCTCAACTAAGTTCCCGCTATTTGAAAATAGATGGCGCCAGCTGTAGCTTCTAGTCGATTCTGCCATAACCTAAACGTCATGACCCAAGCCAGGGCATATGGTAAACATACCGCCTCAACACAATAACGATTTTCTTTTGACGTCATATTCTTTTAGTTGTGTGAATATGCATGATTTTCAAATCATGTGTCAAACGCACGTAGAGCTTACTTTAGTATTAGCAGTTACCCGCCAAGCCATTTCCAAGAGATTGAATGCGTTGGGAATGATTCAAAAGTAAGGGGCGTTGAGCATTGTTTTTTCGCCAGTAAACAACTGTTTCGGCGACAAAAAAGGAAGGGTTTTCTTCATCGTATTGTAACGGGTGATAAAAATTGGATGCATTACAACAATCCAAAGGAAAGAAACTTATGGGACCCGATAATGGTTCTACGTTGTCGTCTCGGCCGAATATTCACGCTGCGAAGGTTATGCTCTATATTTGGTGGGACCAGGTCGGTGTTATTTAGTACGGACTGTTGAAACCAAGCGAAACCATCACTGAGGATCGGCATCGACTACAATTAATGCGCTTGAGCCAAGCTCTGCGCGAGAAACGCCCACAATACGCGGACAGGCACGTTTCCTACCAGGAAACTTCCCAGTAATAGGAAGTCTAACCCCATCCGAATTTCTACCAGATATTGCGCCGTTCGATTACCACTTGTTCTGTTCGATGGCACACGGTCTGGCTGGCCAACAGTTTAATATTCATATGACGACATCAAGTAATGGCTCGGTTCGTGGATAGCGTCAAAAGATGAACAGTTTTACCGTGACGGAATTCGAAGTTTGCCAGAAAGATGGAAGAAAGTAGTAGCTACCGATGGACAATACCTGCAATGAATCATTTATAAACATATTTTCGCGATAAAGTTGCATGTTTATAAAAACAAAAACAGCGATAAATTAGTACTAAATTTTTGCACTAAATTTGGATTAATTTGGTACGCGTTGAGCGTTGTTCAAAATAGGTCCTCCTCATTGCCTTTTCCCTTTTGTTGCACTCTGTACAAATTAAACGGTTTCCCGATATTTAATCTTTGCTCTGATATTTGCAATTAGGGAACTGTTTTTCATGTTTCTTTTGATATCTCCCATACAAATGATAAATTTCACCCTCATATTCTTACATAGCTGTACAATTGCTCTGAATTTGGTTAAATTTTGGCATACTTCATGCATTTGGTGAACTCAGTTCTGAAAATGAAAATGAAATGAAATGAAATTTAGTACTTCACATAAAAATCGGCCAATTTACGAAATGGAATTTTTCCGTTATAACGCCCTCTCTAGTTACTAAAAATACCCAACTTAACTCACACTAAATTTAGTATAATCCGACATTCAACAGTGATTTAGTGAACTTATTCCTGGAAAGGAAATGGAATGCGTTTCCACGCCCCTTAAGGCACTACATATACAAATTGTCGATGTGGAAAAAATCTGTTGTCCTTCCACAATTCTTAGGCGGTAGACTTCAGAAATTAAGCTTACATAAATTATTTTTTCTCCATTGATTTGAAAAATAGTAAGCTTTTTAGGCGGAAGAAGCGGTTGTGGAAAGACTATGAGAGTGAGGAAGCTCGAAAATGTTACTAAAACATAAGAAGTGCAGGGTATGGAACAGGGCTGCCCTCTTGTAAGGACAGCGAAAGAAATCTAGTACAGATACGCAGAATGTGTTTCAACTATGGAGAGAGCATTTTTGTAAGCTCTTAGTTCCGGATGTTCAGTGTGGAAATCAACCCAATTATCGACGATGGCACAAAAAGCCCACCTCCCAGCCAAACAGAGATCAGAATAGGAGTATTGCGGCTTAAGAACAACAAAGCTGCGGGTGCTGATGGCCTGCCAGCAGAGCTGTATAAACCTGATGGCCATGAGCTGATAAACAGCCTGCATCAACTCCTAAACACGGTTTGCCTTCAGGAAAACATCCCCGATAATTTGAATTTGAGTATACTGTATCCTGTATTTATAAAAGGCGCTGCAAGTGTTTGTAAAAACCATAGCGGAATCAGTCTTTTACCCATTGCTTATAAAATCCTGTCGAGGGTGATATGTAAAAGACTAAAGCCAATTCTTACAGACCCGATTGGACCTTATCAGTGTGGCTTTAGACCTGGTAAATCAACATATGACTTGATATTCATTCTAAGATAAATTATGAAGAAGACTCAAAAAAGCAGATCGACACGTATCAGCTTTTCGTCGATTACAAAGCCTCCTTCGATAGTCCGATACGGCAAAAACTGTATGAGCCATGTCCGAGTTCGGAATTCCTACGAAGCTGTTACGTTTTTGTAGGATGGCACTGACTGACACGAAGTCTTCAGTAAAGGTAGGCAAAGATCTAGACGAGCTTTTTACATCAAACAAGGATTTTGTCAGGGCGACAGTCTTTCGTGCGACCTTCTCAACATACTGCTGGGGATGATTATGAGGAAAGCTGCAGTTGACACGACTGGTACCATATGTTACTCGCATACGCCGATGACATAGACATCATTGGCAGAAAACAGCGAGGTGTTACTGCAGCCTTCTCAAGCATTGAGAAGGAAGCAGCGAAAATGGGTCTGGTGGTACACTAGGACAAAACAAAGTTATTTGTTTCAACCAACAAAGCGTCTACTCATTTGGGACGTTCTGTGAACTTTAACAACTATAATTTTGAAATGGTAGAAGAATTCATCTACCTCGTTTCCGCTGTAAACATAAAGAATGATGTCAGCATGGTGATAAAGAGGGGAGTATGACTCGCTAACATATGTTACTATGGACTTAGCGAGCTATTTAATGATAAAGCCCTCCCTCGGCAAACAAAAATCTGATCATATGGCGCAGAGTCCTGTGTTATGACGCAAGCGGATGAATCAGAACTGGCAGTTTTCGAGAGAAAAATACTCTGGAAAATATATGGCTTCATCATCATTAACGTTAATGAACAATGAGCTGTATGAAGTATATGCCGATATCGACGCGGTCGAATGCATTAATATACAGCGATTGCGTTGGCTGGGTCATGTTGTGTGGATGGACTCAAATACTCCGACACGGAAAGTTTTCGAAAACGAAATCGATTGGAAGGGAAGGCATACTATCGGAAGTTGGCGTGACGAATTGGCGGAGAAGCGCAGAAGATCGAAGCGCTTGGAATAATTTTTCACGGGTGGCGTATAAAAGATGAGGATGTCTATTCTAGTCGCCACTTAAGAAGAAGAAGAACTTTTATTAATTGTTTTTTAATTGCTCTAAACATTAATTGTAATTACATGACCTGTACGGTCGGTACTGATTACATTTGCTTTAAATCGTCAAAATTTGATAGTTTCATTTTAAAAACTTCCTGTAATAATCTATCGAGAAAAAAGTAGGCCAAGTAAAGTCGGCAGACAACGGGGGCAAACGGACTGTCAAGTTTCTTTAAAATAATTAATTGGATAATTTTCGTTCCTAATCTGCCACAATTGGTCACGAACTAATTTCTTTCGGAGTAGTTCCGGAAAGAAATACTTTTCAAAAGCAAAATTATTTATCAAATTTTATTGAAATTAGCACATAATCACGATATATAACGTGAACAGACAGTGCTGTAGACGGATGTCGCCAACTTAAATCAAAAGATATTCTGAGTCGATAAGTATATGTTTTGTTGGATGTCTCATAGTAAATTTTGATTAATTGCATTTTGTGTAATGTACTGTTAATTTATTTACTACAGATGAAACAATGAGGGATTAAGGTGAACATTAAAAGCAGATTTAAAAAATAAAACCAACAGAAATGGTATGTCACTGTATCACATACATACATATATGTAATATTACTTCATGTTATTACACGGTGGCTTAACCTATTAAACATAAACCAAGTGCCAGAAAGTTTGTGGCTACAATTTCAGCTAAAGATATCAAAAATGTGGAAAAAATTATAAAATAAGAAATTTTAATGGATTTAAGTCCTTTAAGGCACCATCAAGTCAAGTAATCAAATCTAAGGTTCCATTATAAGCATTCAGCACTGACGACAGGATCCTATTACCATTTTAAATTGCCTTCTTTTGTCGATTCGTCTACTCATTGAAATTCGTGGTTGTGATAACATTATGTATGACGCCATCCACTCAAGATATCATCATCCAGACAGAGGTGCAACCCACTAACTTGTTCTAACCACGGCAACGTTGCAACATTGAAGATATCATACAAATCTTAAACAATGCTCACAAACATACATTTGTATTCTGCGCTTTGATTGTCCGTTTGTGCGGTGTTTACTCGCTATGTCAATTCGATTGAATGTCATTGGCTGAACAGGTGATAAGCGATAAGCAATGACTGAATTGAATCAACACTGAGAGGCAAGCGACAGACAGTATGACGGACTGACTGTCTAAGGCTTGTTATTGACAAAAAGGAAACTAATGTTCGGTAATGTATCAATGATTTTCAATTTCTATTTACGAATGTTTCCACTTCGAGTTACAATTTGATTTGAAAAGATGCCGCCCGCACGACATTGTCAAATTTGTTAGAATCTTTATCGATTTTATCACTGACGAAGGAGCGTTTGATGCGGCGCGCTATTATTTTCTTAAGACATCTTTGCAACAGAGCTATAGAAAATCAAAAACAATATTGATTTTGTCTAAATATGTTGTCAACAAATATATAGGCTGTGTAAACTCGAATGCCAATCAATTTTCAATCTGCTATCACCCATAATTTATATCTTGTTCGAAGAAATAACATATCAATGATATTAATCGTTATCAGTTTTAGTAGTGTCAATTGAATAAGTTCAATGAGAATATTCCTTTTGATATAAAAGAGATGCTCTATAGAGAATATCGTCTGACAATAGCTGTAAAAGCTTAAAAAGATGCATGTAATTAATTGTTAAAAGAAACATTTTTATAGATGTGCCTAAGAAAATTCACACTTATCTAAATGATTGTCACATCGAAATTTTATTACTTACCGCCAACCAAAATGTTTAGTTGTCAAAAGTACTTTCAGTTGAAAAAATATCGAAAAATTATCATTTAAAAAGTCTACTTAAAAATATTTTCAAAATTCTAATTGTTCAATAAAGGCTGGCACTATGCTGACTTGTCGAGCTGAAACTACATATATGTATGAAAAAATGTTCGTGGAATTTGAAGACAAATTTTCCACCAGACAGTACTTTGTTTTTTTCACCCGGGGAAAAATTTGTAACGTGGCAACATCAACCCCTGTTTCGTTGATTTCCAACACTGCAGTCGGAATATTGTATAGGTACATTTCTACGTCGCAATATATTCGGCAATACAGTTGTAAACTTGAAAATGAAATACTAATAAAGAAAGACACAATTTAACAATTCTACAAATATAATCGCCGGTCTGGCAAGGCTGTCAGCTGTTAAATACCTGCTATCTGAAGTGTTATTTATTTAGTGGAAGGTTTGCGATTTACGAATATGGATCGTTTTAAAAATAGTTAAAACTTATTACCAAAGTGGTGATTAAAACGTGATCTTTCAATCGAACAAAATTTTCTTTATCGATGAAGCCCATTTCTCACTCGATGGTTACGTCAATTAGTAAAATTGTCCCTTCTGAAGCTCGGAGAACCCAGAGGTGATTGTGGAAAAGCCATTCGATCCAAAAAAAGTGAGTGATTGGTGCATATTATGTCGAAAACTGCCTCAAAAAGATCCACTGGTACAACCAATCCAGTGACGGTTTTTTAAACCACATTGCATTTCATACATAATGGCAAAATCCAAGCATTGCAGTGAAATAAAAGCTTCATCGAAATCATAACTTTATGTATGTTTTATTTAAGTTAATTGAAAAAGAAAAATGGATAACCCTGTATTAAGACGTAAAAACATCAGCTATTCCGACCTCAGTGCTGGAAATCAGTACAAGTAAAGCTGGCAATACTGCTAAATTTTTCGACGACCAAACAATGTCTCGTAGAATTTTTTCCTAGTGAAAAGAACATAATACTTATCTTAAGTTGGCCTTTTTGGGCGCGATCCGTCATTTAGTTTGTTTACAGTGTTTAATTTTGTCAGTTCATCTCAAATGGGTTTTACGAATTTTTTTCCAATGGATAAAAGTATCGAAAAAAGAACTTTTCTCTAATTTTACGTTGCAAATGGAATGTCATGTGTTGAATTGTTCAAAAGATTACACCAAACTTGCGATGAATCGACTTTACACGTTCATGTGAATGGTGCAGTGCATTCGAAAGCAGACCAAATTTAGGTGCGCAACCAAGTTCCGCTGTTTGCCAATAGATGGCGCCAGCTGCATGTGCTAGACGATTCTGCCATAGCTTAAACGTAATGAGCCAAGCCTGGGCATATATGTAGTAAACATACCGCCTCGACGCAATAGTGATTTTCTTTTGACTTCATACTCATTTGGTTGTATGAATATGTATGATTTTGTGCCAAATAATCGTCATATGAAGGAAGTATTGATTGTCTCCTTTCAATTAAAAAAAAACGGCGGTTGAAGCTCAATGAGAGCTTCAAAACATTTACGGAGATGCTGCTTTAAGCGAAACAACGTGTCAAGATTGATTCCGCCGATTTAAAGACTGTAATTTGGATGTTGACAACCATTCGCGTGAAGGAAGATGAAACACCTTCGACGACACTGAATTGACGGCATTGCTTGATGGAAATCCGTGTCAAACGCAAGTGGAGCTTGTTTCAGTATTAGGAGTTATCCGCCAAGCCATTTTCAAGCAATAGTGTTCTTTGGGTGATTCAAAAGCAGGGAACATGGGTTCCATATGAGTTGAAGCCATGGGACGTTGAACGTCGTTTTTTCGCCTAAGAACAACTGTTTCAGCGAAAAAAAAGGAAAGGTTTCCTTCATCGTATTGTAACGGATGATGAAAAATGGACTTATTACAGCAATCCAAAGAAAAGAAAGTCATGGGAGCTGCCAGGCCATATTTCTGCATCGTCGCCTCGGCCGAATATTCATGCTGAGAAGGTTATGTTTTGTACTTGGTAGGACCAGGTCGGTGTTATTTATTACAAGCTGTTGAAACCAAGCGAAACCATCACTGAGGATCGGTATCAACTTCAATTAATGCCATTGAGCCAAGCTTTGCGTGAGAAACGCCCACAATACGCGGACGGGCACGAAAAAGTGATTCTTCAGCATAACAACGCTCAGTCTTACGTGGCCAAGCTCGTTAAAACCTACCGAGAAGCGCTAAAATGGGAAGTCTTACCCCATCCGTCATATTTGCCAGGTATTGCGTCGTCCAATTATCACTTGCTCCGTTTGATTGCACAGGGTCTGGCTGACCAGTAGTTCCAGCCATATGACGACATCAAAGAATGGCTAGATTCGAGGATAGCCTGAAAAGATGAGCAATTTTACTATGACGGATTTCGGGTTTTGCCAGAAAGATAGGAAAAAGTAGTAGCTATCGTCTGGCAATACTTTCATTGAATCATTTGTAAACATGTATTTCATAATAAAGTTCCATTTTTATAAAAAAAACAGCGAGAACTTAGTTGCGCATTTAAATGATTAAAGATTTGTCTCACTTTGGTCGGCCATCACCCGTTTTAGTTGTAGTTAACGTGGGTTATGTGAAGGAGTTGTGAATGAAAATCGTCAAATTTAACTAACCGCTAAACTTTCTGTTTCTCTCGTTTCAATCCGTACCAGTTTACACGATTGTTTAGTGGTGAAAGGCGTTGCCTCAGACTAATTCCAACAGACCTGGATTCTCTTCAAAATCTCAGTCGCATAATATTCACTGTAGAGTCATGCTAGACCGACACCATTTTTATAAAACAAATTGTAGCTGATGGCGGGACGGGTCAAGAAACTTCGGCATGGAGCCTTCCAAGTGAGCTGATACTAAAGAAGAATACGTCAAAGTCAAGGTAATGTTGACTGTTTTCCTTGATTATCGCAGTGTTGTGCAATGCAAATACAAAGAAAAATAAATAGAAATACTTTCTGCATACTATAGCGCGATTGGAAGACGAAGATAACCGAAAAAAATATTTGTGGAATAAAAAGTCATGAATTTTTGTCCGTTATGATACTCCATCTGATGAGGCTACCATTGTGAACGAAATTTTCGTATGTCTCCATTGACTTTTTTTCTTTCCAAAACTCCAATTGTCACATCGGCGCGCTCATATTTAATCGATAGAAAGCAAATAAGAGGGAAGAACTGAAGACATTTTCAGAAAATGCGTTTGGAAAAAAAGTTGATGATTAGATTACAGATTATTAACATGTTATTATATTACAGAAGGTATCCATTTTGGAAAGAATATAGGAATACAGATATTTTGTACTTTATTGCCAATTACTGGTACTTTGACAGAATAGTGCAATAGTGCAATATATAGTTATCATATACTGCAAATGCATATGTACATCTGTATTTTAGAAAGCAGTTTTGTTGCGTATGCTCTTATAACTTTTCCATTTATTTGCGATTTTTCCCATGGTCAACCGTTCGAGTTTTCCAAATCTTGTCAACAATTATAGAGAAAAATTGTGGATAAAAAGTCGGGTCACTGAAATTTACATATTAGGAGTTCCGGCGAAAAAATAAAATTTCAGAAAATCTGCCAATTTGTGTGGAAGGTACTGGAATTGGACCAAAAACCAATGTAAAAAAAGTTATGTAATGCGAACAAAACGTTAATATCCTTCATTAGTGATTAATTTTCCCTGGCTTATTTGATGAAAAATTGAAGCATCAATTTTCTTGCATATAAACGAAATTTCTACGCTTTACATAAGTTCATGTATAAACTAATGAACTTTATTGTTAAGCATTCTAATTCCTATGGCCAATTCTGTTAGAAAAAAAGCTTTCACCTTAGCATTCTGAGGCAGAATTCGCTATTTACTACCCCTAAACCCCTCGTCCGCTAAAGTTATGCATCGTACGGATGTGCAATAAAGATTTTTAAACACAATTTAACCCTCCGTATTTTCTCTCACATTTTTTCTCAATCTTACGAAACAATTGCTGGTTACCACCCCCGCATATACATTTTTATGCTTTAACACAAAATATTTAACAGAAAGATCGTTTGATCCCCTTAAGACGTCTACGACACAATGTATGGGAGATTCTGGAAATAATTTAGACAGTGAAGCATCGTCTTCAAGCACAGTAACAGTGGTCCACTCCTCTTTTCCAGATACTAAATTTATGACTTCAACGAGTCGTACCCATCATACTCATTCTACACACGTACAGTCCACGTCATACGAAAGGATTCTTTATCGTGATGATCTCAATGATGATCCTCATTACTTTGAGTTGAACACCGTCACATGAGCCAGAAACCCTCTTTGTTTCTTATATTCTCAGAAATTTTATGTACGTCGACGACGTCTTAAGAGGATTGAACGATCTTTCCGAAGCCATTGCCGTTAGAGACGACCTAGTAAATGTTTTGTCTTCGTCTGGATTCTCCCTAAGAAAATGGACATCCAACCATGAGCCTGCATTACGAGGTATCCCCCCAGAGCAGTTACTTGACACAAAGTTCCTTAAATTATCTGATAGAAGCACCACCAAAACGCTTGGCCCACGATGGAACGCTGGAAGTGATTATGTCTATTTCACCCCCCTCATATACATACTTGTTGTTAAATCTCGTAAATTGTCTTAAACACTTTTCAGTCAAATTTCGACTACTCTCACATTTGCTTCGTTAATTTGACCATGTAATTAACATGTTTCACCTATTTTTAAGACTCATCTAACAGCATTACGTGATATAATTCTATAGAAAATTTCCGCAGCTTTTTTCTGTTGTTGGGTTTTCAAGCAAAATTTTCACCCAAAAATGATGTTATTGCCATCTTAGATAAATGCATAAATCGATATGCTTGGCACGTAGACTCATTAAGCGTTGTGATAAATTAAGCGTATGAACGAAAGCTTCATTTACTAAACGCTTCGAGGAGAACATGAACTATAACAACAACAACAACAAGGACACACAAGAAAAAAAAAAAGAAGAAGAAAATCCTTGGAAAAATGAACAGATGAAAATTTATGTTAAAATTGACTACAGAGATTGAGTTTGGGTATTTCGAACGCAGGAGGTCACAGATAGCTGAAATATGTGTGCTCGTATAATAACAGACCTTATTATCATTAATTATGAAATAAATCCTTGAAGAACAAAGCTTTACCTTTCAAATAAGATACTTAGACTTCAACGGTATCATCAACCACCATACTCCTTGAAGGCAATCATGATGTATCCTCCCACTTAACAATAGTCAACGGCAATCGGCATCAACAACAATAAATGTCAAAAATAAGGTAAACAATACACGGATTACAGTTTAACATAACAATAGATAAATTTCAAACCGAAAAATATGTTTCTTTTCTATGGTTTTCTAACAAAAAAAAAAAAAAAAAAAAAAAACGAGAAAAAGAAATTAAAAAAAAAAATACTTCCCAAAATATTGGGGGTTCTCCGCGGCGCATCTTTCGCCATTATCCTTTTAATAAGTGGAATATTTAAGGAAAATCTGGCTCATTATTGTTTGCCTTCGTTTTACATTTGCCAATGATAATGAGACCACGTCCTCTTAAGTACCTACTTGTAAAAAATGTTAAACAGGGATTCTGAAATATCTATCCTATTTGAGAATGTGGAGGGCTTTGCTTCGAATAAAAAACTCACCATCGTTAAAAGCAGTCCATATTTAATGCCCTGCCCGTGTTCGTCCTAATCATTGAACCAATACTAAACAGGATTTATGTTTAATTTTAAGCTTTTTTCGTCTGTTCCTTTTCGTGGTCGTTGCTTGTTATGGTTTTTTTTTTCTAACCACCGCAACCGATGAGAGAGAGGGGGTGGGGGAGGACAGTGATAACATAAACCAAATGTACCAGGAGGACGGGAGAGTACCGAAATTTCTATATAGACCAAGCACACAGCGAATTGATTCGTGTTGAAATTTTCACACTAATTGAATTGTTATACTCGGAAAAAAGTTCCAGCTACATTTACCAAAATGCGACACCATGTAGCGGTCAGCTTCTTCATTTATTGGGTTGTTTGGAAAGTTCGTTCGATTGTTAAAAGAATTTTTTTTACAAATTTATATACAAGAGAAAACCATTATTTTAATGTATTATATAGAGTGATTTTTTAAGGTTTAAGTTTTTCAGGTTGGCAGCACTGATTGGGAATGGCGTCTAAACGTTATCTGTTAAAGTGGAAAGTGTACAGTATATTCTGCCATTTCATCATGGAAAACAAACGAGCAACGATTGCAAATCGTTGAAATTTATTATCAAAATTCGTGCTCTGTGACAAACGTGCATCGTGTGATACGACCATTTTATGGTCGTCATAATCGAACTGCTGAATCAACAATTCGTGCTGTTATCTCCAAATTTCGCACCAAATTTACTTTGTTGGACATAAAACCATCGGCTCGCATCTACGCAAGCGAGTGCGTACCGAAGAAAATATTGCAGCCGTAGCGACCAGTGTTAATGACAATCGTGAAATGTCAATTCGTCGCCGTTCTCAGCGATTGGGCACATTTTTTTTTTTTTGCCCCAATTGGCTGAGTTGAACTTGGTTGACATGTGGTTTCATCGGGCCGGTGCAACATGCCACACTGCTCGTGAAATAATGGATATGTTGAGGGATGAATTTGGTGAGCAGCTTATATCTTTATATGGCCCTGTGAGTTGGCCCCCAAGATCTTGCGAATTAAAAAAGATCAATTTAACCCAACTGTCCTTCAGTTCGTATCTTCTACCCGGGTTTGCAAAGTATTGTTTACGAATGAAAATGGACGGCATTATGAGGCGCCTTTCGGTGCTATACAAATAGGGTGATTATCCTATATTTATTTCTGTACGTTCTAACAAGTAGACTGTAGCGAACTTAATTGTTGTCCATTATTTTGCTGTAGAATTCTTAATGTAATTTGAGATAATCTACCGGATAACAAGGTCCCTCCTGGTACCTTCTACACAAATAACAGATTTATCTTATGTATTCTTATGTTCATATCTTCTATATGGCTACGCTAAATATAGTCAAATTTGGTACACGTTAAGAGGCTATTTAATTAGTATTTTAAAGTAAAAATGGTCTGTATTGCTACACCCTTCTGTTGTCTTCCATACAAATTAACTAATTTATCGAAATTTATTTTCCTCAGTCAACCCTAATACTCGTACATTGCAGTAATTTAGATATTGGGCAATAACGTTTCATGCAATGCTTGGTTAACTGAGTAAAAATTACTTGGCAGTTTATGATACCTCTCATACAAATTATGCAATTTAGCCCATATACTCCTGGATTCATATCATTTATTCAGTTTCAATAAATTCACTTGAGTGCATAAGTTCAGAACATTTGTCGATAAAAACCTGGTGATTTACTATGTACTCTCTGTCAGTCCATTTTCTATAGCACCAACGCAAAGGTACGTTGAGTGAAGGGACACGTAAGTCAATTCACCTGATTGAAATTTCTGTTCTATTTTTTCGATATTACCGTTTTATCTTGGAAACTTTCTCAATAAATAAACAGAGATATGCACGATCAACAATCGATAAAAATATTAAGAAAATGAAGTGAAATTGTTATGGAGAATCGTCGAATCACAATTACAGAAGTTGCTGAGGATGTCGGCATATCGGTTGGCTCATGCCATGCATGAAACGTGTGGCAGCGAAATTCGTTCAAAATTGCAGAATTTTGACCAAAAACAACATCGTATGAGCATCAGTTAGAAATTGTTGAATGACGTCAACGATGATCCAGATTTGCTTAAAAGGGCCATAACTGGTGACGAATCATGGGTATATGGTTATGATATCGAAACCAAAGCCCAATCGTCAATGGACTCAATGGAAGAGTCCAGGAGAGCCAAGACTAAAAAAGGACGCCAATTTCGATCAAATGCCAAGGTTTTGCTCACTGTTTTCTTCAATTACCATGGCGTAGTGCATCAGAAGTTCTTACCACAAGATCGTACGGTAAATAAGGAGTATTACCTTGAAGTTATGCGCCATTTGCGTGAAGCAAAACGAAAAAAACGCCCAGAATTGTGGGGGAAAAAATTCATGGCTTTTGCATCATGATAATGCACCTGTTCACTCATCTTTGCTTGTGAGCGGTTATTTGACCAAAAACAACATCGTTTCGTGCTTTAACTATCGCATTCACCAGATTTGGCCCCCTTGCGACATGTTCGTGGTCCCAAGATTGAGGAGACCCATGAAAGGCGCTTTGCGACGATTAAGGAGATAATAACCGAATCGCTGGGAGAGCTCAAGGACATACCAAAAAGTGTGTATCAGAACTGCTTCGAGGATTTGAAAAAA
>JAHXMU010000358.1:52804-96582 GCA_019455685.1 Philornis downsi | reverse complement strand
TTATGCGCTTACCAACACATTTAGCGATTCATTTTTATATTATAGATAATATACGAGCATTATTATAAAAATTTAAAGTTTATTTTTTTTTAAATTATGATAATTAATTTATACTAATAATAACCACAAATATGGGTCTGTGACATAAATGTGTATAAATTCCTTTGAATTACAATCATTTTGATTTTCAATCATTTCATTTGTACATCTTAGTAATTTCTTTTATTTTAAAATCGGCCCAATAACCGTTATTTGCTGTCCCCACTCATTTCTCATTTGTGTAATATTCAAAAATATCGAAAATAAACTCAAAAAAAAAAATTCAAACGGATCGAATTTGGATGTCAATTCTTAGGGCACTGCTACACGTTCAATATATATTGTGATATTTGGATCGCGATCCATTTTAATGGATTGATGGATCAAGAGCGCATGCTACATGTTCAATATTTATCGCGTCAGAATTTACGTTTTTTTTTGTGCAGTGCAGATCGGTTATTAAAAAAATGTCGCGAGAATACCAAAAAAAAAAAAAAGAACATCATGTAGAGCTATTTTACTTGCTTTTTCATTGAAGAGAAAAGTGGAAAGAAAATGTTGGAGCAAAAAGTGGTTGCAGGATCGGAAAAATACACGCACTTATTTCACTTCTTATTAACGTACTGCGATCTAATACCATGAAAATGCTACACGTTCAATATTTACCACGCGATTCGCGATCTGGATTCCAAAATTTAGGCCATTCTGCGATGTGGATCGCGATCCATCAATACCGCATGCTACACATTCAATAAATACCGCGATATTGAATCGCGTTCAATACATATTGAACGTTCAATACACGTTCAATAAATATCGCGATATTGGATCGCGTTCAATATACAGTCTAACCTCGATATAACGAATCTCAAGGGGATTAGAAAAAAAACGTTATATCGAATAATTCGTTACAATGAGGTTCGTTATATCGAGGTGAATAATTTTATTGTTATATCGAGGTTAGACTGTATATTGAACGTGTAGCAGTGCCCTTACGTCTGCCGTTCTATGTTTTTATTATTATTATTTTTTTTTTTTTTTTTTTTTGCAAACGCTGTGTCGCTGTTATAATTTTTGTGTCGCTGTTATTAGCCAACTTCAAAAAAAATTAACGTTAAACGACTCAAGAGATTAACTAATTATCCAAAGAACCTACGTAAATGATGGTTGTAGATTAATTTTTAACGAAATAATTTTACTATTTGCAGTATACAACTTAGAAATGATCTAAATTGGAAGAATTTACTCAACACAAACTTTAATTTGCAGGTGGAGAGGTAGGGCCCGAGTGTCTTAAGATAAAATTTGTTTCAAGACATTTTAAGACAATTGAACAATTGGCGTCTGATTGTTTGATGGACGGCCGGTGCTCGCAAAGTCTATAGTGATCCTTAAGAAATGTTGCCAATGAAATAATATTCCTCATGCCATAAAAATGGCCACAATTCACACGACAACTCTGGTACCTCCAAGAGAGATTATACAAAAATCACTTTTATTCGATAAATCTTCTGATATAGATGACTTGAAGCCTTGAAATGTTGTTTTTATCATCCCCTAAAACTTGGCATGTTGTAATTTTTTCCTAAACTCCATTTAGGTGTCTAACTGAACGAATTTATCTCCCCATTTTGGTACCTATCACACAAAATAGTGGACTCGACAAGATTTATTTTTCGTCTATAATTTTTTACTGGTAATACCCCCCAAAAGCCCTTCAGATGCCCCTCATAAAGGGTGTCCCAACAAGAACGCAAGATTTAAATTTGGCGCCATTCGAAGTGTCATTGTTTGACATTTGAACAATTGTTATTGTTTGCTAGTAGAAGGTACGAGGTTAGTAAAAATGGAGCGCTACACGAAGGAACAACGCATTCTCATTGTGAAATTCTTTTACCAAAATGGTGGTGGCAAATTGCGATCAATTTGGGGTCACAGTAATGCTCCAAAAGAGTCAACTGTAAAGGGATTAATGGATAAATTTGCCAAAACTGGGTCTGTTAGTGATGTAAAGACAACAACGCGCCTTCGACTAGATCGATCGACCGAAAATGTCGCAGCTGTACGTAATGATGTCGCTCAAACTCCATCCACCCTAATTCGACACCGAGCTCAGCAAATTGGTGTCTCCAACTCCACTATGCAGGGAATTTTAAAGAAAGATTTGCATCTTCAGGCATACAAAGTTCAATTGACTCAGGAACTGAAGCCAACTGACCATGGACAGCGAAGGGAGTTCGTTAATTGGGTATTGGAAAGACAACATGAAAATGCTGATTTTGCCGATAAAATCATCTTCAGTGACGAGGCCCATTTCCATCTTGATGGCTTCGTCAATAGGCAGAATTGTCGCATTTGGAATGAGGAAAATCCTCGAGTGATTCACGAGACGCAAAGCCATCCTCAACATGTCACTGTGTGGTGTGGATTGTGGGCTGGAGGAATCATTGGACCTTTTTTTTATAAAAATGAGGCAAGTCAAGCGCAAACAGTCAATAGTGTTTGGTATCGTAAAATGATAAGCAGTTTTTTCGTGCCTAAAATGTAGAAGAAATAAATGTGGTTTCAACAAGACGGCGTCACATATCATACAGACAGAGAAACAATTCAATTGCTGCATCAATCATTTCCCGGTCGTGATATTTCGCGTTTTGGAGACCAGAATTGGTCGCCTAGATCGTGGGATTTAACACCATTAGACTTTTTTCTTTGGGGTTTTTTTGAAATCGATGGCTTACGCGAATAAGCCAACGACGACTCAAGTCTTAAAAGAGGAAATTGGACGCTGCATTAATGAAATACCGCAGCATTTGTGCAAAACGGTCATTGAAAATTTCATTAAATGATCGCTTGTGTGCCAGCAAAGCCGCGGCGGCCATCTGCCCGATGTGTTGTTCCATACATAACCTCATTCTGTCTACTTTACGATATAATAAAGTTTCATGGTTTTTTTTTAAATATGTGTTTTATTTAAAATTTAAATCTTACGTTCTTGTTGGAGCACCCTTTATAAATTATAGTTAAACCTTAAAATATTGTTTTTGCCATAACTTTAGAAGTATCAAAGGAATGCACTTAGATTTTGCATACCGCAGTGTCTTCCCACATTCTAACCCAGAACTGTAACAGAATGAGTTCAACATTTTCCTTCCAGCACCTCCCAAATGAGGGATTTTCAAATATCATATTTGTCACCCATAATTTGTTATTAGTATGCTCGATTCTGGTAATATTTTGTATCGCATAACACAACTTTTGATAGTGAACTGTCCTCCTTACCGGCTTGTACTGACCATTCAAATTATTTTAGCTTTAAATACAATTTTCTCATAACTTTTAAAATGTTTACGGAATGTTATAAAATTTTACTCACTATCATTCTACCTTGGGCCGAAGAAAATAGGGTATATATTGTTTCAAAAGTATATATTGTTACGCAAAAGCGTAACAGCCAGAAAAAATATTTAAAATGTGCCACATCCTAATACATTGCAAGATCAAAGACAGGAATTGTAAATAGATTATGTCAATTCACACTTCTAGTAGTTCCATATAATTTTCCGAAGTTGTCGTATTTCCCTAAAACTTTTAGATCATAGAACAAATGCAGCAATTTATATTTCCATACATTTTATTGCTTTATAATGCTTGATAAAATTTGAAAACCCCATCGCTTTTCGATGCTTGATAAAATTTGAAAAATCCATTGATTTTCGATGCTTGATAAAATTTAAAAAATTCATGGATTTTTGACGCCAGTTCCGACATTTTCCATACAAATGATTGATATAACCCATTTTATATTAGATCCATGTCTTCTGTTCAATTGCACCAAATTTTCTATATTTTGTAAGACGTCATGCATTTGTTTAAAAAAAGAAAGGAAAAAACTTGAAATTCTTCGAAATTCAATACGTAATCTTCAATTTCTATTTAGTAACCTGGAATAATCTAGATTTTGTCCACTATATTCATCCTTAGTGATCTGCAAAATATGAGGAAAATTGACTTGACAACAGCGGTCCTTTCAGTACCTCGCTTAGAAATGACAGATTTAGTCTTCATATTCTAACCTTTGTACAGGGTGGGCCAAATAAGACATACTACGACCTACGAATAGTGTATTGTAGTCGTTGTTGGTGGTCTTGCGGTAGCAGTGCTTGCACAATTTGAATTTTGTATGGGTACATCTTAAGATCCAACTTTAAAATTCTACGCAATGTCGTTCTGGAAATGCCTAATTGGCTGGAACGGCGGCGAGTTGAGACAGATGGATTATCTGCAACACTCTGCCGGACAGTTTCCACGTTGTCTTCAGCGCGAATATTTCGATGGACACCTCGCCCAGGACGGTCGGCCACTGAACCCAGTTCCTCAAAACGACCGACCAAACTCCTAATCATGAAGGCTGTGGGAACTGATCTGGAATTAAAATGCTGCCGATATTTACGCTGCGTTAAAACAATTGATCGTTGACAAGAATAGAAAAACTCGATAATTTTAACGCGTTGTGTTGTACTGTAGGGTTCCATAATAAATTTCCAACAATTCAATTATAATCTACAAAAAGAGAAAAATAAATATGTCAAAAAATAAATATGTCAAAAAATAAAAAAAGTTATTTGTGCTTAACATTAGTAAGTCTTATTTGGCCCACCCTGCATTTTTACCCAGTAATGTGTGATTAATTGGATAATCAAACATAGTAATTATTTCATATTTCGTGTGATAAATTGGATAATCAAACATAGTAATTATTTCATATTTCGTTTAATAAATTAATCAATTAATCAAAAATTCTGACTATGCAGAGTTATGATTAAGCAAATAATTTTAATTTTATTCAACAAAGTATGAATAATTTATTCACAACTCAAATATTTTCTACACGGGAAGAACTAGGTTGATTAATACAACGAAAAGATTTTTGACTTGCCAACTAAATTGTAGCGGAACATTTTGAATGGCACACTATATAAACCCAATTAATTGATTAGCCTGGAATTTGGTAAATCGAGTTGTCTGATTAATCAATTAAAAGCAATTCCATGCTTTTAATTGAAATCAATAACTCAATTTTGTAAAATTTGAGGTACTCGTACATCATTCGGTTGGAGAAAGTTAATTCTGAGAATAAAAACGGACTGCATTTACCATACCCTTCTGATATCTCTCATATAAATTGACCGGTTTTTCGGATTTTAAGTAATCTCTACATAATCCTTAATTCGTGGACTGCAGTAATTTAAATTTTTGTCAATTGTAGTGCTTTATAAATTTTTGGAAAAATTTGGAAACCCGACCGAATAATCATGCTCTCTCTATAAACCCCCATATAAATGACCTAATTTAACTCATATATTTTCTGATTCACATCAATTGTAAGTTTAACATTAAGTTTAACATTATTCTGCATGCATCAGGCGTTTTGTAAATTGATATGGTGCGCAACTAAGTCCTCGTGTTTTTTTTTATAAAAATTCAACTTTATTATGAAAACATGTTTACAAATGATTCACTGAAAGTATTGCCCGTCGCTAGCCATCAATTTTCCTCATCTTTCGGCCAAAGCTCGAATTCCGCTACGGAAAAAATTGTTCATCCTTTAAAGCTATCCACGAATCTGACCACTCCTTGATGTCGTCATATGAGTGGAACTGCTGGTCAGTCAGACCGTGTGCCATCGAACGGAACAAGTGATAATCGGACGGCGCAATATCTGGATAATATGGCGGATGGGTTAAGATTTCCCACTTCAGCGTTTCCTGGTAAGTTTTAACGGGCTTGTTAACGTGAACCCGAGCGTTGTCATGCTGAAGAATCACTTTTTCGTGCCTCTCTGCGTATTGTGGGCGTTTCTCGCGCAGTGCTCAGCTTAATCACATTAATTGCAGCCAATACCAATCCCCAATAATGGTTTCGCTTGAATTCAACAGCTCGTCATAAATAACACCGACCAGGTCCCATCAAATACAAAGCATAACCTTCGCAGCATGACCTGGCAGCCTTCATGACTACCTTTTTTTTGGGGTTGCTGTAATGAATCCAATTTTCATCGCCCATTACAATATTATGAAAAAGCCCCTTCCTTTTTTGTCGCTGTAACAGTTGTTCACAGGCGAAAAAACGGCGCTCAACGTCCCTTGCCCTCAAATCATAAGGAACTTAAGTTTCTTGATTTTAAGTAATTCCCATCGCATGAAATTGCTTGAAAATGGCGGGTAACTGCTAATACTGACGCAAGCTCTACTTTAGTTTGAGACGGATCCCCATCAAGCAATGCCGTCAATTCAATGTCCTCGAAGTGTTTTCGTCTTCCTTCAATCTCGGCACGTTGTTTCACTTAACACAGCATTTCCGTAAACGTTTTGAAGCTCTCGATGGGCTTCAGCCGCCGTTCTCTTCGATTGAAGGAAGAAAATCAATACTTCCCGCATATGACGATTATTTGGCACAAGATCATACATATTCACACAACCAAAAAATCTGACGTCAAAAAAAATCGCTATTGTATCGAGGTAGTATATTTACCATATGCCCAGGCTTGGCTTATGACGTTTAGGTTATGGCAGAATCGACTATCACTTACAACTTGCGCCATCTATTGGCAAACAGCGGGAACTTAGTTGCACAACTGATAGTTTTGCAAATGAAAACTGTCCGCATTACCACGCTTCTTAGTTTACTCAACATAAAAATTGTTTGATTTAGCAAAAGTCAGTGGTCCTTCTATAATCTCTGTAAGGCCTTCAGAAATTTAAAATTTTTTTCTTTTATCATTATCTAGTTTAGCATAGCTTTTATTTGAATATTTTTGGAATCTTTCGAGCTTTTCCAGCACTTTTGCACGTAAAGGTATTCGCCTGACTGACATTTTTGTACTCGCCGTTATATTGAAAATTACGTATGATTTTAACAAATGCAATCCAATGTTAATATCAGGTTGTGTAATAGTCTATTTTTTGCGACCTTTTTTATTTTCTCCCCTGATTCTAGGAGGTTTCTTAAGTCGAAGCTTTCTTTTAAAATCATTTCGTCCTTATAGTCTACTACTATAATAGGTGGCGTCTGCCCTCTTCAGATGCGATATTGTGGGCACTGGGAACTATCCAACTATCTAAATATGCCACATTTATCAATCGATATTTCTGTTCTGTTACAAAAATTTTAAAATTTTCCTTTAAAGCACTATTAGGCAGATCTTGTTCCTGTATGCAAAATATACAAGATTTGCCTCATAGTGCTTTTCATGCGAATATTTTTTGTAGAAATATGGTTACAGTTTGGTAGTAGGATAAGACTCAAGACCAGGCATTGATCTGGCGCTATCCCTCTATTCTGGCAAAGCCTCAGATTCTGCACTTCGCACACAGCATGGATGATGCGTAGCACAAGATCCCAGTTTTGGCGACTTTTTTTAAATATGGCTTGAGCGAAAGGCAACCACGCCAAACCTGAGTCATATGTTCGTTCGTTGTTTGTTGGAAACACCATTCTTATGGTAATTGACGTTGAAAGTGATATTTAATCACGACGAATTAACTCTTTCAACGGCTTCACTTGAAATTTTCAAATTTAAACAGCAAAAAAAAAAAAAAAAAAGAAATCAGTTTGTGCTCAGCAACAATGGGACTTTCAATCTCGAATTCAATTCAGTTCCCACTTACATTTGGTTCAGTGCCTTTCCCTGTGGGCCATTTCTTTACATTCCTTCATATGACCTCTATTGGCCTGCCTAACATTTATCATTTCAATTTTCCATCTCGTTCCAATTGTTATCTAAATCATTACAGTTGTTGTCTGAAACGCTAAATCACAAAACAATAAGCGTGTTAAACCGCAAGAATATCTATGAATAAATTATAACGTGAAACAACAATAGCCGTTGCCAAACAAATGTAAAACAATCCTATTTAAGAGGGTCACTTTACGAGGATTAGAAAATTTAACACAAAACACACAAAAAATCCTTGGAAAATTGTTCAAGAAAATAATTCATATTTTTACAAACAAACAAAAATGAATGAAGAACAACAACTGTACGACGAGCTAATATTCAAATGACTTTGTTTACATTTATAATCGCTAAAAAATTAAGTTTTCCATTCGAAACGCTACGCTCTGCACCGTACTTTTAAATTAGCTGCTTATAAGGATCTAGAGGAAACACACAACCACACTAAGGACAACGTCCAATAAAGAGTCCTTTTGGGGTTGAACTAAACTCATTCGCAATGAAAAACCCCTAAGAACTGGAGACATTTTAAGGGAAGAAAACAAAAATGAGGAAGAATTATAAATTTTTCTTCGTTTCTTTGACGTTGCCAAGAGAATCATGAAAAAAAAAACAAACAATCAACCGTCGTGGACAAAAGCGAAAATCAAGAAAAATATTTATGAAATGGGTGGGATTAAACAACACGCTTAGAATATTAAAGTGGGCGTTAAAAATGCCACGAGAAGACCAAAAGTAAGCGATGAACGTCTCCAGATGTCAAGACAAAGTGCGTCCAAATGTAGATGGTCGGAATACATAAAGGATTTTTTGGTTTTTTTTTTGTTGCAGATTTTTAAATGAAAGTCTTAAGTACGAATAAGAGAAAAAAATCAAAGGCGTAAGAAAATGCCAACGAATTACAAATGTAATCAAGTACGTGACCCCAGGAATTAAATGGAATTACCGGATATTTTTGTTTCCTTTAAGACGAAATTAAAAGAGTAAATTAAATGGTCAAAAAAACGGTAAAGAAATTAAGAAATGCAATGTGCTGGAAATACGCTTATTAAGGACATCGCGCAGTGAGCTTAAAAGATAATTTTTTTAAAGGCTTTTGTAAATTACAAAAAAAAGGTTCGTCATTGCAGGATGGTTCTAACTGTAAAGGCATGAACTTTGATGGACTACTGGAATATTTGAATGGGTTTTCTGTGAAATTTGTTCCGATTGCAGTACGTCCTTTTGTCATATAAATTGCTTTCAAACTAGTGATGGCTACTCAACACAGGCAACACAAACCAGCGAAAAACCATTTTTTTCATACTGATCTGATATTAGCATATTTCTTCGTTTTAATTAAACCACAAAATACCATAATATAGCGCATCAATTGTGCCACAATAAGAAACTCACATAACTTTTTCTTTTATTCAATGCGTTTCATTTATTTACTTATTTTTATTTTGTATGGAAAATTCAATTTTATTTTAAGTAACTAATTGGTTTTAAAGATGATATAATGTAAACGACCTTCATGTGGATTCACGCATATACGATACCTGATCAGAAAATTATTCATTGCGGCCTGAAGGGTTGAAGTCGGGACTCCCACAAATATTGTTTCAATTGACTGCTTTAATTCAGTCTAATTCCTTGGTTTCGTTTTGTATACCTCTTGTCTGACATAACTACATAAGAAAAAGGTCTAGTGTAGTCGGGTCGGGTGACTTTGGAGGCCAGCGGAAAGTGAACTTCTGGATATATTTATCTGGGAATTTTTGTTGGATCCTCGCCATAACCACCTTGGCTATGTGTGCAGTTGCTCCATCTTGCTGGAAACAAATGTTGTTGAAACGGATACGACTTCGCCGCAGTTTTTGACAAAAAACTCCTTCTTCGCCTAAGGTGGCAACTGGAACAGACAACCTTATCTATTATACGCCGCCTGAGGAAAATAATTCCAAGCGATTCTTCTGCGCTTCTTCTCCAATCCGTCACACCAAGCTTCAATAGTATTTCAAAAACCTGGTCCTTCTAACGAAGTTTTGGTCCCTCTCTTCTGCGCCCTCCATCGAGTTCGTTGTCGAAAACTTTCCGTGCCGGAGCATTTGGGTCCATCCGCACAACATGACCCAGCCAACGCAATCGCTGTATATTAATGCGTTTGGCCACGTCGATGTCGGCATAGCTCATACAGCTTATTGTTCATGCGGCACCGATACTCTCCTTTAACAATGATGGGTCCATATATTTTCCGGAGTATTTTCCTCTCGAAAACTCCTCTTTATCTCCATGATGACATCATTTGTTTTGTTTACAGCGGAACTGAGGTAGATGAATTCTTCGACCGCCTCAAAATTATAGCTGTCAACGTTCACACAGAGTCCCAAATGAGTAGACTTTTTGTTCATTGAAACCAATAACTTTGTTTTGTTCTCGTTTACCACCAGACCCATTTTCACTGCTTATCTTTCGATGCTTGAGAAGACTGCAATAACATCTCGTAGTTTTCTGCCAATGATATCTATGTCATCTGCATATGCGAGTATCATATGGCTTTATGGCTTTTGTTAAAGACGGTACCAGACGTGTTAACAGCAGCTTTCCTCATAATCCTCTCCAACAGTATGTTAAAGAGGTCGCACGATAGACTGTCGCCCTGCCCAAATCCTCGTGTGGTGTAAATAATCTCCTTAAAAATTCCTTCAACATCTTTTAATAATAGTCCCTATTTCCTGCTGACAGTTGACAGTAGCACGATTCATGCGCCTCTCCGTATATTGTTCAAAATAAGTTGACAATATGCATCAAAAACAACAGCATCTCTTCGGATATTTAATTCATTAGATAACCAATATCATAGCATAGTTACCGATTTCAAAGTTTTAATCAGTACAGTTTTATTCGCTAAATTGTTGCTATTTGGAAGGTAATTCTCTTACGCCTCTCTCATAGTATGCCGATATGCCAACATCCTTAGCAACTTCTCTGATTGTGATTCGACGATTCTCCATAACAATTTTCTTCGCTTTCTTAACATTTTCATTGGTTGTTGATGTACGAGCGTCGTCAATTACATCCATTCGACCTTCTGTGAAAAGCTGTAAACACTTTTTTGATTCAGACTACTCACATCGTATGCCACTGTCAACATTCCAAGTGTTTTTGAGCACTTAATTCCATTTTATACACAAAATTTCATGCAACTTCTTTGATCCATTTATTTCGATAGCAGAAAATCGCCGAACACGCAAAACACTTGTCTTATTTATGCCTCTAACAAACAAACTAAACATACTATATGGATAAAACCGTCAACATATCTTAGAGACAAGTGTACCAACATAAAAAAAAATAATCATCGAAAGTCGAATGTACGTAGCCCGCAAAATTTGAAAAGTCAGCTTATTTTTTGAACACACCTTGTATTGATTTATAATTCTTTGTAAATCTTGGGAACAATTTTCCCCTTCTGGTACCTGTACAAATGACAGATTTAACCTATATATTCTTAACTTCATATTTGGCAAATAACTACACATTTTGAGGGGCATTGCCGCTCCCCTTTTGGTTTAGACCGATTTATCGAGATTTAATTTTTCCGCTTTAATCCCTATTTCGTAGACAGCCATTACTTACATTTATGTTAATTGGAATTTGTATCGTAAAATTTGAATAAATGAACTGGATAACCATCTGCGGTAACTGCCACACAGATTAAATAATTTCAGCCCCTAAGGGATACCACACATACAAATGGGCCTATTTAGCAAAAATTACTGTTCTTCCTATTAGAAATACAAATTAATGGTCCGTCCCTCCAAAGTTTCTAAGCGGGGGACTTTAGAAAATTATGATTTTACTTCTTTGACCTCTGCGTTTTGATAAAAACTTAGCGATTTACCACGCCCCTTCTGGCATCCCACACACTTTTGGACTAAAGCAAAAGGTTGTTGGGTGAAGGTGTATGTAAGTCAGCCCTTCTAACGGAAATTTCTATACTGTTTGGGTTCACTATTTATCTTTGACCTCTGCTTTAATTCGGAGTATTTTTTTGATAAAAACTTAGCGATTTATCACGCCCCTTCTGACATCCCACACACTTTTAGACTAAAGCAAAAGGTTGTTGGATGAAGGTGTACATAAGTCAGCCCGCCTGACGGAAATTTCTATACTGTTTGGGTTCACTATTTATCACAAAGATTAGAATTTGCATTTTAAAGGGTAATTTTTCGTAATCCAAAACTGGATGCGAAAATAAACCAATTCCCTTCGCTTTCCATTTTACTTCCATGTGAAGAAAAACTTCTTACATTAATTTAGTTTATGCTGGTTTATCTCTTACCAAGTTTAGGCTCTCTGGTTGGCACCTTATTATGATGAACGATGATTTCGAGCGTTAGTATTTTAGAAACTTTTATTAGGCATATCGTTTACTGGGCTGCCTAAAGTCTCGTCAGCACAAAGTGCCTCATACAACTAATTATTTATTACTTTCTACATTTGAATATGATCCATAACTAATTTAGACTTCATATGTCTGCGCATATACACTTATTCACTACTCACTCACATATCCTTTGTATTCAAATATTGAACCATTTCATAATATCAAGATATACTCGTATTCATGCCAAGTCGTGTAACAACTTTAAGTTACTTCATGTTTCAAATGCGGACAAATACTCGTGCACAAAGAAAGAAGTGCACAAAACGGACAAAAGCTAAAAGTCTATGATATCTAAACTGAACTAAAGTTTATAAAACTTAAAAAGTCAACTTTGCCTGTCAGCCAAAAAGGAGTCTTTTGATGTGTTCAATAGTAAAAACAATATGATTATACGAATACTAAATGCATTTAGTAAAAGGATACTTGTATCCCACCCCACCCAGCACTCCAAACACTTAGCAGCCAGTACAGAAGCCTCTATTTGCAGGGACAACCGCTATGGACTGATGCTAAAACTAGTGTCGTTGTTGCTCATGTTCCTTTTGGATGTTGTAGTGATATTATTAAGACAAAGATATTTGATGATGCCAATGGCAATTACCATAACTATTATAAAGACAAACTAAATGGCATTGGTTGCCATGAATGATGCCATCACTGGTCTATGCACTTAAAAGAACCAAAGGGTTTCATTGGAGTTCTATTAACATTATAGACGTTTTTTTTTTTTTTCTCAATCTTCAAGAGGGATTTTATTTGTCGAAAGAAAATAAAATGAGATACATATTATGCGAGACATGTTCACGACTAAGGCGAATTGAATGATGCTCCTACGGAATGGTCAATTATTTAATTATGTCGATAAAATGATGAAAATGATGAAAAAATCACCATACTAGAGGGAGAGTTGTAAGTGAGAAAATGTGAGACCTTCTTCCCAGCGACCTTCTTCCCAATATATCGCTTGATTTGAATATAGTAAAATAAGAGCACTTTTTATAGCAAGTGAAAATCAGGGAAATTGGCACTTCCACTATGCACCTTTTTGTGTCAGGACGTAAACAGGACCCATGCTTACAATTATCATCTTTTTCTATATTTTTCCATATTTTATCATTCTTCGCATTGTACACTGCTATATAATAAGCGATATGTCTAAAGTCTTAAAAAAGGTCTTCCAGCTTTCCAAAAAAAAAAAAAAACTAATTCTCTTGCATCTTGTTTATGAAGCGTGGGAGAACTTCTTACATTAAAGGGTCCCGGTGGTCTGGAATTTTCAAAAAATCGAAAGTATAGACTTTTAAGAATATACTGGTGGAAGGATATTCCCAGTATTTTCGACACTACAGCCGTTTTAGCAGTTAGAGACAGATTCGTCACGCGGCGGCATCAATGGTCGCATTGTTCGTCGCACGGCAGCTGTTCCGGCCCTGATGACTCAAAAGAAGCTCGAACAGCGCGAAAAATCGTTCTCATTGGAGTACGAAAAAACAGAAGGAGAAAGTGAAGTGTTAAAAATTTCTGAAATTTTTGAAAATATCCACTATCAGAACTTTAAACTCAATTATCTCAAAACCACTTTTTTCAGCCTGATGATGTCAAAAAGAAAAACAACAAAAAGCTATTCAACCGAATTGTCTGAAATTTTAATATGTCGTTCACAACACCAATGGCTTACGTCCATACTACAATCATATTATTATTTCAATTATTTCGAATTTTTTTGATTAAAAAACTGAAAAAACTCCCGATTTTTAGAGTGTCAAATTAAAAACCGCGCCATCTTATCAATTTTTTTATTTTACTACGGGACATAACTACAGTCATACTGATTAATAACTTTTTTGGTTTTTGTGTTCAAGATAAACAGAAGAGCCAAAATGGACAACACCGTCCAGGTCCAATTTTTCAGGAGAGTCAACTTTAGCGTCAATTTTTAAATTATAAAAATTAATTTTTTTTTTTTCATTTTTGCTTAAAAAATTTAAATATCGTTTTTCATTTTTTTTATTGTAAAAAAATTCGTTTTGTTTTCGACGAATGTAGAATTTTTCTGTCTGGCTGCAATAACTTTAAAGTGAATGTCGGATGATTTTATTTACATTGGCTCTATAAAGCTGTTTTCAGCAGGCTGATGTAATAAAATACAATTAAAGCATGTAGTTAGTACATAGATGTACACTTATTACATTGAAATCATTCATCGAAATGTTACTGCAATCTTCTCAGGTATTGACATGGAATTAGCAATAATGATGTGGCTGTAAATGAGGACAAATCCAATTTATAGTTTTCGACGAGCGAAGAATTTTTCTGTCTAGCAAACATAACTTTGAAGTGGATGCCAATGACACTGATGTACGCTAATTATATTGAAATCATTCATCGAAATGTTACTGCAGCCTTCTCAGGTATTGACATGGAATCGGCAATAATGATGTGGCTGTAAATGAGGACAAATCCAATTTATAGTTTTCGACGAACGAAGAATTTTTGTGTCTGGCAACTATAACTTTGAAGTGGATGTCGAATGAATTACATTGGCTCTATGTCAAAAAAAAATATTCTATGTTAGCCTAGAAATTAGCAGGAGAATGATATTGCTTGAAAATTGCTCCTATTGTTGTTATGGACTAAGTATGTGCTTTAATGACAAACCTCGCTCGAGACGAACAAGTATGGAACAGCCCAGAGCGCTAGCCTTTTCTGACTTGCTAGGCAACACCAATCGAATTATCTAGTAGCTGGTTCCCTCCGAAGTTTCCCTCAGGCTAGCTGGCGCATTTAAAAATAATGTAATGTTGAAACAACCTTAACCTATTCTCAAACATTAAATGAATAAGAACCCCAACTTTCTTGGTATAAAGATTGCGGTTGCGATATCAAATGTGTTGGGCCACTTTTAATAAGCAGAACTGGCGCTGTGGGATGAACCAAACGTACTGTTACCGGCATAAGAGTATTAGTCTGTATGGCGAGGACAGAAAAAATCACAAGGAGCCAAATATTTAGTAACAATATTATAATTTGGTAATCATTTGAAGAATTTCAAATAAAAGGAACATCCATCAAGGATGCTTTTTCTAAAACTTTTTAATTGCCAGTTTGTCAAACATTGCGTTAAGGTTATTGCTTCCTCATTGCGTACTTTCTACCAGAATACATATCCAGGGTTGAAAAGCATTTGCAAATGGCAACAATAACGATATTAATAATAATTATTATCTTCGACGATAGAGGCTCACTGCTGCTTTCCGTATGAATATAGGAGTATAGGTATTGAGCCTTACACAAGCATCGATGTGGTTAAGCATATCAAATCACAGCTATTACGATAACTCCAAGAAAACTTCGTTCGATGGATCAGATTTGTGAGGTTTTATCACAAATTGATATCACGAATTGGAGAAGAAACATAGAATTTTTCTATTCTTGTGGTGAATAATAGAAAGCAACTTCTTTCACATTCGCCTCCTAAGTAAGTAATAAATCTGATTGAATTGTAATGGTCATTAATGCAATTCGTAAGGTCGTTAATGAAATTTTAAAATAATATCGATCCTAAGGAATGCCTAAAAACGTACAAATTCGAAAGATGGAATATCAAAATTGTTTTGGAAATTTCTTGTAGCTTTCAATTTGTACCGAATTTTAGAGGGGAAATAACTCGAAATCTTTTACTAAATTTGTATAAATGACACCAACATGCACGTTATTTTCTATTGCGTTTATGCTTATATATATATATATATTTTTTTTTTTTAAGCTTTATGCTTTTATTTAACAGTTGGCAGGCCGGTAAAGTCCCATTTTTATTACATTAATGTTATTTATTTATTTATTTATTTATATAAAGCTAACTTAAAGTTGAAGAAACTAAAGGCTAACTATATTAAAAAAAAAAGAATTAGCCATGGCTACCAGGACCTTCAGCTAACGTAGTAATATTTTAAAATACATGATGAGAAGTATTAGAAAATACAGTTTTTTTAAGTAATTTAAATTTTAACATACAAGTTCGATTTTCTGATGAAATCTAAAATTAATTTTATATTTCTATTTGAAGGATTAGCGATGAGAGCGATGGGATCTTCATTAGCGAATGTTGATAACCTCTGCTGGCTAAGGAAGGTGCATGTAGAAATGATATGGCTGATGTCAATACAAGCACTATTACATACAGGACAAATATTGCTTAAACCCTTATTTATATAATGTGCATTTGTCAAATTGGTGTGACCAAGACGGATCCGAGTAAATTTGATTTGCTCTAAGCGTGAAAAATCTTTCTGTGTTGAGTTCTTCAAAAATTCAGTCGTAGAAATGCAGTTCGGGTTGATGTTTTTATACCAGTTCGATGTACGATTTATTAAGACTAGATGTTTCTGCATCAATTCTTTTCGCAGTTGTAAGATTATATCACTGCTGTTATAGTTGGGGGTATATACCAAGGGGAGAGTAGTTGCGAGTTTAGCTATTGAGTCGACTTTCTCATTACCATTACATTAATGTTACTACCATAATTACAAAGAAAATTAATATTTTAGGAAATTCCATGAAGAAAAATTATTTCTCAAAGTAATATGATAACAATAACTTGTATCTAATTTTAATTTCAATTTTAATTCTAATTTTTGTTCTAATACATGAACAAATTGTGACAATGCGATTTATAAAAGACAAAACAAGAAAAAGTTTATTTCATTAACACATCTCACAGAAAATAAAAAAAAAAAGATAATCATTAATTCCCAACTTTGTAATTCAACTAACAATTATTTAACATTTAATGAGGTCCCTGAACGGCAGTACTCATTAAACATCCCCAATTATTACAAATCGAATGACAAATTCAACATGCCTAACCAACCAACCAACAGACGTACAACAAACTGGCGATGGAAATGGAAATAAATAAGATTTTCTCCTTATTTATTTCTTTTAATGACTAATTGCGTGTTTTTTTTTTATCGTTGGAGAAATTTACTTTAAAACAACTGCTGAAAAAATACTGCATTTTTTCCGCTTAAGTAAATAAAACTTCCGAGCGTTGTAAAAAAAAATTGAAAAATCCTGAAAAATATCGAACATCAAAGTAAAAATTAAGCATATTAAAAGCAAAGATTAATAAAGAACAAAAGGAATAGCTGAGAAGACGACATTTCTCTTAAAAGTGGGCATAATTAAACAAAAGGACGTGACGATCAAAAGAAACTGAGCAGTTTTTATATTTTAATATTATTTTATGAATAGATAATAGGGTGTAAGGAAGTGTGTGTGTGTGTGTGTGTGCATGTGTGTGTGTGTGTATGTGTGTGTTAAAGATGGAGGGCAAACTTAAATCTACTGCGTGAAAGTTTAATGTAGTATTTCAGTTAAAGTTTGAAATGTGAAATTACAGGGTGTCCGTCGGGAACATATACTACTTTGTTTTGCCGCCATTTTGGTAAACATTAGTTTTGACAATTCATATTTCGCAGTTCTGAAGTAGAGACGTGGCAAATTTATTATCGAAAAATATTCGATAAACCAATGTGTTTTAATTGTTAAAACATTTTATCAAAACCAATCATCGATTACTGTGACGATGAGAAAGTTACGTGACATTTTTGGGAGAAACAACGTGCCAACAAGACGCACTATTTATCGTGTAGTGAATAATTCCAAAGAAATAGGGTCTGCAGCTGATAGGACCAAGCATGGACCACAACGTACTGCAAGATCGACTGAAAACATCACTGCTGTTCAAAAGAGTGTTCAAAACAATCCATCAACCTCAATTCGACGCCGTACTCAGGAGCTTGTTCTTATAGGAACATTTGCATTTGTTTCCATTTAAGATTCAGTTCACACAAGAGCTTCTTCCACCAGATAATTTACACCGCTGTACATTTGCCAATAGGATGTCAGAGGTCGCTCATGACAACCCCAATTTTCATTCAAAAATCATAATGAGTGACGAGGCACATTTTCATTTGAATGGATGTGTGAATAAACAAAATAGTCTGGTTTTGGGCAATGGAAATCCCTCAAATTATTCAGCAGTCACCTCTGCATCCATTAAAAGTGAGAAATGGTGTGCCATTTGGTGCAATTTGGTCAGGAGGAATTATTGGATCTTACTTCTTTGAAACTGAAAACGGCGTAACAGTAACTGTCAATGGGCAGCGACATCGTGATATGATTGAAAACTTTTTAACACCACAACTGCATGCTTTAGGCTTGACTAACATGTGGTACCAACAAGACGGTGCCACATCGCATACAGCCAGGATAACAATGGAATTACTGCAAGACTTTTTTCCACAACAAGTTAATTTATGAAATGGTGATGTTAATTTGCCTCCACAGTCGCCTGATTTGACTGCTCCGGATTTCTTTTTGTGAGGATATCACAAAGGCAAGGTTTATGCAAACAAACCAGAAACGCTTGAGCAACTCAAACAAAATATTCGTGATGAAATTAATGAAATACCGCGTGAAATGTGTGAGAATGTAATGAAAAATGTGCTCAAAAAGGCTCGCATTTGTGAGGCTAACAGAGGCGGACATTTATCTGATATTGTATTCCATACATAATTGCCGACAGTAAACATTTATCAATATAAGATCCATTCTCTTTCATTTAATCAAAAATTATAAACAAACAAAGTAGTATACCTTCCCGACGGACACCCAGTATCAAATGTATTTCTTGAATCTTTCCTACATTGTTGACCTGAGTAACATATTTTATGTTAGTTGAACAACTATCAACTACATTACTCATTAAGTATTTTATATTTTTGTATACCTTGAGCCGGAGAAATAAAGGTTTTATTTGGCACGGCGAAAATGTAACACCTAGAAGGAAGTGTTTAACTTACCAAGCGTCTTTCGACTAAATTTATTTTTTGTCCATAGCATTTGTTTGTAATATCTACTCCCCTTGTGGTATTTCCGGTGCAATTACTCCTTGATTGCACTAAATATAGTGAAATTTTGTACACTTTGAATGTTTGACAAATTAAGGTCTCATAGTGAAAATGGATTTCATGGCCGCACTACTTTTAGTATCTTCCATACAAATTAGACCATTTTCCGAAAATATATTTTTCCTCTGTAATTTCCAAGCTATAGGCTGCAATAACCTAGGTTCACAGGTCACAAATCACAATCACATATTCTTGCCTGCAAATATTTCTGGTAGTTGAATTGAACTTAGTCAAGCTTGGGAAACGTTATGCATTTAGTGAAGTAAGTTCTAAGAATGAAAACGAAGGGCATTTTCAGGCCCCGTGCGACCTCTTCAACGTACTATTGAAAATGATTAAGAGGAAAGCTGCAGTTAACACAACTGGTACCATCTTTAATAAAAGCCACATGTTACTCGCATATGCAGACGACATACATAGACATCTTTGACAGAAAACTGCAAGATGTTACTGCAGCCTTCTCAAGCATCGGGAAGGAAACAACAAAAATGAGTCTGGTAGTAAACAAGCACAAAACAAAGTTATTTGTTTCAACGAACAAAGAGTCTACTCGTTTGGGACACTGCGTGAACGTTGACAACTATACTTTTGAAATAGTGAAAGAATTCATCTACTTCGGTTCCGCTGGAAACAAAACGAATGATATCAGCATGGAGAAAAAGAGACAAGCTAAGCAGGCGATTGAATGAAAAAGCCCTCTCTAGACAAACAAAAATCCGACCGTACCAGACGTTGGTTCTACCTTTTTTGTTATATGGCGCAGAATCCTGGGTTATCACGCCAGCGGATGAATCAGTGCTGGCAATTTTCAAGAGGAAAATACTCCGGAAATTATATGGACCCATCATCGTTAGCGGAGAGCATAGGCATCGCATGAACAATAAGCTGTAAAAGATATATGCCGACATCGACGTTGTCAAACGCATTATTTCGACTACGTTGGCTGGGTCATGTTGTGAGGATGGACCCAAATGCTCCGGCACGTAAAGTTTTCGACAACGAACTCGATGGAAGGCGCAAAGGAGGGCGACCAAAACTCCATTGGAAGGACCAAGCAATTGAAATACTATCGAAATTTGGTGTTGCGAAGTGGAGGAGAAGCGCAGAAGATCGAAGCGCTTGGAGTTATTTGCTACGACCGGTGTATAAGTTTTTGAGTTATTTTCAGAAAAATTTTTGAACGAAATTGTACAGACATAACTCATTTACATCACAAAAAAAAAAAAAAAAAAAAAGTTGGGACATTAGATCACTCAGAGGACATGGATAAAATCAGACAAGGCACATGTATTTTCATATTCCTCTTGGTAGCTCATAGACAAAAATATTAATTTTTCTCTCTACATTCCCTAGTCGCTGTACCATAGTATCTTAAGTCGTTATCAATTCAACTGCGTCTAATATGGGGTTATCTGTGTAGTGGTTTCAAAACCGCCGGTCTGGCAAGACTGTCAGCTAATAAGTATCTGTCATCTGAAGTGTTATTTATCCAGTGAAAGGTTTGCCATTTACGAATATGGATCGTTTAACAACCGAAAAAAACGTAAAAATAGTTAAAATTCACTACAAAAAAGGTGATTTAAACGTGATTCAACACGGTCGATTTTGGCTTAGTTGCATGAGAAGTTTCCAGAAAGCGTAATTTAACGTTTTGGCGACGTCAGTTGGTCACCAAGATTACGTGACGCCGTTAGACTTTTTTTGTGGGGCTACATCAAAGATCGTGTTTATGCGGATAATCACCAAATGTATTGCCCGAAATTTGCGAAAAAGTGATCGAAAACTACCTCAAAAGGATCCACTCCTGCAATCAATCCCGGGGCAGTCATTTAAATGATAGTGTACTTCGTACATAATGTCAATGTCTAAGCATTATGATGAAATAAAAGTTTTATCGAAATCGTAGCTTTATATTTCAATTTTATTTAGTCTTACTTTTGAAACCGAAAAATAGATATAATCAGTAAAATCGATTAGATATATATATAAATAAAAATTACATAATATAATTCACATAGATCCTCATAGATTAATTTCTCTCATTCATTTTCGCTGTGAGTTAAAATAGACTGCACTGTCAAGCCTACGCAAATACATATAGATTGTCCAATTTTGCATAGCGCAGGGACTCTGTAACTTCTAAGAAGGTTATACATTCACCCGATGCAATAAAGATATTAATTGCGTCTAAATTTTTCAGGGAATTGCTCATTCAAAGGCGATGCTTAAAAGGATTATCAAAATTCATTTTGTCATAAAATTGGCACAAACGTTCTCCATAACGATGCGGAGTTTGGGTGTGATATGTAATGTAGTTAAACTGCTTTTTGCGATTTTTATAATGAATACAAATATATGTCATGAAATTCGTATTAAATTTTGCATTTCAAATGGAATTTCGTTCATCGAATCACTGAAAATGTTACAGAAGGCTTACTTACAATGAGTCCATAAACACAATATATAGTATTTTTAATTGAGCATTCAAAAGTAATAGATTGTTTGATGACATTGGTCACTGTTATGTAATAAAATATTTCCATTCGAAAGGTCTCAGTCCAACCAATATTAACGCCGAGCCAGATTCTAGTTTGAGGAAGTCTGCTCCTTCGTTTACGACTGTAAAATATTGGGTAGCAGATTTTAAATGAGGCCGTACGAGCTGCCAAGACGAACACTGCAATGCTCGATCAACTGAGATGTTTACGTCAGTCACCATTGAGATAATCCAAAAAATGGTATTGGATGATCGTCGGCAGAAGGTTTGTGAGCTATCTGGAACATTAGGCATTTTAAAAAGTGGTATACACCATATATTGATCAAATATTTGAAGATAGATGGGTGCCGCGCTTGCTGTCAATAAAGCAAAGACAACATCATGAAGATGTTTCAGTAGGGTGTTTGGCAATGTTTCACCGCAATAAAGTCGAATATTTGCGTCAATTTATAACCATGGATGAGACATGGGTCCATCACTTCACACCTGGGATAAAGGAACAGTCAAAGATGTGGACCGAAATTGGAGAACCGTGTCCAAAGAAGACGAAGACTGTTCTATCTGCAGGCAAAGTCATAGCATCTGTTTTTTGAGATGCGCATGGAATTATATGTATTGATTATCTTCAGAAAGGAAAAACCATCTAAGGCGAATATTATGCTGATTTATTGCAGTGTTTAGGCGATAAAAACGAAAAATTATATAGCAAAAAGCCGCATTTCTTTAAGACAATGCTCCGGTGTACTCATCCACTACTGCGTTGGCCAAAATTAATGAATTAAAGTTCGAGTTGCTTCATCACGTACCTTAGTCGCCAGATATGGCTCCCTCAGACTATCTTCTATTTGCAAACGTGGAAAAATTGCTCGGTGGTGAAAGATTTGCTTACAATAAAGAAGTGGAGTCTGATATTTATGGCTATTTTAAGGAGTTTTACAGTTCTTACTATAAACAGGGTATAGAAGCTAGTGAAACTAGTGCTAAAAAAGTGTGTGTTCAAAATAATGATTTGATAATGATTTTTGATATCCGCTTCCATGGCGGTGTAACAGTTCGATAAACAAATATATCGCTATAACATGTAAACGTCGTAGATCGTTAGGAAATACAAAGCAATAACAGTGTTGCGCTTAAATTCCATTTCGATGAGTTTTTTAACTCCAACGTAAAGCGGTATGCTTCGTAGGCTTGTAAATTGCATAAACAACTGACGCTGCCTAAAAATGTGCACGCTGTCATAGCCGTTGACAGCAACGTGAAGTTGGCAACATTTGCAGCGCATATTAATTATACATTTAAAAAGAATTTTTTATAACAATTCAAATTGCATTATCTTAGCCAAATTCATTTCAGATTAACAATAATATATATTTCCTATTACCATTGAATCCCTGAAAAATGTCTTACTGGTTTAGCAACAATACAAAATATAAATAAATGGAAATGTGATGCCCTCTAGACTACGGCAGTGGTATAAAAAACATTCAACCAGCAACAAATAACTTTGAAAATCCCACAAAAATCTATAGTAAATTCGAAAAAAGGTATTTCAGGATAATTTAAAATAAATTGAAAAAATCGCACGCATTGATGGCTTTAAATCCTTTCGTTTCCATTCGCTACTTGCAACAACAACAGAAAATGAAATAGCTTATAATTTTTAATTTTGCCAGCTGAAACCCTTTCCAAATTCTGTCGCAATTAAATCCCTGTCGTACGTTCGCATTCTTTCAGATATGCTAATGTCCTTTCCACTGTCCTCTTTACGCGCTGTGCACACGCTCACTAGTATCGGTTATCGTATCGACTCTTAAAGAACCGTAATGAAATTGTAATATTTGACGTGACGGTCATTTCGTTTCTGGTCTTAAGATTTGTTCGTAATTGTCTTGTGTGCCACTCGCGAGTACCCGCAAAGAAATCACTTGCATTAATGTTATTTCAAACCGTGCTGTGAGGACATAAAGAAGGGGTTACTCCTTTCATCCTTGTGTTGTTTTGTGTCATTGTTTTGAATGGTTCATTCCACATTAATGTGGGATTAATTTCTGTTTATTTATTTTTGTTGCTTCATTTTCGTTTTGGATTTTTTCTTTGGACTGTGGACGGCGAGTTCTGTAATTGTAATTAGATTCTCGTTGTGAATTCAATGTCTTGGAAAATTATATTGTCATTATTCAGTTGCTAAGATTATAGGAATTTTCCAAAAGTCTTAATTGTCGAGTAAATATATTAACTTATTATTCGTTGAAGCGTTTAACGCATTAAATTGTCGGTCTTCTTGGTTTTATGCTGTCTGACAGGAATGTCTTCTTCGTAAATTGAAGCTTTACGAGGCCATGGTATGTTACTGCGACGCTCAGTTATCTCTGTTATAGTTTAGTTTATAAGTATTACATGTAATCGCTTTGATAATTGAATTATAATTGTATATGGTTCATTAATTTCCCAGCCATCATTTGGGCGGACGTAAATGAAGGACGAGCGACTCTGGCTTTTCTAAGATTAAGAAATTTTTGTTGAATGTCTCGTAGAAATGTATGTAATAGATAGATTAATTTGAACCGCCATGGGCATTTATAATATTTCAAAACTGCTTTTACGTCACCATCTTACAGCAACTCACTACAATTTTTATATGGCAATAAACTATATGTATAAGAGTTCATGATCAAGTTTAGCATCGCTTCAAAACTTATAGGTGTTTTTAGGATGACTCATTCTACGCCAAACAAATATTTGAAATCTATCTATCTTTTGATTTCTCCGTCATACATTTGCAGATTATTATTAGGAGGACAACTGTAGTAAACACGACTGGTATCATCTTCAATAAATGCCATGAATTACTTGCATACGAGTACGCTGATAACTTAACCATCATTGACAGAAAACTGCCAGAGGTTACTGCAGCTTTCTTAAGCATTGATAAGTAGTCAGTAAAAACTATAAGCAGTCTGTTAGTAAACGAGAATAAAATGAAGTTATTTATTTCGACGAACAATCGCTTGGGACAATGGATAAAAGTTGGCAGTTATAACATTGTTGACATGAACATCATGGGTGAAAACTGTAAAAGGTTACTGCAGCCCTGTCAAACATTGAGAAGAAGTCAATAAAAAAAAGGGAGCGATAATAACACTGGTCTACAAATTTGGAAAAAAAATTCACTTCGGAAACGGAGCATGTTTTTTAACAAATCTGGGTGCGTTGAATTCGAATCTGGCATAAAAATTGGGCAGACATCTTTTGTCGAGGACATCCGCTTAAGGGTCAAAGGCATTTTTCAGCGAAGAGCACTTAACCATTGCCGTAGCAATTAATTATTCCAAGGAGGGAGGGCGCGCCCCCCTTCTAAATTTATTCATTCATTTATTCTGGTGGGCTAAATTTATTCAGTACATCTAATCTGAAAACCCCGGGGGTACTAAAAAAAGTTCTGGGGAGCTAAGCCCCTAGCTTCCTCCTTGCTACGCCTATGCCTATAACTGTACTTAAATTTAGATTTTGGCAACGTTTCCAGTTTCAGCATAATGTCTTATTGTGAATATATTCAATTTTTTTATCTAAAGTTACAACTTTTTACGAAACCTCTTCAAATACGCAATTTTTTCTACAAGTAGTAGCGCTATTATTTTATTTATCATTTAAATTAAATACGTACGAAATCATTGGGAAGAATCGATGGAAAAATGGCCAACAATTAAATGAATAAAAGGCTTAGCATATTTATAGTCAATGAATCTAAAAGCCTAATATCATACCATGTCAGCATTTCATATTTTGCGGTCAAATTCATATAACAAGACGCATTGTAAGAGGGAGAGAATGAACGAACAAATAGGTAAAGCTGAAATCTGATAACATTTTTATATGCTGCTTAAATCCTAAATTACCCTGACAATAACCATCGAAGAGTGACCATTCACCCTCCCGCTCATCTACCCTCTGCCATAAAACGATAAATCTCTCCCACCATCCAGGTCTTCCATAATACAGAAATAATGCGACGATGACCATGGCCGATTGATACGACAGACATCTTTGTAAATAGACTTGCTAAATTGTTGTTAAACATCTTACTTGCGCTTCTTGAGCTTGAGACTTTTGCTACTTTTTTATCGGTGGCCATAAACAGCATCAGCATTACATGTGACAGAGTTTTAGTCTGTTTTGCTTACATACGACCGTAAGCGGAAGTCAAAGATGATACAGTAAGGATGTGATATTTGTTTGTTGTTGGGGTGGGCGGTGAGTTAAGGTCCTTCCAATATCCTGTGTATGGGTCAGCTGGTGTGTGAGTGTCCGTTTGTTACATAAGCTGCTTGTATCAATAAAAATTCGATTATGCTCGAACAAGAGATTTTCCTTTTTGCTTTATTTCCCTGTTTTCCTTTGAAAATTATCAGCAGCAGCTGCAGCAGCGACAACGAAATGCTGAACTGAACTAAGATGATTTATCGCTGACTTGTAAGAAGTTTATCATCGTATCATATGTGAAGAGTTTGTTTTCAAATAGAGGATAATAATTCTTGTATGTTTTTTTCTGCCGTGAACTCTATTGAAAGTAGCTTTGCAAATGCTACAATTTATATGCTATTCTAATGCCAATTGTTTGGCGGTAAAGGAAGATTTGTTACCGCTGACTTGTGCGTGTGTGTGTTTTTTTTCTTTGTATGCCATAAGACCAACATAAGACTAGTAAATTGTAAAAAATTGGTCAAAGCCTAAGTTATGTTGTTGGCCTTCTTATTTTTTTTATCTTTTATGCAAGGGCTATTATCGTTGGACACTTTTGACAATTGTCTTATTAAGCTTTTGTCCCTTATCATAAATATGATATATAGATTTGGAAAAAAAACGGCGCCACATATGAGACATAATTGAGACAGATGTAAGACCTATAAAACATTTTCGAAATAATGAAGTTTTAATAAATCTCCAATTTCAAATGACTTCAAAGAAACTGTAAATTCTCATTCGTATTCCGCAGTATCTAACAATTTTGTTCATTCATTTAGTTTATAATAATTGGTAAAATTTAAAAAAAAAAAATTGACTGATTAACCACTTTCCTTCTTATACAAATGATCGATAGCTGGATGTTACATTTTTTGCCTTATCAAATGATATATACCTTCATTCCTCCGGATAAAGCTGTAAATATCGGCCAACTGACAAGGGCGGTTCCAAAACTAGCCGACATTATGTATAGATATTGCCAGTGGTTTGAAAAAAATTATGTGGGTGAGAAATGGCAACCTTATAAAATATATGTTTTAAGTTTCAAGACGCCACGTTCTTTAGTATCTTTAATTGAGCTATTCAAAATAAACGATCTCAGTGAATTTGTATACGTGGAAAAAATTGGTCAGCATTATGTAGTTCAATATTTCTATTTAAAAGGTCTCAGTCCAACCAATATTAAAGCCGAGCTAGGTTCTACTCTGGGGAAGTCTGCTCCTTCCTTTACGTCTGTAAAATATTGGGTAGCAGAGTTTAAACGAGATCGTACGAGCTGCCAAGATGAACACGTTTTAAGAAAAAAAGAAACGGTTAAGAAAATCTACAAAATAGTATTTGATGATTGGCATTTATATTGACCGAAGATTGGAAGATGAGAAAGCTGTGGGCAAAATGGCAAGGTCGATGCCGCGCTTGCTTTCAATAGAGCAAAAACAGCGTCGCGCAATCGTTTCAGTAGAGTGTTAGGCGATGTTTCAACGCAATAAAGCCAAATTTTTGCATCGATTTATAGTAATGGATGAGACATGGGTTCATTACTTCACACCGCAGACAAAGAAATAATTAAAGAAGTGGACTGGAATGGGATAATCGTATCCAAAGAAGGCGAAGACGGTTTTTTTTTTACTATCTTTAGAAAGGAAAAATCATCAACGGCTAATATTATGCTAATTTATTGAGGTATTTAGGTGATTAAATTATAAAAAAGGCCACATTTGGCGAAGAAAGTGCTGTTTCATCAAGACAATGCTCTAGTTCCCACATTCACCATTGCGATGGCGAAAATTAATGAATTAAAGTTCGAATTGCTTTATCACGCTCCTTAATCGCCAGATTTAGCTCCATCGGAGTATTTTCTATTTCCAAACTTGAAAAAATGGCTCGGTGGTGAAAGATTTGCTCACAGTGAAGAGGTACTCCACCTCTGTGATTTATGGCTATTTTAAGGAGATTGACAATTCATACCATAAACAGGGACTACTGAATATCACTGGAAAGTCTTCTTTTTTTTATTTTGGGTAGTTTTGGGACCACCCTTGTACATTGGTGGTAGCAGATGAAGATGAATCTATAAGTCGGAACATCGGATAATTTATATTGGTGGTACTAGAATAAAATCATGTAAAATTCCCGGCTGCGCTCTTGCAAAATACAGGGTTGCCCATATTCGACGGAGCCATCTGGCAACGCCATAACTTTTGACAGAGATGTCAGATCGCTTAATGACATACCGCGTTTGAAGCGTCAGTCCAAGCAGATTTTTACCATGGAACAATACACGCCACGCGAGCGCTCTGAAATAGTTGAAATTTACATTCAACAGAAGAAGTCAATTGTGAAAACTCAACGTGCTTTTAAAATATTAAAAAATGTGAGAAGTGCGCCTTCTAAGAACACCATTAAGCGTTTATACGAAAAATTTTCGACTGGTGAGGCTCTTTCTAATCCGAAGAGGGCAAATAAAAGTCGACCAAGGCGATCGGCCGAGATCGCTGCCGTACGAGCCAGTGTTGAGAGGTCCCCAAGAACATCCAAAAAACGCCGTTCTCAGCAGTTGGGCATGGCTCGGTCCACTTTACAACGGATTATTCGCGTTGATTTGCATTTGTTCCCGTACAAAATTCAATTGACGCAAAGATTGTTGCCTGCGGACAAGCCTCGTCGATTGGAATGGGCCCAACGAGTCATCGAAATGGCCGATGATGACGAGCAATTTTGGAACAAAATTATCATGTCCGATGAAGCCCGTTTCACATTGAATGGGACCGTAAATAAGCAAAATTGCCGTATTTACGCCACTGAAAATCCTCAGGAGATTCAAGAATTGCCTCTTCATGACGAAAAAGTCACAGTTTGGTGCGGCGTTAGTGCGAAAACGGTCATTGGGCCGTTTTTCTTCCAAAACGAAAATGGCCATGCTGTTACCATCAACCAGGAGCGTTATCGCGACATGATGACCAATTTTGTGATGCCAATTATTCGTCGAAAGCGTATGAGGCAGTTCTGGTTTCAACAAGACGGCGCTCCACCGCACACAAGTCGCATAACAATCGATTTTCTGAAGAATTTGTTTCCGGGCCGTTTGATGTCGAAAAGTGGTGATTTGGACTGGCCACCGCGTTCGCCCGATTTGACGCCCGCTGACTTCTTCTTGTGGGGACATTTGAAGTCAAAGGTTTACGTTAACAAGCCAAGGACCGTAGAAGAGCTCAAGGACAACATTCGTGAAGAAATAGCCGCTATTCCGGCCGAAATGTTGGCGAAAACGATGGAAAATGCTGCAAAAAGGGCATAATACGCCATCAACGCCAGAGGCGGCCATTTGAGAGATATCATATTCAAAAATTGATGTAAACAAATCTACTTGGAACAAATTAAATGAATAAGATTGCCAACCGCCAAATTTTTATTTTTTTCTTTGATTTTTTTTTAAAAAACATGGGTCCGTCGAATATGGGCAACCCTGTATTAGACTTTACCAAGTTTTCTGAAGTTTCATAAAGATTTGCCGCAATTACTCTGGCAGATAGGCATTTTTTAATCGACTTCAAAAATACTGCAATATATTTGAAAAACGACTTGGCACATTAAATAATTCCTTCCTGGTGTTACACTTATGCCGTACCAAATGATATACGATATACAAATAATATACACATTTTTTTGACTCAGAGTACTCTTACCGTATGCCACTGCCAACACTTCAAGTGTTTTTGAGCACTTAATTCCATTTTTACATAAAATTTGATGCAACTTCTTTGATCCATTTTTTCGATAGTGGATAATCGCCGAATACGCAAAATACTTGTCTTATTTATGCCTCTCACAAACAAACTGAACATGGTATATGGAAAAAACCGTCAACATATCTTTGAGACGAATGTATCAATATAAAAAAAATAATAATAATCGAAAGTCGAATGCACGTAGCCCGCGAAATTTGAAAATTGACCTTATTTTTTGAACATACCTCGTATAGATCCATTCCTTTGAACGAAAATATGAAAATAAACAAATAAAAATTACTCAATAAAATTGATTTTGTATTGTTTGTCGAAACCTTTTAAAACAAGTTTTGCATTTAAAAAATAGTAGCAAAAATTTAGTTTGTATTTCGACAGTTCATTTGGAATACCACCCATCTCGTGACAAATTTTGGAGCCTAATACCAAAATCCTGATGCAGTCACAAAATTAGAGAGTCCACAGTTCCAGTCAGTTAAATAACCCATGAAGTAACAAACTTATTTTGGTGAACCCTAATTGTGTGAGTTTTTCTTAATTATTTGTGCTAATTTACAAGTTACTCCCCAATTGTTTTCACCGAAATTTAAGACGTCAATTTATTCCAATTTCCTCTTCCAAAGTAGAACATTATCAAACGTCTCAAATCTGATATTCGCATACCACGTACATATCAAGTTCTCTGTGCTTAAACCCCATCGATGAACGTAACTTCTGTCACCCACCACCTCATGTCGATTGCCTTTTGAGTATATCGCAACATTGTATTTATTTAATAAATTTTCTTTAAAACGCCTTTTAACCATTAACTCAATTATTACAACATACTTACATACTACACTCCAGAGGACTTCTTGTGATTTTACACAATGAAAGGAACATCCAGCAAGAGACATAACAATAAACCAACATCCTTTCTCCGCCTCGGCACTCAAGAAGGTTACGACGACGACACCGGCAGAAAATGTGACACAAGATGTCAGGCACGTTGACAGCTGTTAACTGATGCTAATGCAACCCTTTTCCGTCAAATGCCGCTCAACCAAAAAACGATGACGATGACGGTGACGGCGATGATGTGTGCTCGGTTCATGAAGTAAATGCCAAGGATGACAACAACGGCAATGATGGTTATTATGGTGTTATAGTTATAAAGATGTAAAGAACGAAAGGATATTTCCAAAGGTGTAGAAAGGATTGTTAGTGCCTTAAGAGAAAGAGATAGATGTTGAGAGTGCGACTACCATCTTGATAAGATTAATCAAATTTTCGTAATAATTTTTTTTATGTATTACAAAACAAAAGAGATTGTAAAGTAGCAGAAAATATGCAGCCACACACATTGATTTCAATTAGGGTGGCCTTAGAGGAAATAGACGTTGGAATATATCGACTGTGGAGAAAGCTATAGTCATATATTTTATAACTATTGTATAATTATGATAAATGTCAGGAACTTTCATGAAAATTCGCAGTCGTTTTTATTGGTTTTAAAACTTTAGCTAAGAGCAGATTAGACATTTCTGATTCTGAGTTATATTCAAAAGAAATTATCACTCTATACGCGTTTCTTACCTAAAACGTAACTAGAAATCTACATCCTTACTGATGCTTAACCAAACCAATATGAAACAGATATCTGTTTACGACAACCTGAAACTAAAGTATAGTTTCTTGTCATTCATCTACATCATAACTGCGTATTGAGGCAGATCTATTTCTTTTTTTTTTTAGCAAAAAAGGCCTTTTTCCTGATTGCGAAAAATACCTTCCTTCTGAATTCTAAGTGAGGGATTCGAAAAAAATTTTCATATCAATTCAACAATTTGTGTCGTTTAATTAACGATTAATAAAACCTAAACTTGGGTCGAACAATACTTGCGCTAATAAAACAAACTTGATCAATTTATTTATTATAAGAACCCAATAAAAAAAGGGCTATACAAAAGACGATATTTTCATAATAATTTACTTTTAAGATGAGTGGTTTGTCAGGCCACCTCTTCCGATCCTAATGTTGGGACTGCCAACGACCACTAGTCTGTTGAGATGAGTTTGAGTAACAGAAGTTACGTACTGGCCTAAGACGCATCGGTGTTAGCATGTCGTTTAGGTTTCTCAAGTAGTCGCCTTCTTACTTTAGATACCATCAAACGGATGTCTGATGGCGTTACCAGAGAGTACTTGCCCGAAGGTTGGAAGTCGTCAGCAGCTTGGGAAATTCTGCAGAGGGATCTGGTTACTCCCAAGTGAATAACATTCAGAGGGCCCAACTTGTATCTTTCCCCATTCCCATTACTATGGGCTAAGCAAACTATTCAATAATAAAGCCCTTTCTCGACAAACAAAAATCCGACTGTACCAGACGTTGGTTCTACCAGTCTTGTTATATGGCGCAGAATCCTGAGTTATGACGCAAACGGATGAATCAGTACTGACAGTTTTCGAGGGGAAAGTACTCCGGAAAATATATGGAAACATCATCGTTTACGGAGAATATGTTATGCGAATGGACCCAAATGCTCCGGCAGGGAAAGTTTTCGACATCGAACTTGATGGACGGCGCAGAAGAGAGCGACCAAAACTCCGTTGAAAGGACCAGGCTTTTGAAATACTGTCGAAGCTTGGTGTGACGAATTGGAGGAAAAGCGCAGAAGATCGAAGCGCTTGGAATTATTTTCTACGGACAGCGCATAATAGATAAGGATGTCTATTCCAGTCGCCACCTAAGAAGAAGAGGATACAAAAGACGGATTTTTGAAGTACCAAAAGAGTACCAATTTTAGCGGCACACAGTAGGAAATATAAGACAGTACAGAAATGAGATAAATTGACTAACATACATCTGCACCGGATATTTTTTTGAATTGGTGCCAGAAGAAATGTAATGAATCGCTATGTTCTTATAAAAACAATAGTACAATAAAAGGAGAAAAATCATAACTTTCTTAAATCTTACCCTTAGAATATTCTAGTAATAGACGTTTAAACAATGCCAATTCTGTATGGACAATTCCGAACATTAAATTGGTTGGCTTATACTAGTCTTATAAATTACCAGACAATACGAAGTATTCGTCATATATATCGAGGTGACAGTCGCACAAAGAAAAATAGCTAGCTGTATTGCGGATTAAACCTTCGGTTATACGAACAATTATTGCGTTCACTAACAATCGTGCAATGGTCGGCATAGGTCAACTATAATATCGATTTCTCCGTGGCGAATCAGCATAGTATCAGCCTATAGAAAGTATTTTGAAAAAGCGCTAAAATCTCATCAATAAATAAATCAAATAATAAATCAATAAAATAAAGTACAATTAAAGGAGCAAAATTGTATTTTTCTGAAATACGCCACTTAAAAGATTCCAGTAATGGATGTTTAAAGAAATCCGATCCTGAATTCCGAATACCAATTTGAATTACTTTCACTAGACTTGTAGGTTACTGAGCTATTCGAAGTATTCGTCATAGCTGTCGAGGTGATAGCCACCCAAAGAAAGATAGGTGGATGTGTTGGGGATTGAGCCCTCGCACATGCAAACCTGCACTAACAATCGTGCCGTATTCGGTTTTGACTAATTATTGGGATGTTCGAAAAGTTCGTTCGTTAATTCATTGGTTCACCATACGTAACTTCTCTTGACGAAGAGTTCCTTCAAACACTATCATAACTTCCTCCCACCTCTTCTAGAACTTTTGTTCTCGTTCTAGTCGCGAGTGGTTACAGCGTTTCAAAACAAATTTTTAAAATATGAAAAAAATTAGCGAAAAAGAGCATTTTAGGCATATTATGCTGTATTGTTTTCGAAAAGGAAAAACGGTTGCTAAAGCCAGCCGAAAAATAAAGTCTGTTTATGAAGGGAACGGACCAAATGAAAGAACTTGCCAGAAATGATTTAAAAACATTTCTACGAACAACTTCTACTTAATGGACACTCCCAAATCAGGAAGATCAAAAGAAATTGTTTCTGAGAAGGTGTCTCACCGATGACTCACACTGCCTTGTGGACCCATCAGAAACTGTCAGAGCTTGGGTGGGAAGTTTTATCTCACCCACTGTAAACCCCGAACCCCGCCCCGTCCGACCATCACCTTCGAGGACTTGAATTTCCATAACGAAGAGGAAGTGAAAAATTGAATTGAACGCTTTTTTCAGAAAAACCAAGAAAGTTTTATGAGACAGGAATTATAACTGGGAGCTTTATAAGGTAAGAGGTGGAAAAAAGTTATTAAAAAAGGAGGAGATTATATAATAGAATACATTAATTGTTTTCTTGTTTATAAATTTCCAAATAAATTTCTTTTAAAAATCGAAATAACTTTCGGAACAACTCGATATAACATCAATTTCTTCGTGGCCATTCAGCATAATACCAGCCTGTAGAATGTATCAATAAAGTGACATCCTTGAATCCTAGTTTAAAATAATGAAACGCGTTGAAAGTCTTCTTCACCGACTGGCTCTTAGAAAAATTTTTTCCATAATTTTTAAAAGACAAGAAAGAAGTAACATCTGTTAGCAAGCAATATTCTCCTCTTTATATCCATGCTGACATCATTCGTTTTGTTTACAGAGGAACCAAAGTAGATGAATTTTTCCACCACTTCAAAATTATAGTTGTCAACGTTCACACAGCGTCCCAAACGAGCAGACTCTTTGTTCGCTGAAACCAATAACTTTGTTTGAGGAGGTCGCACGATATATCGTCGCCATGCCTAAGTCCTCGTTTGGTGTAAAAATGCTCGCTTAGATCTTTGCCTATCTTTACTTAAGACTTCGTATCAGTCGGCGTCATCCTACAAAGACGTATAATCTTTGCAGGAATTCCAAACTCGGACATGGCCTCATGCAGTTTTGGCCATATTGCGCTATCGAAGGCAGCTTTATAATCGCCGAAAAGATGGTACGTGTCGATCTGGTTTTCTTAGGTCTTCTCCAGAATTTGTCGTTGTATGAGTATCAGGTCTGGTCGTATGGGAGATACCAAAAGATATTATGGTGATGTATTCCGATTTCATTTTGAGAATCTATTTTGCGCAGCTAAATGTGGAACAAATTTCACGAGATTAAGTATAGATTAATAAAAGATGTAAACCTAATATAGGAATAAATTCGGTCAATACCGGAAGAGGCTTGGATAATTTATCAACTTTTTGAAGCTCTGCCGATTATTATGAACCTATACAATGAATAAAAATTTAGGTTACAAATAAGGAGTTATAGCGAGCAGATTGAATTTTGAAAGGTCGATAAGTTAGCATGAATCGATATAACCAATTTAAAATTTGACAAAAAGGTTAAACTGTGCTAAATTGTAAATGTTTTAGTATAGATTTGAGGCAGTTATCGCTTCTACCAGTTAATGATTCCTTCTAGATGTTGAATTTTTGTGGTGTAAAATGATCTGTGTTGTACTTTCAATCCTTTCTTGAAGATATAGCAATATAAATATCCACAGGAAAAATGCATAAAGTCCAGATGTTATGTATGAGATAAGAGCGTTTACCTTTGCTCCTGCTTTGAAGATGTACAAATTCAAATTTCCATAGGAAAAATGCACAAAGCCTATATATTATACATGAGAAGAGGCGTTGAAAAAGCTCATTTACAATTCAGCTTATTCTAAATATTTGTGACGGTTTTCTTTTCAGAATATAATTAAATTTATGTACTATATTAGGCTATTTCAGTATGCATTAAAAACATTATAGTATTCTCTCTTTTTTCCTTATAGGCCTATCAATTCCAAGCTCCACATTCCTGATAACTCACTCTTTCCTCAAGTTTCAAAAGTATGATGTTATTTCAATTAATGTAGGGTGAACATATTGTTTACTACTCCAACCCCGCCGTCAAGCTAAAGGGTTAAACATTATTGTGTGTATTTTTAAAAGCCTAATATTCAACTTATAATTACCCAAGAAAAGTATAAGGAGATATATGAATATATATGTACTGGGTAGTATATAAACTGAGTAGCAACTCATAATAAAAGCAAAATCACATTAATTGATTTTTAAGTCAACTGTAATCATAGGACATAACAGAGGAATCCGTTCATAGAAACTCTATAATTATAGTGTTCCGTCATGAATTAGTGAAGTGAGTGTAAAAGCCTTCTTTATGGCTGTTCGTTACGGGAACACGTTGCAGAAACCCATAACTCAATTTGCCGTTTGTGATTTTAATTCTTCTATGGCTCGTCGGTTGCCTTTCCCTAATACCCCTTTGTTGTTAACCTTTAATTAGCTATCTTCATGAATATGATCGTCTTTTGACATAACTTTTCTAAAATGTAAATCCTTCTTAAGCCTTTATATAAAATTCGTGTCATTTTTTTACGGTTGTTTGAAAGTTTTGCCGTGGCAAAGAAATGTTCTAATACCCACTACTAAATACAAATATCTAACTAGCAACAATAAAATCTTTACAAATATAAAATTCTAAGGACAATTTTTTAATGTGGGGAAACCTTAGTGGTAATATCGTAGAGACGGCAATAAATCCATTTTCAATGCAGGTAGAGGTACAAGGAAATTAAGTGAGAAACCTGCGGTGAATACGTGGGTGGTGGAAACACCTGTCTCCGCATTTGCGTTCGAAGCAACCCAACAAACATTTCGAAGGAGGCACAATTTCAGCAACTTTGTGTAGGACTAAAGTCATATATAAAAAATTCTATAACTGAATTGAATTAATGCATAAATGTAATGCATAATCTGAAATAAATTAAATAATTATTACCGCTTTTTGAGCAAATCGCAAACAGTGATGATTTTAATGAGATGCACAACAATTTATGTAGCAGCAGCATTCAGTACTCTTTATCGAGGACAGGTTTTAAAAAGAGGCCAGCAGCCGCTCAGTTACTCAAAAATAGTGCATTCTGCAATCAATACCTTATCGTACTCAAAGTAAGATAATTCGATCATTAACAAAATTAAAATATGTGCAATCCAGATTTATGAGTAGATTCATAAATAAAAATTCAACGCATTTTATAAGCCATAAGCCTATGATTTGTAATACTAATATGTTGATAGTCCTTTACTTTTACAGGTTGTCTAATGAATGTTGCTACATTAAGAAACTCAAATAACTTTGATTTCTTTTGATTCAAGTAAATTTTAATTTTTTTTTTCATATCACATGAAATCTAATAAATTTTTATTACGTCTTTTTTTTAAAGAAAACACTTTTGCATATCATGAACTCGATGCGGGAGAGTTTTTCACATTCAGTAAGCATATTTTTTCACTCACTGAACTGGACCTACCATCTGACAGCAAATGTATACTAGATTTGTCATTTACTCGATCACCCAAAGCGTCGGGCATACACTGCAAAGTGACAGTCCCTCAAAGAAAGACGTGATGGTTGCGCCGGGACTTGAACTCATGATTGTATTCGTGGTAGTCGCGTACAATAATCGCCGTTCCGCAGTCGGCCTTTTTAATAGTGAGCTCTCTGCCCGATGAGGCATGTTCGACATCGTTGTTCATCACTGCCTGGAGGATTCCAGAAGAAATTATCTCAATTATCGTTCGAGTGTATCGCTTTAAATCATCTATATTTGTTAAATTTATTCTGAACATGCTGAAACTCTATATAAAAAAAATGGCCGTGGAATTTTAAACTAAAATTTTCCACCAGACGGTACTATTTTTTTCAGAAGAAAAATTTTCTTATGTGGCAACGCCAACCCTTTTTTGTTGATTTCCAACACTGGATTCGGAGTAATATACACTTGTACGTCGCAATATGATCGATAACTTGAAAATTAAATAGTAATGAGGAAAGAAAGATGCAACTTACCAATTCTACAAATATAATATAAAATATATTATGGCGAAAAATCATCATCTGTTCCGATTTCAGTGTTACAAATGAACACAAGAAAAGCTGGCAATACCGCCAAACTTTTTAACGAGCAAACAATGTTTCGTGGAATTTGTCCCTCGTGGAGAGAACATAGCACCTAGCTTACGAGAAAATCAAGTATAATAAGGTCAGGAAGCAATGAAGATCAACGGCATATGGAGTTCCTTAAAATCGGCATATTGGAGCTACATTTATGCCATAACAGGTCTAGCTTTGTGGCAGCTTGTGCACAAGATGACACAGAGAGTTGAGAGGGACTCTCTTTCGGTGTGGTTCTGAAAAAAAAAATTCTTTCAATACCTTTCAATATCATCAGCCACTTAATTTAGTCTTATTTCCAACAAAATTTATACTGATGGACCCCGAATCACTTTTGGAATACGACGGCCTTCTAGCTGCATATATGTCTAGCATGGATGGTGCAGGTCTTAATTGTAAACCAATCTCAACGAAAGCTGGAAAATACATTTTGTGAAAATAAGCCATACTTAAATACAAATTGTTAAAAATGGAAATAATAAATAATACAAATTGTTAAAAATGGAAATTAAGAGGGCGGTCTCAATACTAGCCAGCCTTACGTATAGGTGGTGTCAGTAGTTTAAAAAAAATATATTGGTGAGAAGTGACAACCTTATAAAACATACGTTTTAAGCTGCAAGGCGCCATTTGAACCATTATAAATAAACAATACCAGTGAATTTGTAAAGATGGAAAAAAATTGGTCACCGTTAAGTAATTCAATATTTGCATTTGAAAGGTCTCAGTCCAACCAATATTAAAGCCAAGCTAGATTTTACATTGAAGGAGTCTGCTTCCTCGTTTACGATTGTAAAATATTGGGTAGCGAAGTTTAAATGAGGTCGTAAGAGCTGCCAAGATAAACACTGTAATGCTCGACCAATTGAGGTGTCCACGCCAGGTACGGTTAAGACAAGACGGCTGAAGGAACAATAAGCATTTCAAAAAGTACTATACCTCGTATATTGATCGTAGATTTAAAGATGAGAAAGCTGTGCGCAAGATGGGTGCCGCGCTTGCTTTAAAAGAAGCAAAAACAATGTCGTGAAGATTTTCCAGTAGAGTGTTTGGCGGTTTTCCACCGCAACCATGGATTTATAACCGTCGATTTATAACCCTGGATGAAGCGTGAGTTAACCAATTTACGCCTGAGACAAATAAACAGTTAAAACAGTGGACTGGAATAGGAGAGTCGACAGTTTCAACTGCAGGCAAGATAATGCCGTCTGTTTTTTGGGATGCGCATGGGGTTATGTTTGTTGACTATTTTCAAAATTAAAAAACTATTAATTTTATGATTATTATGCTAATTCATTTCATCGTTTAGGTGATGAAATTATCGGAAAAAGACCTCATTTGGCAGAAAAAAAAAAATTGTTGTTTCATTAAGACAATGCTCCAGTTCACAAATCCACTATTGCGATAGCCAAAATTTATTAATAAAAGTTCGAATTGCTCATTACGCACCAATTCGCCAGAATTAGCTTGCTCGGACTATTTTCTATTTCTAAACTTAAAAAAATGGTTCGGTGGTAAAAGATTCACCAACAATGAAGAGGTGGAGTCTGCGGTTGATGGCTATTTTAATGACAGTTTTTCCCATACACAGGATATAGAACTTGTTGAGTATCGCTGGAAAAAGTGTATCGAGCTAAAAAAGTTTATGTTAAAATATAAAGGAAGTGCTTCCCAACTTTTTTGTTTCTGTTTTGCTAGGTCGGTTAGTTTTGGGAGAGCCCTCGTATGTCTATCCATGTTTTTACATAGCCGTGTACAGAAATGATTGAGATTTGAATATAATGATTGACCTGGTCCGACAAAAGACAATATCGGTGGGTGCTTTAAATATGCCACCAACATGAGTCGTAAGAGCTAAGCGTAATTATACCAAAAAGGTGCTGGGTTGATTTTAATGAAATTTTGCGCATACACTTTGCTTTACTCGTGCAGCATATGAGTATGGGTCATACCATATTTGTTATATTTTGGTTTATCGATTCTACAAACTAAAATATGTATAAAAATTAATGATTTGGTTACGTCAAGGATGACCATAACTTAAATCAATCTTATCGATACAAGTTTTTATTTTCACAATATTTTCTTTTCTGCAAATCATTATATTCACCGAAATTTTCTTATACTATGGATATCTCAGTGTGATGTGGGGGTATTGTTTACTAAATTTTCCAACTATTTCGAATTACAAATAGTAGACCAAATATAATAGACATAAATTGCTTTTTTGTTGATTGAATATTTGACAACTTTGTGGTAAATATGCGCCCTGTATTTTCTTGGATTTGCAACCAAAAATCGCAAATCAATTGCACCAGCATAGAAACTTCAGTTAGGTTAACTGGCTTACAGGCACCTTCACTCCACTTTATTTTGGATTGGTCCAATAGAGTGCAGTCAGTCAGCCAGAAGAGACGAAATAAAAGTGCTTTGAGCTAAACACAATAAAAGGGGCAACATTTAAACTAACTAAAGTCCCTCGCTCAGAAGTTATAAAGGAACAATTTGTTGTTTGTACATCGAACAGTTTGTATCGCATGTGTGATATATAATGCTGTTTATTTTCATACGTTGATCTAATTTTATTAGGAGATTACATGAGTTAACTTGGTAAATAGCATGGGAGGTACCAGAAAGATCGTGGTTATCTGGTCAATATTTCTCTAATTTTACAAAGCATTGAAGATTAATAATGTGCATAAAAATCTAAGTTACTGCAGAATACTAATTATACGTTAAAGAGGTAAATTTGGATTTTGGAAATTCGGTCAGTTAGTGAAGAGGGTAATTTTTACTAAATACTATCTTTACCGACTTCTTCTCAGGTTTTAACAAGACCATAAATCAATAAATACATATACTACAGTCTACTGACAAGAATTTTCTACAATCGATTACATTTTATGGAATGTTTTAATTTTTAGGCTCTACTTTAGCAAATGCTTAACGAACACCACATTTGGCTGTACTTGTTTCAACGGAATAAAATTTAATAAAGGGTCATTTTTATGGGGCGTATCATAAGGGGCTTAGTTAACAAATCTTTACAAATTTTTCCAAGGGCTATACTCGATTAATACGAGGTGTGTTCAAAAAACGGTGAATTTTAATTTTTCTCAAAAAATATTTATTTATTCATCAATTTCTATTTTACCTCCTTCAGAGTAGCCCGCCTCAGATATAATACACTTGTGCCAGCGTTTTTTTCCGATCCTCAAAGCAGTTGTGATACGCGCTTTGTAGTATGTCCTTGAGCTCTCTCAGGGATTCGGGTTTTATCTCCTCAATCGTTTCAAAGCGCCCTCCTTTCATGGGTCTCTTCAAACTTGGGAACAGGACAAAGTCGCAGGAGTCGCATGACAACCGTGTGTTTTTTGGCCGAATAATCTCTCACAAGCAAAGATGAGTGAGCAGATGCACTATCATGATGCAAACGCCATGCATTTTTTCCCCACAATTCCGGCCATTTTTTTTTTCGTATTGCTTCAGGCAAACGGCACATAACTTCAAGGTAATACTACTTATTTGCTATACAACATTGTGGTAAGAACTTCTGATGCACGACGCCTTGGTAGTCGAAGAAAACAGTGAGCAAAACCTTGACATTTGATCGAACTTGGCATGCTTTTTTTGATCTTGGCTCTCCTGGGCTCTTTCATTGGGACGATGGGGCTTTGGTTTCGATGTCATAAGCATGCACTCGTACCCATGACTCGTCGCCAGTTATGACCTTTTTAAGCAAATCCGGATCATCATTAACATTATTTAACAATTTCTGAGCGATGCTCATGCGACGTTGCTTTTGGTCAAAATTCAGCAATTTTGGAACGAACTTCGCTGCCAAACGCTTCATGGCCAAAATTTCCAAAAAGATTGCATGGCATGAGCCAACCGATATGCCGACATCCTCAGCTACTTCCATAATTGTGATTCGATGATTCTCCATAACAATTTTCTTTACTTTCTCAACATTTTCATCGATTGTTGATGTGCTGGGATGTCCAAAACGAGCGTCGTCAGTCACATCTTCTCGACCTTCTTTGAAAAGTTTGTACCACTTGTTAACATTTTTTTAACTCAGAGTACTCTCACCGTATGCCACTGTCAACATTTCAAGTATTTTGGAGCACGTCAGGGTTTTGCTCTCTATTTTCTTCGATTGACATGGCGTAGTGTATCAGAAGTTTTTACCACAAGGTCGTACGGTAAAAAAGGAGTATTATTATATGCGTGAAGCAATACGAAAAAAACGCCCGCAGTTGTGGGAAAAATGCATAGCTTTTGCATCATGATAATGCATCTGCTCACTCATCTTTGCTTGTGAGAGATTATTTGGCCAAAAACAACACCATTATCATGCCTCAGCCACCGTATTCACCAGATTTGGCCTCCAGCGATTTTTTCCTGTTCCCAAGTTTGAAGAGACCCATGAAAAGAGGGCGTTTTGAGACGATTGAGGAGATAAAAACCGAATCGCTGCGAGAGCTTAAGGACACATCAAAAAGTGCATATCAGAACTGCTTCGAGAATTGGAAAAAACGCTGCCACAAGTGTATTATATCTTAAAGAACTATTTTGAAGGAGATGTAATAGAAATTGATGAATAAATAGTTATTTTTTGAGAAAAATTAAAATTCGCCTTTTTTTGAACACACCTCGTATGATAAATTTTTTAAATAATGCAATGCTCTTGGTAAAAAATAAAATCATTGCTGTCAGCGAATTAAGGGTTACAGGAGAAAAACAGAGTTTTGATAAATCGGTTAATTTGTATGGGATTTACCAGAACTGGAACGGTTATTTAGTCAATTTCTCTAGTTTTGCCGAGTGCTGTAAATCCATAAATAGTGGCCCAAAAGCTAGACCGATGGAGTCTACCAATTATAAATTGAAAGCAACAATATTGTATTGGGGAAATTCGGATCATTTAAATTAAAGCTAAAGAAAGAGCTTGCCGAGGTGGTGTATTTGCATTATCACGCTTTATTTTAATAATTATTAGGAAAATATGTTAAATCGGTAATTTCTATGGGAGACACTAGAAAGGACAGGGCAATGCCGTTCATTTCCTTGTTCAGAACTAAACTTATCTAGTACATGATACACGTAAAATCTGTCATTTATAGGAGACGTTCCGGAATATACGGCCCATCTTCTCAAATTTTACCAAGCATTAAGAAAGAACAAAACGGATAATAATTTAGGTTACTGGTCTTAACGAATTATTAATTGCGGGGAGAAATAATTAATTTCCATGTATGTCGATATTAGTCATTTGCAATCCCTAGGCACGACCCGCAAAATATTATGACAGGTTTCAGCTTTGGTTAAAGTGCACTTCTGGTCGTTACTTTTTGGCCCTATCGAATGAAACCCACGTTCGGCCGAAGATATAAAAATCTGGTTTTCCCCACCTTTAATACGAATTAAAATGTCTGCAAATTATGTACAGCATTATATGCTGAATTCTGAATATAATTGTAGCAAATGGTGAGAAAATGATGAGAAATGATGTCACCTGATTCAAAAACTAACGTTAAGTCGTCCCAGGCATAAATCGCTTGCCACTATGATCACTGGGTAACTTTGCCACTCTAAGGCAACCCATTGCAGCAGTCGCAACCACTGACGACAACTGAACCAAAATCTTAATAAATTGTACATGAAAACTTCATTTTAAAATTCAAAGCTTTAGGTATTTTTCTTTCTGTTTTTTCTCTTTTTCTTTTATATTAGTTTTGTAATTTCATATGCTAAAGGAGATGGTGTTGGAGGGGCGGAGTGACGGAGTAACGAAACTAAAAAGAAGATAGAAATCGTAAAAGACACAGAAAACATTTACTAAAACGTTTTCTTAAGTAAATACGAAGACGACAACCACAACTAAGTGCCTCACATATACATGCACGTAGCATGATGTAAACAGGCTTCGTCATATTTGAACTTAACACATGTGCGAGGCTGAGGATGTATTTCTGAAAAAAGAACCAGCTAGGAAATTAAGAGAACGACGTTGATGTGGAGTTTAAAAATAAAAAAAATATATATAAATATAACTAGCCGACCCGGCAAACGTTGCTTTGCCTTCAAATTTTAGCAGGAGCAGAAATAATTGCTTTTTAATTTGTGGTTTGTATAGGAGGTACCACTCCCCATTGTCCAATCCCGCCCATATTTGCAGCAGC
>JAHXMU010000358.1:27540-52794 GCA_019455685.1 Philornis downsi | reverse complement strand
TGCAAAGCGGTCCAGCCGTTTAGGAGGAGTTCACTGACAACGCCCGTACAGTAGAATTATATATATAAAGATAAAGATATAAAAAATTGCACTATATTAATTATGCCTTCAACCGCCGGAATGAAGGTATTCATCATTTGATAACACCTAGAGGTGTTACTGTGTTAAAGTCAATGCGTTTCATGAAATATAATTTCTTAAAACTTAACACTACTGGTCTATAAATTTGGAAAAAAATTGACTGATATAAAATTTACGCTTCACATAAAATTGGCCCTTTGTAAGAACTTTGTCAAGGCTTTGGACAAAGATGGTGCGGCATTTAAATATTTGTTAGTGGTTTTTCCTAAAATTTCATATGCTAAAATCAAAGAAGGCGTATTTGTTGCCCCTCAAATCACGAAGCTTCTGAATGATGACAATTTTCCACAATGTTTATTGGCGAAAGAATATGCAGCCTGGAAATCTTTCAAGAGCATCGTGAACAGTTTTCTTGGAAACAATAAGAATGAAAACTACAGACAAATTTTTGCTTAATTATTGAAAAATTATCACGAATTAGGTTCATGAATGTCAATCAAAATGCACTTTCTTCATTTTCATTTAAATTTTTTTTCACAAAACCTAGGTGCGGTGAGCGACAAACAATTGGAGCGTACTCACCAAGATTTAATGAAAATTGAAAGAAATTATCAGGGGTTTTGGGACAAAAGCATGCTGGGAGATTATTGATGGACTCTAATAGATGAAACCGATCCAACAAAATACAAACGTTGTTCAAATAATGCTATTCACTTTTGAAAATTCATTGATTTTTAAATAAACTAATGATTTTTTATGTAAAAAAAAAAAACAAATAAAAAAAAAAAACAAAAAAACCTGACGTGATACAGGAAAAACAATTACAGATTCGAATTCAGCCCACCAAATTACCCTAGGAAAGATATTTTGTTGCTCCACTCCAAAACCTTGTTGGCTAGTGATATTTTCGCAGATCACAGGAGGGGATTGTAAATGGGCCATATCAAACCATTTCTTCTAGTATCTGCTACACAGATAGAACGATTTTCCAAAATTCAATTCGTCATCTCTAATCCGCAATAACTCAAATCTTTGTTCATTGAACTGTTTCATAATTCTTCGCAAAATTTGGAAAAAATCGACCCCTCCTGATACCCTCCATACAAATGATCGTTTTATTATATATTACTATGTTACTTTCTCTATATCTTCTAATCGGTAGTACAAAATTCGACCAAATTTGTCATTTACAAAACATTTGGTAATCTACAATCTGAGAATAAAAAAGGGTGACATAGTCAAACCCATTCTGAAAAATTGACCGAATTATAGAAATTTGATTTTCCACTGTAATCTCTGACTTGTAGCCTGAATTTATTTTAATTTTCATCGATTAATTTGCGTTATTATACTGGTTAACATATGAAAAATGGGATGGAATGACCAACCTGACTCTAATATCTCCCATGTAAATTGCATTTTTTAATTTATGTATTGCTAGATTCGTATCTTTCATTCACTTGCACTATATTATAGGTATATATAATTGAACCCGCATCAGGAATTTAGTATTGCGAATAAAAAATAGATTTCACTGGCACTCTCCTTATGTGGTATCATAAATAAATAAATTTTAGTAAAAATCTGGGGTCCATCTACATTTCCCAAAAAATTACAATGTTGCTTCTATTACTGTGCTCAGAGTACTTTCTGCGGCAACATAAAAGGACGTTGCGTAAAATTATATGTAAGTCAATTCTCCTGACTCAAATTTCTATACTGGTTTGCAATAATCTTTTATGAAAACTGTTGGATAGTTGATGCCAAGGGGACTTATGAGGACATCAATTGGAAATTTCGAAAAGAGTCAATGAGGCAACTATGTAAGCCTGGCATGAGAATATTTCTGAAAAACAACGCAGAAATATGCTAAAAAAAACCAAATTTACTATTTCATATCGGTGGTGTGATTAAAATATCTTAAAGTTCTGTAAATAAAATAAAATATTTTTCATAGAAAAAGGCTTTTGTGTTATAAAAAAAATAATAGAATTTTGTCTTTGAACTTAGTTGCTTTTCAGCATCCTAGTTGTTGGATGGTTTAGCAGCATCCAATAAGTGCCTATAATCGTAAGACGTCGTCATTTTTTAAAAATCAACTGCAACGAAGATTTTCAGCAAAGTATCATTATAATTTTTACTAATGTTTGCAACTAGACAAAGTCAGATATCTATAGCAATTTTCTCAAACCTTACTCTGAACTCAGTAATACCACAACTCATAAAATTAACTTAGATTATACGATAGCTGTCCCAAAACTAGGCGACTTGACGTATAGATGGTGCCAGTAATTAGAAAGAAATTATTTAGGTGAAAAGTGGCAACTTATAAAACACATATTTTAAGTTTCAAGGTATCAGGTTGTTTAGTAGTTGTATTTGAGCCATCAAAGTTAAGGAATTTCAATGAATTTGTATCCATGGAAGAAATTGGTCACCGTTATGTAATACAATATTTCGGATTGAAAGGTCTCAGTCCAACCAATATTAAAGCCTAGCCAGTTTCTGTTCTGGGGAGAGTTTAAACGAAGCCGTACGAGCTGCCAAAACGAACAAGGTAGTGATCGACCAATTAAAGTGTCCGCGCCAAACACGGTTAAGATAATCCACAAAATTATGTTGGATGATTATTGGCTAAAAGTGCGTTAGCTTTTCAAAAAGTGCTATACATCGTATATTGACAAGATGGATGCCGCGCTTGTTTTCAATGGAGCAAAAACAGCGTCGTGAAGATGTTTCAGTAGAGTGTTTGGCAATGTTTCACTGCACCAAATTTGAAATTTTGCATCGATTTATAATCATGGATGGGACATGGGCCCACGACTTCACTTCTGAGATAAAATAATAGTCATAGCAACCGAAGACAGTTCTATCATGCCGTCTGTTTTTGGGATGCGCATAGGATTATTTTCATTGATCATCCTCAGAAAGGAAAAGCAATCAACGGCGAATATTATGCTAATTTATTGCTGTGTTTAGGTGAAGAAATTGTAGGAAAAAGGAAAAAAGAAAGTGTTGTTTCATCAAGACACCTCACACAACTACTATGTTAACTATTGCGATGGCCAAAATTAATGAATTAAAGTTCGAATTGCTGCATCAGGCACGTTATTTGCCAGATTTGTGTCTCCCGGAATATTTTCTATTTCCAAACTTGAAAAGATGGTTCGGTGGCGAAAGATTTGCAACAATGAAGTGGTGGAGTCTGCGGTTGATGGCTACTTTAAGGAGTTTGACAGTGGTTACCATAAACATGGAATAGAAGCTATTGAATATTGCTGGAAAAAGTGTATCGAGTTAAAAGGAGATTATGTTGAAAAATAAAAAAAAATGTTTACCATTTTTTTGTGTTTTTTCTTTTGTTCGACTAGTTTTGTAACCGTCCTCGTTGAAACTTTAACTTGGAAATTATGGAGGAAACATTGATCTTTGCGAAATCGTCGATCTTTAAGGAAGGTACCATACAAAGCTGTATAAAACAACGAAAAAGATTTAAAATTTTAAGTAGAAATTTCAGAAGAAATTTTGAAACTCTATGAAACGGGTCAATTATATGGAGCGTTCCAGGAAAAGGGGTCCAATGGAGTATTTCTAATCTCTTTATTAAAATATTAGTATAGAGTTTTTGCCTATACCTGCCAGTCAAAAAGGTACCCTTAATCGATTTATCTTTTGGAAAGTCATACAAAATATGTTGTGAAAGTCGCTAAAGAGACTTTACTCATCGTTACTGCCTCAGTTCTTCCGTAGAAATTGTTTTGTCATACAAGAATGTTAATCAGCAAACTTTGAAGCCAGCTTTCATCACAACATTTGAATATTTCGGTATCATTGAACTTAAATGTTTAAATGTGACTTAAGTTTTATTTTAAACATATGATTTTTGTTTTTTTTAATAGATGGAGTTATTCCATTAAATGACATATTAAGTTTTAACATCCTTTTTGTCATAATATTTTTCATACATAAAGTACAGTAAAAAGAAATCCATTGTTTTTCCCATATGTGGATTTAGCGAGCCGTATCTAGTGTTGCATAAACGCGATCAGGTGATGCTAGATGGCATTAGAAAGATAGGATTCCATACCCAAAAAATACCAAGCCAGTTTTGTTATTGCTTAACTCAGTATCGTATGAGAGCGCTAAGCCCCAGCAAAGAAAATTCAACATATTTTCTCGGGTTTTCTTTGCTGAAAGCAAAAGCGCAAGCTGCACAGCTGCAAATATCAATAGCGTTTGTGGTCCCGATAACAGACAATCGAGCGCAATTTTGATTTCGTTGATTCCGTTCCGGTAATTTTTATGTTATAGATTTACCACACTCTAGAAGGTTAGTTGTCGAAAACATCGCTAGAATATTGGTAATTTCCCAGTGTGACCGCCAAGTAGGCATTATTTCGCTTTTCTAAGAGCTAAATATTGCACAAATGGTCTCTTGGAACCGCTTGAATACTCCTGGATACAAAAAGAGTCTTAATGTATGGGTGCCACTCGCCACCCATACGGAACTAAAAGATTTTAAACCTATCAGCCTGTCATCGTTTCTCCTCAGAACACTGAAGAGATTCATTGACAGCTACCGTAGGACGAGCATAGACGGAAGCTGCTGTCGGATAGACAACATGCTTACTGCAAGGGTAAGTCCACTAAGACTGCCCTGCACGACTTAGTCGGATTCATTAAAGGTTCACTTGCCGTCAAGGAATATACTTTCGTAGCCTTTCTAGATATAGAAGGGGCGTTTAATAACGTTTCTCCTCACCACCCCCATCCGAAGCACTAAATGTAATGTTAGATTTACTACCCCTGAACAAAATTAGTATGCAGACCGCCGCAGCTACGGCAGTAAGACTAAGATAGCTGAAACAGTGGGCAAACAATGGTTACGGTCACAGTGTGATCGTTAACATGGTACCTGACATAACAGGCACTATTGACTACGCTCTACCTGAACCACTGTTCGACAAGAAGTATCATATATTCGTAGTTATACCAGGTAGAAATACATGGAAATGTAGAACTCCTGGTATAAAGCTGTATGTCGACTTCTACACTGACGGTTCAAAATTTAATAATCATGTGGGTTTCGGGGCTTATTCCAAAGACCTAGGGCTAAGTATAGCAAGAAGACTACACGATCACTGTAGTGTTTGTCAACACGGACATACCAGGGAACTGCAGAGCAGATGAGCTGGCAAGACTAGGGACAACCCTACGAACTTCAACCAAGTTGTAGTCTGTGGGCATACCTCTAGCCAGTTGCGAGTTCTTACTGCGAGACAGAGCATTTTAGCAGCAAATGGTAGGTGGATGTATGTTCGAGGCTGTAATCAATCCAAACAGATGTGGCCTCGCCTAGATCTGAAGCGTTCACACACACTGCTCTCACTATCAAGACCAGACGTCTCATTACCTGCATCCGTCATGATGGGACACTGTCTGAATGGAAAATATACAGTGAGACTGAAGATTGCGACTACTGTCTTCTGCAGGAGCTATAGGAGTGAAAAGTAGGAGGAGTCTATAGAACACCTCCTCTGCAATTGCCCCGCCCTGGCGAACAGGCAGATATCAACACTGGGCTCTTATTTCTTTAGGGACCTAGGAGATCTAGACGATATAAATATTGTCCGACTTAAGATTTTCACGTATCACAATGGACTATGTAGTCTAAGTGAGTCTGTCTATCCAGACTGCCACACTGACCTAACCTATGGGTGCCAATCGAGTTAATACAAAAAAATCTCATGGATTGAATTTTCGTCTGCGAATCTTTGCTGAACGGCAACAAAATGAAAAATGGGACAGTTATGATAATCTTCAGCGAAAGCGATTGGGATGAGCCGGCACAAACGGTGCCCAAGGCAGTATTGACTGTCAGAAGGTATTGCTGTTTGTGTGCAGAGAACAATTAATTCAGATGTGTCAACATTTGGACCGTCTGAATGAAACAGTCGCCCAGCTTTGCCCAATAGGGGAAGAATTGTGTTCTATCAGGACAATGAGATGTGACACACATCTATAATTACTTGGAAAAAGCTCCGGCAGCTCGGTTGGAAGGTTCTTATGCACCCACTTGTATTCCGAACCTGACAAGAAGTGATTTTGCTGATGAAAACTTCGCTCAGGAGAAGTCTGGAATAGTTGACTCCCACAGTTTCTTTACCAATAAGCACAAGGGTTCGGATTAGAGATGCATAATAGAATTACCTCCTAGCAAAATGCTTCATATTTGAACCAAATCGATTCACTAAAACTATGCTAAATGAAGCATTCAATGCCGTGAAAAAACTATGGACTTATTTTTACTACACCTTACGCTTGAAGAAGCCGCAAAATTCGACTTTTCATATATTTCAAAAAGACGAAAAGTCGAAAAATCGACTTGTCGTATTGAGAAAAAAACGAAAAATCGACCTTTCTAATGTACTCGTAACTATGGCAATGGCATACTTAATGCACCACACTTAAAATTCCTTTAATTTTCCAACTGGGTTTACTTTCATTTCATTTTCACACTTAAATAAGCATTTTCACCAATTGTAGCAACAAACAGCAGCAACAGCATAAAGACGATTCGTGCTTACATTCTTAACAAGACAAACGGATGGATCCGTTTGGGCGGTGGGGTAAGAGTCTACATAGTCTTTATTTGAAACCCCAAGAAAATATAAGGACTTAGCAATCTTGACAACTACTTTCCGGTTGACAAGCAATTTTCACATAAAGATAAATGTACGGTTTTGAGTATTTCGTTTGTTATAAAAAGAAACTAAAATGCTATAACTATTTTGAAAGCCATTAATGTGGAGGTTTTCTCATCACGAAAAGGAATTATATTGAAATTTGTAAAATGTTAATGACTAAATATGCATTATAAAATTGTAAATTATTAAGAAATCTGAGAATCTAGCACGCCGTGTGATGTTTGTCATATCAGACAGGTTGCTAGTATGTCGAGAATTTCAAGTTCTCAGGATAAAATCAAAATTATTCTGTGTAGGGTAAGGATGTAAAACCAAAGCGACAAGTGAAGATTTCCTAATTTATTAATCTTAATGTCGATAATTAATGATGAGTTCTAATTTGCCCATTTGATACAAAATCCAGTATGGATACTGCAGAATTGTGGGACACCAGAAAAAGCATAGTAAATCGCCACGTTCTTAATAGGTGCGCAACTAAGTTTCCGCTGTTTGCCCATAGATGGCGCCAGCTGTAAGTGGTAGTCGATTCTGCCATAATCTAAACGTCGTGAGAAAATTTATACAAAAAATAATATGCCGATATATTGGGCAAAAGCCTACTGTGCCGGATATACTGGCAAAAGCCAATTAATTAGAAAATAGCAAAAACATTGATTGTAAGAAAATCGGCTTCTTTGTTTGGGAGGTACCAGAAGGAGTGTGAAAATCCTGTCAGGTTTCTTTCTCAGAGTTTTATTTAGCATAGTTAGAAAAAATCATCCCTTCTGGTACCTACCAAATAAATAGCTGATTTAATTCTCACTTTCTTATGTTTACAACTTTTGTTTGGTTTCACGAAGTTTAGTTAAATTTGGTACGCTTGGAGCGATTGCTATTGCAAGGACACAACATGTGCTAAACTTTATGTAATAACTATCAAGGCGGTCCCAAAACTAGCGTGTATGGTACCAGTAGTTTGAAAACAGAGTGTTTTGGTGAAATGAGGCAACCTTATAAAACATATGTTTTAAATTTCAAGGCGCCAAGTTCTTTAGTACAGGGTGTTCGTCGGGGAAGTATCCTACTTTGGATCTTTTATTGATAAATGTTTTACTTAATGTCGGCAATTATGTATGGAATACAATATCAGGTAAATGTCCGCCTCTGTTAGCCTTACAAATGCGAGCCCTTTTGAGCACATTTTTCATTACATTCTCACTCATTTCACGCGGTGTTTCATTAATTTCATCACGAATATTTTGTTTGAGTTCCTCAAGCGTTTCTAGTTTGTTTGTTTGCATAAACCTTGCTTATCAGATATCTCCACAAACGGAAGTCCGGAACAGTCAAATCAGGCGACCGTGGAGGCCAATCAACATCACCATTTCTTGAAATAACTTGTTGTGGAAAGAGGCCTCGCAGTAATTCCATTGTAATCTTGGCTGTATGCGATGTGGCACCGTCTTGTTGATACCACATGTTAATCAAGCCCAAAGCATGCAGTTGTGGAGTTAAAAAGTTTTTAATCATATCACGATATCACTCCCCATTGACAGTTATCGTCACGCCGTTTTCAATTTCAAGTAAGGTCCAGTGATTCCTCCTGACCAAATCCGCACACTAGACTGTCGCTTTTAATAGATGTAAAGGTTACTGATGAATAATTTGAAGGGTTTCCATTGCCCAGAACCGACTATTCTGTCTATTCACATATCCATTCAAATGAAAATGAGCCTCGTCACTCATTACGGTTTTTTTCATGAAAATCGGGATTGTCATGGGCGAGCTGTAACATCCTATTGGCATATGAACGGCGGCGTAAAGAAGCTCTTGTGTCAACAGAATCTTATATGGAAACAAATGCAAAATTGTGGCTAAAATTATTCTTTGAAAATCAAGCTCCTGAGCACAACGTCAAATTCAGATGATGGATTGTTTTGAACACTTTCTTGAGCAGCAGTAATGTTTTCAGCCGATCTTGCAGTAAGTTGTGGTCATGCTTGGCCCTATCAGCTGCAGACCCTCTTTCTTCGAAGTCGTTCACTACACGATAAATAGTGCGTCTTGTTGGCACGTTGCTTCTCCCAAAAATTTCACGTAACTTTCTCATTGTCACAGTAATCGATGATTGATTTTGATAAAATGTTTTAATGATTAAAACACGTTTGTTTATCGAATATTTTTCCACAATAAATTTGCCGCGTCTCTACTTCACGACTGCCAAATATGAAGACTAATGGCAAAACAAAGTAGCATACCTCCCCGACGAACACCTTGTATTTTTATTTGAGCCATCAAAAGTAAACGATCTCATTGAATTTGTAAACATGGAAATAATTGGTAACCGTTATGTCGCGCTAGATTCTGGGGGAGTCTGCTGTACGTCTACGACTGTAAAATATTGGGCAGCGGAGGTTAAACAAGGCCGTACGAGCTGTCAAGAAGAATACCGTAGTAATGGACCAATTGAGGTATCCACGCCAGACATTTTTAAGAAAACTCACGAAATGGTATTGGATGATCGTCGCATCTTCAGAGAGGTAAAACCATTAACGGCGAATGTTATGCTAATTTATTGCACCATTCAGGCCATATTTGGCAAAAAAGAAATTGTTGTTTCATCATGAAACTGCTTCAGTTCACACGTCCACTATTGCGATAGGCAAAATTAATTAATTAAAGTATGTATTGCTTCAGCACGCATCTCAGTCGCCAGATTTAACTCACTTGGATTGTTGGATTGTTTTTTCTATATCCAAATTGGAAAAATGCCACGGTGGTAAAAGATTTGCCAACAATGAAGAGGTGGAATTTGCGGTTTATGGCTATTTTAAGGAGTTTGACATTTCCTACTATAAACAGAATATACATAGAAGATATTGAATCTGGATAGAAAGAGTGTAAGGAGTAAAAGGAGATAATGTTGAAAAATAAGGAAAATATTTCCAAGCGTTCTTTGTAAGATCGGCTAGTTTTAAGACCGGCCAAAATGTCAACAAGTTATCAAAAAAAAAAAAAAAAAGAAAAGAATGCGTACTAAATCGGATTGTTCTAACTATGCTAAATAAAGTCTTCAATATGATGGGAAAAAAATAATAAATTTTTGTACACAAATTTATTACCTGAAACTACTGAAATAATGACTGTAATAACTTAGTTTATTTTGTGTTTCATTGGTCTGTAATGCTTGGCATATCTTGGAAACTCTCTGCGTAAAATCTATTTAGCACATTTATTCATAAGTTCATATTTTTAATAGCCCCTCACAACCAACGGGAAAATAGGCATTCTTGTCGAGAGATTTGATACCATGGTATCAAATGAAATAATCACCCCGACAGTGAGATTTTATCCCTTTTTCTTATTCTGTTTTCTTAAGTCACAAATCTATGCCATCAGACCACAAACAACTGGTGTCCACTAGGTCAACATAATCCTCTCCACCGCTCAAATTTAAAACTGTTTATGCTCTAGAGCCGACGATAATTGGGAAAACCATCCTTTACTTGTTATAGCCGCGAGAAATTTGGCACGGCATCTTGGAGACATGCCGTCGTTTTAGTCATCTTGAGTGCTATGAAATATTTAGAAATTTTCAAACTCACCTAATGTGAATATCACAAATTTATTCACTATACAAAATCAAAACAGTTTTGTTCAATTATAGTTTATTTCAACAACATTTCCCGGGGAGCAGTATCCAGTACCCAATCTAATTCAATTATTATTTTTCTTTCATTATGCGAGCCATTATTTGTATTGAAATATCCAACGTCTTGAAAGAGTTCTAAACATAGCCTAAATTAATTGGTAATTTATATTAAATCCCAAACAAATAAATGTCCTTGTGTATAAACAGAAATCCCCCAACAAATATAGAATTCTTAACGAACGTCTCCTTTTCAATTTTCCCCTTTCATTATTTTCTTCTTCATCTATTCAATCATCTATACACGGTCATGATGGGATGTCCTATAGTATTCTTGTCGCCCTTGTCGTCGTAAACATCATCATATTATGATTCTGGTTCATTTCGGTTGGCTGGCTACCATCAAAATATCCCGACCGCACAAACCATTACACATTACATTATGGTGTAAAATAGTTAAGACGATATCTGAAATGCAGTTTCCGTCCAAAAAGCAGGAATTTCCTTGACATTTTCATTAGTAACACAAACACAGACAAAGGTAGACAACAAGGAGCCGTATCATCATTATCAACAGTGGCAGAAGTAGTCCCACCATCATAGCCATTGTAAGCTAAGCACTTCCCTTCTTTTACCATTTGGTCGTCATTCAATGGGATGCAACCAAACCTCAGTTACACCATAGGTTAAGAATGAAATTGAATGGGTTTTTACCTACCCCTCTATATTCAAAGCAATAGCAAGTAAAGTATCAACAAAAACAACCTGTCCTATTTCAGGACGTCCGTTTTTATTTTGTTGTTGTGGTTCATTTAATGTTTTAAGAGTGGGATTGTTGTGCTAGAATATATACGGGACTTTCTGCAAAATATCACAATCATTTGTTATATGACAATAACCCCAAACACTGTGCGAAAACCATACCGTGCAGGTTTTAATGTCCACAATATGAGACATATGAATGTTGTCATGTTTGGTTTAATAATTTTACGATTTTGTAAGTATATTTGGAATGATAGAATCATCAATTAGAAAATCTCTATTGAAATATTTACAAGAGTCACGAGTATGGAAATCACATCAATTACTGACGACGATATAAACTTCCAAGCACTGCGAACAAATGAAATCAGAATAGTTGTATTGCGGCTTTAAAACGACAAAGCAGCGAAGGCTGATGGTTAACGACCGGTGGATATAAGCTGAAAAATATCATGCATCAACTCTTAAATACGGTTTGGCTCGAAAAGCATGTGCTGGAGGATTAGAATTTAAGTATACTATGCTTCCTGCCTCAGCTAAGAGACCTGTCATAGTGGTCAAACAGTGGTTACGGTCACGGTGTGATTCTTAACATGGTGCCTGACATAACAGGCACCATTGACTACGCTCTGGCTGAACCACTGTTCAACAAGAAGTACCATATACTTATACCAGATAGAGACACGTGGAAGTGTACAACTCCTGGTACAAGACTGCATGTCGACTTCTACACTGACGGCCCAAAATCCTAACAACGGTTTGGATTAACACATTCTCTGACAGTCAAGCTGCCATTATATCCTTGGATTCTGTCTTCCTGAAATCAACATCAGCCCTGAAATGCCGCAGATCTCTTAACGAGATGGATCAGCATTTCAACATTCAACTTATGTGGTCGCCGGGCCACAGGGACATACCTGGGAACTGAAAATCAGACGAACTAGAAAGACAACCGAACTAGAAAGACAAGACAAAGGACTTCAGCCGAGTTGTTGTCCGTGGGCATGCCTCTGGCCACTTGCAAGCTCCTACTGCGAGATAGAGCATTTTCAGATGCAAATGGTAGGTGGGAATCTGTCCGAGGCTGTGTTCAATCCAAACAGATGTGGCCTCGCCTAGGTCTAAAGCGTTCACACACATTGCTGTCACTATCAATACCCGACGGGACACTGTCTGATTGGAAGACAAGCAGTGAAATTGAGGGTTGCGACTAGTGACTTCTGTAGGAGCTGTGGTGATGATGAGGTGGAAGAGGAGTCAATAGAACGTCGTTTCTGCAATTGCCCCGCCCTGGCGAACAGTTCGCGGTCAACACTGTGGTCTTATTTCTTTAGGGACCTAGGAAATCTGGATGATATAGATATTGTCCGACTTAAAAGCTTCTTGAGGCGCTCAGGATGGTTCAACGGGGGAAATTAGGGAGATTCTTATCTGTAATTTCCGTGGTATCATAATGGACTATATATGTACAGTCTAAGTGAGTCTGTCTGTTCAGACTGCCACGCTGACCTAACCGAACCATGTTTCCTGTTTCCAAAAAAGGCAATCCAAGCGTGCGTAAAAGTTATCTCGGTATCAGTTCTTTACCTATAATGTCCTTTCAAATATGATATGTGAAAGACTAAAGCCTACTTGAACTGACCTCATTGGAACTTGTAAGTGTGACGTTAGGTTTGGTAAATCAACAACTGACCAGATATTCGCACTACGCCAACTTTTGAGAAGATCCAAAAAAACAGATCGACGTCTTTTTATCGATTAGAAAGCTGCCTTCGAGAGTTCGATGCGACAAATCTCTATGGGACCATCACGGAGTTTGGAATTGCCGCAAAGCTCATACGTACGTCTCTGCAGGATGTCGCAAAAACTGAGACCATTATTGAGTTTGGAATCCCCGCGAAGGTTATACGTTTTTGTTGAATGATGCCGACTGACACGAAATCTTCAGTAAAAATAAGCACACATGTTAGTGAAGCTTTTTTAATCTGTACATATTTGTAGATATTTGTAAGATATATTTCGTGCAAATACAACTTTTTTAACAAATAGCCAAAACTAATCTATCCTAATTTAAAATTCTAAATTTTGACTTCTACAGTCTTTCAATTCTATCTTATAATAAATTTTGGTTCCGTTCATAAGATTTCCTCTTGAAATAAGTATTAATAATAAACTAAACATTTTCAAAGAATTCCAGGGATTTAGTAAATTATTCCCCATTTCCCGTCATATTGGAGCCTACAGCGCGAATATTCAGTGCATAATAATATACGAGGTGTGTTCAAAAAATAAGATGAATTTTCATTTTTTTTAAAAAATATTTATTTATTCATCAATTTCTATTTTATATCCTTTAAAGTAGTCCTCCTCAGATATAATACAGTTGTGCCAGCGTTCTTTTTTTCAATCTTTGAAGCAGTTCTGATATGCGCTTCTTGGTATGTCCTTAAACTCTCTCAAAGATTCAGTTTTTAATGGGTCTCCCCAATCTTGAGAACAGGAAAAAGTTACAGTGGTCCAAATCTGGTGAATGCACTATCAGAGGCATGACAACGGTGTTGTTTTTGGCCAAATAATCTTTCACAAGCAATGATGAGTGAGCATGATGCAAAAGCCACGCGTTTTTCCACACAATTCCAGGGGTTTTTTTCGTTTTGCTTCACGCAAACGGCACATTACTTGAAGATAATACTACTTATTTACCGTACGACCTTGTGGTAAGAACTCCTGATGCACTACGCGATGGTAATCGAAGAAGAGAAGAGCAAAACCTTGACATTTGATCGAACTTGGCGTGCATTTTTTTTGGTCTTGACTCTCCTGGACCCTTGCATTGGGACGATTGGGCTTTGGTTTCGATGTCATAACCATATACCCATGATTCGTCACCAGTTATAACCCTTTTAAGCAAATGTGAATCGTTGACGTCATTCAACAATTTCTGAGCGATACTCCTACGACGTTGTTTTTGGTCAAAATTCAGCAATTTTGGAACGAATTTCGGTGACACGAGCTTCATGCCCAAATTTTCCGAAAAGATTGCATGGCATGAGCCAACCGATATGTCGACATCCTCAGCAACTTCTCTAATTGTCATTCGACGATTCTCTATAACAATTTTTTTCACTTTCTCAACATTTTCATTGGTTGTTGAAGTGCTGGGGCGTTCACAGCGAGCGTCGTCATTCATATCTTCTCGACCTTTTGACTCAGAGTACTCTCACCGAATGCCACTGTCAATATTTCAAGTGTTTTTGAGCACTTAAATCCATTTTTTTATACAAAATTTGAAGCAACTTCTTTGATCCATTTTTTTCGATAGCAGAAAATTGGCTAACACGGAAAACACTTATATTATTTATGCCTCTCACAAACAAACCAAATGTGCTATATGAATAACACCGTCAACATACCCGTATCTTCGAGACGAGTGTACCAACATAACAACAAAAAATAATCGAGAGTCATATGTATTATTTTATGAACACACCTCGCCCATATAGACCTTTCTCCACTTTTTCTGGAAGTCCCTCCTATGCAGCTCGATGTTTCTTATATTAATGAACACTAATGATTTCAATTATACAGCACTTTACAGCAGTACTTGCGTAAATCTTTCATTTGGACAACTGTGCCAAATCAAAATCTTCTACTGAAGTTCTAAAATATTTCTATAACATGATATACGAGTATACAGATTTGCTATGACCAGCATTAGAAAATTAATCTCAGTTAGGCAATAAAAGCTAATCATTCTTATCACTCCAATGCAAGCCACGACAGAAAACATATACTACAGTACTTGTATGATTATTTATTTGTGGTTTTCAGCCCTTAGTTTATTTTATCTTTCCTCAATTACGATTATATTCGGGGGTTAGTTTTGCAATCTTGATTTTTGACTATGTCACATCATCGAACAGTTAAACATAACTGCAGAGTAGAGGATGAGGTCCCCTGACTCGCTTGATATTGTGGAAAATTTCATTAATTATTCTATTAGAAATGTAATACATTCTCAATTGTATGATAAACTTTATTGCCCACTTTATTATACTCATATTAAGTAAGTAATATGTGAAATGGCCCATGGCGTATATTACATATTGACATTTGATTGAATATAGAGTGTAGAAAAGGGAAACAGTTCGGGAAGATTATGTATGATAAGCCTAGATGTTACAAGTAATACATGAAATATGGCACTGTCACAGGACTGATAAGTAGTAGCACAAACTGTAAAGTACTGTCAAAACACTGACTTACAACGCTTTGCTGACTCTTCACATATTTCAGTCAGCTGAACTGACATATAAATATTCTCACCATTTCATTTCGTCATTTATTAACTATTTTTTTTTTATAAATTTTAAATAAAGGGAACAATTTGATAATAAAGGGTGTCGCAACAAGAACGCTAGACTTAAATGACTGATGCAACAATTGAATTGTTTCTCTAGCTGTATGACATGTGGCGCCGTCTTGTTGAAGCCTCATGCCCCCAGACTGTTCGCGCTTGACATACCTCATTTTCACAAAAAAAGACCCAATGATTCTTCCAGCCCAAAATCCACACCACACAGTGACACGTTGAGGATGCATCTGCTTCTTGTGAATCACTCGAGGATTTTCATCACCCCAAATGCGACAATTCTGCCTATTGACGAAGCCATCAAGATGGAAATGGACCTCGTCACTGAAGATGATTTTATCAGCAAAATCAGCATTTTCATGTTGTCTCCCTAATACCCAATTAACGAACTCCCTTCGCTGTCCATGGTCAGCTGGCTTCAGTTCCTGAGTCAATTGAACTTTATATGCGTGAAGATGCAAACCTTTCGTCAAAATTCGCTGCATAGTGGATTTGGAGACACCAGTATGCTGAGCTCGGTGTCGAATTGAAGTGGATGGAGTTTGAGCGACGTCATCACGTACAGCTGCGACTTATTCGGTCGATCGACCTGGTCGAAGACGCATTGTTGTCTTTACATTACTAACAGACCCAGTTTTGGCAAATTTATCTATTAATCTCTTTACAGTTGATTCTTTTGGAGCATTATTGTGACCCCAAATTGACCGCAATTTGCGAACTGTAGTCGCAAAACGTTCACCATTTTGGTAAAACAATTTCACAATGAAAATGCATTGTTCATTCAGGTAGCGCTCCTTTATTACTAACCTCGTACCTTCTAACGTCAAACAATGACACTTCGAATGGCGCCAAATATAAATCTTGCGTTCTTGTTGGGACACCCTTTATTTTGTGTTCAATTTTCGCTTAGTTTCAGTAACGATCAAGCGTTTAAGGTAACATTGCCATATTCTAAATTCGATCAGATTTGTTCACATATTTAAAAATATGTGATAAAATTACTCCAGAATCACACGTTACTTGATGCTCTACGAATAATTACACCTAATTCGAGATTGACTGGCCGTTGCATTATGATTAGAACAAGCAGTTATCATGCATATGATCATAGGTTCGAATCCCGATACGACCACTTATCACTATTTGAAAGGCGGACACTTCAATATGTCTGGCGAATACTTATAATAGTTGAGTAACTGACAGTTTAAGAAATACTTCCAAACTGATGTTCGAAATCGTTGTCGCTAAACTGTACATCTCATTGAGTGAACCTAAAATTAGAATTCAATTCAAAAGAAACTGATAGACTTCTAGTACCCTAATCAAAATGGTTAACGTTATAAAAATGCCGGTAAACTGAAAACACTAAAGTGTTATTAAAATCTCAAACCAAAATGTTTAATATATATAACAGTACTCCTGCATTAATTTTAAGGACTTTATTCAAAAAATAAAAATATAAAATAACAAACATTGGACAGCTGCAAATTGTTCAGGCGACATAAGTTTTGACCGTGATGGGGTTTACGAGTTGCTGTGCTCAATAATGAGAACAATGAGCCGGTACCATCGTCGGATAAGTGGACCTGTCAGAAAACATATAAATATAATATAAATATAAATAAATACAGAGTGTCCGTCGGGAAGGTATACTACTTTGATTGTTTATAATTTTTGATTAAATGAAAGAGAATGGATCTTATTTTGATAAGTGTTTTATTTAATGTCGGCAATTATGTATGGAATACAATATCGGATACATGCCCGCCTCTGTTATCCTCACAAATGCCAGCCCATTTGAGCACATTTTCACACTCACACACATCTCACGCGGTATTTCATTTCATTCATTTGAGTTGCTCAAGCATTTCTGGTTTGTTTGCACAAACCTTGCTTTTTAGATATCCCCTCAAAAAGAAGTCCGGAGCAGTCAAATCAGACGAACGTGGAGGCAAATCAACATCATTATTTCTTGAAATAACTTGTTGTGGAAAGAAGTCTCGCAGTAATTCCATAGTAATCATGGCTGTATGCAATGTGGCACCGTCTTGTTGATACCACATGTTAATCAAGCCCAAAGCATGCAGTTGTGGTGTTAAAAAGTTTTCAATCATATCACGATGTCGCTACCCATTGACAGTTACTGTTACGCCGTTTTTAGTTTCAAAGAAGTAAGATCCAATAATTCCTCCTGACCAAATTGCACCAAATGGCACACCATTTGAAGAACAAGCTCCTGAACAAGCTCACTACACGATAAATAGTGCGTCTTGTTGGTATGTTGTTTCTTCCAAAAATTTCGTCACAGTAATCGATGATTGATTTTGATAAAATGTTTTAACGGTTAAAACACTTTGGTTTATCGAATATTTTTCCGTAATGAATTTGCCACGTCTCTACTTTACGACTGTCAAATATGAACTGTCAAGACTAATGTTTACCAAAATGGCGGCAAAACAAAGTAGTGTACATTCCCGACGGGCACCCTGTATAATAATAATATAAATAATAATAATATAATATAATAAATTTTTGTTGCGTGCTGCATTTCGGAAGATTTTACATAGGCGATTAAGAAAATACGAGCAAAATATTCAGAATTAATGCGCTTTATATATGTAGATTCTAGATTGTATAATTCCAGGATTTGGTAGTACATATAGTTATAAATTAAAAAAACTTAATGAGAGATACAACACCAATAATAGACAAAGTGTGCTTTAACATAATATAACGTAATATAATTCATTACATACACGTTAAATACAAATTTATCTTATTTTCCAATGGTATAATTGAATAACTCTGTCCATCTATCAAATCCAACCTTGTACTGATTTTAATTAATGAATAAGTTACCGAAATATTACAACAATTTGGGAAATGGTTGATTTTTTAAAAGTTGGTTCTAGTCACAGCGTGAATAACAGGTTTTTAAGACGTGCACACCGTATCAACATGAACGACATATCAAATTATCGCTAAATTAAGGTCCGTGTCGAAAAACGTTCTCTTTTTCTTACGTGATATAGCCAAAATTCGTAAATTCAATGTTTTATAACGTCTACAGTCCTAACTGTGACTATGACCACTTAGAAATATTATTAAGTCTCATTATCCATACCGTACCACCATATATAGGAAACGATTGTTAAAAAAACTTTGAAAATACATTTTATCCTAAAGCTGGATTCAATTCTTTTGTGAAGAGAGTTTTCCTGTGGCATATACAGGGTAATTCATTTAGCAGTTTTAAAACCGCCGGTCTGGTAAGGCTGTCAGCTGTTAAATATCTCTCATCTGAAGTGTTATTTATTTAGTGAAAGATTTACCATTTACGAATATGGATAGTTTAACAACCCAAAAACGAGTAAATATAGTTAAAACTTATTACAAAACTGGAAATTCAAACGTGGTCACTTTTCGTGCCTTACGGGGTGATCATGGTCATCATTATTCGCAAGAATATGAAGAAATTTCAAGAGAGTGAGCGTTACATATGTGGTCAGGCCTGTGCATCATCGCAATGTCAATGCCAATAATATCGTTTCTGTTAGTGAAAGTTTGGCGTATATATCGAATTTCAATTCAGAGTACTATGGCCGTATGATAGCTGCATTTTTTGCCTGCAATTGAAGATTATGTTTTAGACGAAATGTGATTTCAACAAAACTTTGCCAAGGGCCACACAACACAACCGATTTTGGCTTTACTGCATGAGAAGTTTCTAGAAAGCGTAGTTTCTACGTCAAAAACCGTGTTTACGCGGATAATCTCCAAACGTTGGAGCATTGGAAAACCAACATTCATCAAGTTATTGCCGAGATACCGCCAGAAATGTGCGAAAAAGTGGTTGAAAACAATCTCAAAGAGATCCACTGCTGCAATCAATTCAAAGGCGGTCATGACGTTTATATTATGTATTTCGTACATAATGAAGGGATCCAAGCGTTATAATGAAATAAAAGATTCTTCGAAATCAAAGCTTCAAGTTATTTAACTTCACTTTTAAACCGAAAAATGGATAACCTGGCATAAGGGAACATAGAACCGACAAGTTGCCAGATATGGAAGCGTGTCAGTAACGCCCTCTTATCATATATTATATAGGTATATATATCGAACTATCGCTTTCTTTTAAAGAAAAATAGTGTTTTGAAAATAATCAATAAAAATAATCTTATGCGCATGCCAAAAAACATACGCCATGATCTCGCCTGCAGATGTCTTCGTCTTGGCAGCTCGTACGGCCTCGTTTAAACTCTGCTACCCAATACTTTGCAGTTGTAATATATGTAGAATCTACCCCAGAATAGAATCTACCTCGACTTTAACATTGGTTAGATTGAAACTTTTCAAATGGAAATATTGAATTGCACAACGGTGACCAATTCTTTCCATGTTTACAAATTCACTGAGATCGTTTACTTTTGATGGCTCAAATAAAAATACTAAACAACGTGGTGCCTTGAAATTTAAAACATATGCCTTTTAAGGTTGCTACTTTTCACCAAAATAATTCTTTTCAAACTACTGGCACCATCTATATTTGAGTTCGGCTGGTTTTGGGACCGCCCTCGTAATATATCGAGTTTGCTAGCATTTTTTCAATGAATATACGATTCAAACATACGCAATTAAAAAATATGCCAGCTTGGATGAATCTTTCTAGTATATGCCCATTATTAGCATAAATCTAATAAATATTCGAAAGTTGGGTTCAGTTCTTATGCGATCAAGTTTCTTCTGCAAGGAAGTTGTTCTGGCATGTCCCCAGATAAGATGGCGTTGGTAGTGTTGTTAGTATCTTCCAATAACCGGAACTAATCACAACATACAAATTATCATTATTTGGCGTTTGCCTTAAAGGAATCTCTCTCCAATCAAATAGCTTAATCACCAAAAATATATGATTATTAGTGTCCTTCGGTTATTCCCTGCTTAGTGTTTATGGCATGATTTCAATAGATAAACTAAGTGTGAGCAAGTTTAGTCCTTGTTCTCAAAAAAAATTATTGCATACCAGTGTAGAAATCTTAGTAAGCTGAACTAATTTAGATTTGCATTAACACGACGGATTTACAAAATGTATTCAGTAAAATTTTGTGAAAGACAAATTCATGTCATGACAGTGACATGAGGAGTACGTGGGTTAAATAGGATACATTTTGTGGGATGTATCAGAAATGAAGACATCATTCGGTCGGTATAATCACTATCAAGCATTATAATTAAATTCAATGGTGCTAAAATGCTATACTGCAACCTGCGCATTAGGATTTGAAGGTGAAAAATTCAATTTTATTCATAGGCCAATTTGTAGTCCACTCTCATTATCAGCACAATGTTTACCAAATACATGATGTATGACAAATTTGCCTGAATTCAATGCAGGTACTTGAAAGATATGAAGGTAAGAACATCTGGAATAAATTAGCCATTTCTATGGGTGATACCAAAAGGGGAATAGTTACTTGGTCGACGACATTATAGAGCAACACAAAAAAAAAAAAAAAATCAAGGAAGTTGCTCTCTACGAGTTAGAAGTCGCAATGAAAAAATTAATTTTCGGAAAATGGATCAGTTTGCTTGGCAGGTATCAGAAGGTGCGTAAAATTTTCGTTCTCAGACGCTACTTCAGCACATCTTCAATATGCACCAAAATTTTGAATTTAATTCAGTGTAATTGTATAGAAGATATGAACCTAAAAATATATAAGTCAAATCGGTCATTTGTATGGGAGACGCACCCGATCTTATCAAATTTTACTAAAACTTATAGAACAATATATTAGGCAAAAATTCAGGCCTCTGCAGCCTGTATTTTAGGTGAAATGCGGTCTATTCTTCATTCGAGATATTTACTACCTTAGTAAACTTCTAACTTGAAGTTCATCTAAATTTATTGCAACCGGATACAAGATATTAACCTAAGAATAAATGTGTCAAATCGGTTAAATCGATGGGAAGTACCAGAAGAAGTGTGGTTAAGCTATCGATTTTCTCAGATTTACGAAGTATTAATTTTATATGTAATATATAAAATATTAATATATTAATAATTGACAAAAGTCCAGATAGCCGTAGTCAACAAATTAGGAGTTACACAGAAAATATTGTATTTTGGGAAATCGATCTTTTTGTACGGAAGATCACAGAAGTAACTACAAATTCTATCAGGCAATACATCCAGGTACAGCACACGGAGACTCTGGAATACTTATAAGAAACAACATAAAACATCATTTGTCAAACCCATGTGCAAGGGCAGAAATTCAAGCCACAACAATAGTGGTTGAAGATTTGTCCGGCCCAATAAGTATCTCTGCTATATATAGTCCCCCCAAACACAAAATAAGTTGTAAAATGTACAAGGAGTTCTTCAAAACACTTGGTAACTTGCCAAAAACACCCTCTGGGGCTCTAGGCTAACAACAACAAAAGGTCGTCAATTTCAATATGCAGCTGAATCAATGAACCTATACACGGTATCAAGTGCACAACCGAGTTATTGGCCAACAGACTGCAGCAAAATCCTCGATTTACTAGATTTTTGTGTGACAAGAGGTATTAAGAAAGAGACAGTGCAATGTGAATCCATTTATGATTTGTGGTCTGACCACACCCCAGTAAAGGTAACTCTGGGCAGAAAAATATTGCCTGCATGAAGAAGTTGTGTACTCCATAATAAACGCACTGACTGGAATCTCTTTCGACATTTGGTAAAAGCTAATGTAAATAAACACTTTGCTTTAAACTCAGATAACAATATAATAAATGGAGTTGAGCAGTTTAATAATATTATCCAACAAGCAGCTTGGAATTCTACCCCTTTGAATGAAAAAAATATCCCCGAACAGAACAAAGTTCCATTGAGTATAAGAGAGAAAGTGGCTGAAAAGAGAAAGGCCAGGAAAAAGTGGAAGAGAACTAGATATCTGCACGATAAAGCAGTTCTAAATAAGTTAACAAAAGAACTCAAAGAGATCTTAAGTGTAGAGGATAGTAGAAAAACTGATAGAGCTCTGGAAAATTTAGATGCAACTGCAGCTACCGACTACTTTCTATATAAAGTAATAAAGCGTACGAACCGGTCCGTGAAACATGATCCTCCTATTCGAATCTTACAGACGACATGAGCTAAAAGTGATTCTGAAAATCTGAAACTTTCGCAAAACATCTGGAGAAAGTGTTCATACCTAATGAACAACATGGTAATGACACTTTTTTAAATGAGCTGCACAACTTTCTAAATGAAGATTACCAGACGGACTTGCCCATTACACAATTTACCACCTGCGACGTTAAAAATATAATTAAAAATACAATTTAAAAGACCAAAAAGCCCCGGGATACGACTTGATCACTGCTAAAGACTTAAAAGAATTGCCACAGGAAGGCTTACAGCTTCTAACAAGAATATACAATGCAATCATTTTAAAGTTGTACATTCCGCCACAATGGAATGGAATCAGGTTAAAAAATGATACGAAAACCAGGAAAACCACCTGAAGAAACCTCCTCTTATAGGCCCATAAGCCTCCTACCTATACCATCAAAAGTGCTCGAAATTTTATTTCTCCGAAGGTTGAACCCTATAATACAGTCCAAAAAAAAAACTAATACCTGATCACCAATTTGGTTTTAGACAGGGGCATGGGACGATTGAACAGGTTCATAGATTAGTTGAACTGATAAATAAATATTTCGACACGAAATAGTGTTGCAATGCGGCATTTCTAGACATTTCACAAGCCTTTGATAGGGTATGGCACGAAGGTTTATTATTCAAATTGAGGAAAATGTTAGCCACGAATTTCTTCATTTTTCTGAAATCTTATTTATCGGAACGAACCTTTTTTGTTAAACACGGCGAGGACATGTCGGACATGCTTAAATCTCATGCGGGAGTACCTCATGTATAGGTATATCTGATTTTTCACTTCGGATCTACCCACAGAAGAAGGGACTCTTCTCGGAACGTTTGCAGACGATACAGCTGTTCTTGCCACTGACGTCAACCCGGATCAAGCATCTAGAAATTTGCAAGAACATCTCGATACCATAACAAAATGGCTGCAGACATGGAGAATAAAGGCAAACGAAACGAAATCAGTTCAGGTAACATTTACACTTCGGAGAAGATGTTGCCCTCCCGTGTTTATTAATCTAGGCATTTATTTGGACAGAACGCTGACTTGGAGAAATCATATATTTACAAAAAGACTGGCCTTGGGGCTCAACCTAAGATCCTTAAATTAGCTTTTGAATGGCAAATCCAAATTATTCCTAGATAACAAATTAAAAATCTATAAATGTGTCTTAAAGCCCTTGTGGGCATATGGAGTCCAGTTATGGGGGACTGCAGCAAACTCCAACCTTGAAATATTGCAATGCTTTCAATCCAAAGTACTGCGAACCATTACCGGTGCATCCAGATACTTCTCGAACAAACAATTGCATAGATAATTGGAAACACCCTTCATTAAGGAAGAAGTCCAAAAATACTCCGCTAGATACATGAATCGTATTCAACAACATCCGAATCAGCTGGCGTCCAATCTGATGAACGAAACACCATTATTTACCAGACTAAGGAGGAGAACCACACAGGACCTGGCTACTCAGGATGCATATAGCAGTAGGGACACTCAAGGAAGTGTTCCCGAATAAGAATACAATTTTAGTATATAAGTAGTATGTAGACCAATGTAAATATTACTGAATGTCTAAGGACAGATTGTAATAAATACAGAATTTAAAAAAAAGTAGCACGTTTACAATCCAATACAATGATCTGAAGCTTCGTAAAGATTTACGGCAACTGTCCAGCCAGCCAGATAGATGGACATCACTCAATCGGTTTAAAAAACCATGAAGCAAATTTGATCAAATGATACTTGGTAGCTTAGACGCTTCGTTCTTCGCATTATATTTTTGCCGTATCAAATGATAGATATGCCTTCATAATAAAAATTTACTTTAAAATTTTTTCCCACAATATTTGTTATAAATCTTCGCAAGACATTTAGTTTTTCTTTTTACATTCCCATCGTCTCGACAATATTCTAAACCCGTAAAACCACTTTCCCATTCGATTCTTATCGTCATTTGTAATTAGTTGCGACAAAGGGCGTCAAGTGACCACAAAACAATATTTTTTGACAGTTGACCCCATGTTAACCTAAATACGCATTTAATGTTAACCTCATACGCACTGCTGATATGAAAGTGCGTAACAACTCGTTATCACCAATGGTCAGCTTAAAGACAATTCGCAGTATAAATAGTCAAATGAAATGAAGGCAATCCATCAGTTCTTCAGTGGAACTTATTGTTGCAATACAAGGGAGCAGATTTATTAGTAATTCCTCAAAGTTTTGTTTATAAACCTTTTAGAACTTTTCTGTTTGGTGATCACCTCCAAAAATTACAATGGCCGATAAAAAGAATCTTTTGTTGCTGTTCGACCGCCCTACCGAACCCGTGTTCATGGAAAAGGGATCGACGTCCACCGTCTTCGATGTGCCCGATAAGTTCCTGACCGACCGTTATCGCCCCATTGGCAACGAGGTCCAAAGCCGTTTTGGCGAGAAGGCCCAACAACGCATCCCAGTTCGTGATATTTCATTGCCCGATTTGCGTATTCCCATGTCCTTGGGCCGTGATGAGCAGTTCTCTCTATTCGTGCCACGTCATCGTCG
>JAHXMU010000358.1:0-27530 GCA_019455685.1 Philornis downsi | reverse complement strand
TGGATCCCGAACATCGCTTGTGGTACTTCCGAGAAGATATGGGCATCAATCTTCACCACTGGCACTGGCATTTAGTGTACCCATTCGAAGCTGGTGATCGCAGGATTGTTGACAAGGATCGTCGCGGTGAACTGTTCTATTTCATGCATCAACAGATCATTGCCCGCTACAATTTGGAACGCTTCAGCAACAATTTGGCCCGCGTGACCCGCTTCAACAACTTCCGTGAACCCATCGCTGAGGGCTATTTCCCCAAGATGGACTCTCTGGTGTCCAGCCGTGCCTGGCCCCCACGTTTCGACAACACCCAACTGAGGGACTTGAATCGTGAGTTGGACCAAATCAATTTGGATATTGGTGATTTGGAAAGGTGGCGTGACCGCATTTTGGAGGCCATTCACCAAGGTTTTGTTGTCGATGGCAGTGGAAATCGTATAGCGTTGGATGAACAGCGCGGTATTGACATTTTGGGCAACATGATGGAAGCTTCCATTATCTCACCCAATCAATCTGTGTACGGCGATTTCCACAACATGGGTCATGTGTTCATTTCCTATTCCCACGATCCAGATCACCGCCACTTGGAATCCTTCGGTGTTATGGGTGATTCAGCCACTGCCATGCGTGACCCTGTTTTCTACAGATGGCACGCCTACATTGATGATATATTCCAGGAACACAAGGCACGTTTACCGGCCTATACGTTGCCACAATTGCAATATGATGGCATTTCCATTAGCGGCATACAAGTCAGCACTGATGGCGGACAACCCAATGTCTTGACCACATTCTGGCAACAGTCCGATATTGATCTATCTCGTGGCATGGACTTTGTGCCTCGAGGCAATGTGTTTGCCCGATTCACTCACTTGCAGCACACTCCATTCACCTACACCATCAATGTGAACAATAATGGAGGTGCCCAACGATTCGGTACAGTACGTATCTTCTTGGGACCCAAGACCGACGAACGTGGCCAAGCTTGGCTACTGAGAGATCAACGTTTAATGATGATTGAATTGGACAAATTCATAGTTTCATGTAAGTCAGATTACGGTTATAATTACTATGGAGCAACAAGTTCTAACTTTATTGTGTCTTCTTTTAGTGAATCCTGGCCAAAATACTATCCGCCGTCGCTCCACCGAATCCAGTGTTACCATTCCATTCGAACGTACTTTCCGCAATTTGGATCAGAATCGTCCAGCTGCGGGCTCCGCCGAAGAATTGGAATTCAACTTCTGTGGTTGTGGCTGGCCACAGCACATGTTACTTCCCAAGGGTTTGCCCGAGGGTTTGCTTTGCGAACTGTTTATCATGGTGTCCAATTACGAAGATGACCGTGTAAGTACTGTTGATTCAAAAGATCTGTTTATCTTTACTAAATTGCGTTCGTTATTTTCAGGTTGATCAAGATTTGGTGGGCAGTTGCAGTGACGCCGCTTCATACTGCGGTGTACGTGATCGTCTCTATCCCGATCGCCGCTCCATGGGTTATCCATTCGACCGTCTGCCACGTCAAGGTGCAGACCGTTTAGTGAACTTCTTGACACCCAACATGAGTGTCGTTGATGTGATCATTCGCCATGATGGTGCCAGAACTGTTGTGAGACGTAACTAAATCAGAATTCACCAGACTTCTTCACTTTGCTTGATTTGACGAGTCCTCTACGGAATCTAAATTAAATATATGTACAATTTTAATTTTCTATAGGCCTTAAAGTCGATTTTTAAATAAAAAACTCAACTGAATCCATATTTCTGATTTTTGATTATAAACCTGGCATGTTGAACTATGAGAAAATAAGGTGGCATATCATTAATTCTTTGTTATTTAACATTTGACAATTTGAACTGGGAATATTATTATTTTGTTTCACTTGTAGTGCTTTAGTCTTCAATGTACAGGGTGGCGCAATAGAACATGCATATTTAAAAAATAGATTAAAAAATAAATACAAAAGGTATGGATAAAATAAATCTAAGGCATTGTAGAGTAATAAATGGAGTTTATTTTTTAAAAATAACATCATCTAAATGGTGACCCTCTCTACGCCGGCACTCCTCTAAACGCAAACGAAAATTATTGAAAACTTTCTTCAGTAATACTGGTGTAATGGTTGCCATTTCACAACGGATATTCTCCTTGAGCTGAACGATGTTTCTTGGATTATTACTGTAGACTTTGTGTTTGAGGTATACCCACAAAAAGAAGTCAAGATGTTTCCAGTCTGGACTACGTGGGGGCTATGGGATATCACCTCTTTTCGAAATCAGTCTGCCAGGGAACATCTGCTTCACCGCTGCCATGGAGTCATTTGATGTGTGACAGGTAGCTTCATCTTGTTGGAACCAAGTTCTGAAATTCACTATTCTTGAACTTTCAATTTCTTGAGCCAAAAATCCGTCCAACATCTCAACATAGCGTTCCGTATTAACTGTGACGTTTTGGCCCCGCGCATCTACGAAGAAAAAAGGACCAATTATTCCTCTGCCAGAGATTGCTGTCCATATTGTCACTTTAGGACTATGCAATGGTTTCTGGTGTTTGATTTTGGGATTTTCACTGTTCCAGTAACGACAATTTTGACGGTTTACGAACCCATTCATATGGAAATGAGCCTCGTCAGAGAAAAGGATATTGTCAAAATTGGAAAATCGATTAAACATTTCATTAGCAAATGCGAGCCTTGCTATGAAGTCAGACTCTTTCAATTCTTGTGTTAATTGCAGCTTATATGGATGCAGTTTAAGATCCAATGTTAAAATTCGTTGCTAACTTCGTCGCGATAATTGTAAGACAGACGATCTCTTGCGAGTCGACATTTTTGGATTTCCTCGAACTAACTCCATAACTCTCTCAACATTGTCTTCGGTCCTAGATGTTCTTGGGCTACCATTTGCTTGTGGTTTAAATGTTGAACCGGTCTCTTCAAAACGCTTTACCCATCTTTTAATTAAATTAACACTCGGAGCATCACTAATTCGCCGTAGTCCATATTCAGCACAATATAGTCGCCTAGTAGCAATATATGAACGAGAGTTCTCGTAAAATGCGCGACGCTTCCCGTCGAAGTGATTCATAGCGACTAAAACTCCATGAGCTCGCCAACCCAACGATGTAGGCGCCCTCCTGCCCGAGCCTTTTCTACCCCGCAAAAAAAGATGATGCATTATGCACGTTCTATTGCGCCACCCTGTACATTATTCGATTAAGATTGTAAAACAATTCTATTAAGTTCAGATTTCACACATAATTTACACATTTCTTTTATTGTTCATTGCCAGGTATTGTAATACCTACATTAAAGGTCTACTATTTTATTATTTAGATGACTTACAATTTATTTCTATGGGAGAATTAGTCTCACAACTAGGCGGTCTCACAACTGGCAGGCCTAATAAAGAAAATCCAAAAAAGTTGGAAACATATTTCTTTATGTTTCAACATAATCTACTTTTAATTCAATACACTTTTTCCAGCGATATTCAGTAGATTCTGTACTTTGTTTATAGTAAGAAATGTCAAACTCCTTAAAATAGCCGTCAATCGCAGATTCCGCTTCTTCATTATTGGCAAATCTTTTACCACCGAACCATTTTTTCTAGTTCGAAAATAGAAAATAGTCCGAGGAAGCTAAATCAGGCAAATAATTTGCGTTATGAAACAATTCGACTTTGAATTCATTAATGTTGGCCATCGCAGTGGTGGATGTGTGAACTGGAACATTATCTTGATGAAACCGCACTTTCTTTTCCGCCAAATGCGGCCTTTTTTCATAATTTCATCACCTAAAATCTGCTTTCTAAAGATAATCAATAAAAATAATTCCATGCAGATCCCAGAAACCAGACGCCATGGCTATGCCTGCAAATGGGACCACTTTCGTCTTCTTCGGACATGATTTTCCCATTCCAGTCCACTAATTTGACTGCTCCTTTCTTAGTCTTAGGTGCGAAGTGGTGGGCCCATGTCTCATCCATAGGTGCAGATCGATGCAAAAATTCTGCTGTATGGCGATGAAACATCGACAAACATTCTACTGAAACACCTTCACGATGCTGTGTATCCTCTATTGAAAGCAAGCTCGGCACCCATCTGATATGCCGACATCTTCAGCAACTTCTCTAATTGTGATTCGAAGGATCTCCATAACAATTTTCTTCATTTTCCCAACATTTTTATCGATTGTTAATGTGCAGGGGCGTTCAGAACGAGCGTCATCTCTCACATCTTCTCGACCTACTGTGAAAAGCTTGTACCACATGTAAACATTTTTTGACTCAGAGTACTCTCACCGTACACCACTGTCAACATTTCAAGTGCTTTTGAGCACTTAATTCCATTTTTTACACAAAATTTGATGTAACTTCTTTGATCCATTTTTTTCGATAACAGAAAATTGCCGAACATGCAAACTACTTGTATTATTTATGCCTCTCACAAACAAACTAAACATGATGTATAAACAAAACCGTCAATATATCTTCGAGACGAGTGTACCAACATAAAAAAAAAAATAATAATTGAAAGCCAAATGTACGTAGTCCGCGAAATTTGAAAATTCACCTTATTTTTTTGAACACACCTCGTATACCAAGTTTTCCTGGAGTCCAAATCCAAATGGATAGATGATATGAGAATGGTTGAGTTATGAGATATATACGAGTATATATGTTTAGATCAGTCATTTTTATGGGAAGTACCAAAAAGGTGTGGCTAAACGATCAATTTTTTCAAATTTTACCAAGCACTTCAAATCAATAAAGTGGGCGTCAAATTTAAGTAGTAGTCTTCGAATTAAGAGTTACTGCGAAAATTGATGTTCGAAAAATCGGTCAATCTGTATGAAAGGTAAGAGAAGGATATATATTCCCAACCCTCAGCCATGAACTGTCAAAATATTAGGCATTGCAAAGTTTTAAGAAGACTAATAAATACGTCGGCTGTTATCATGTCCGATAGATAGGCAAACGGAGATCGCTTAATCGATTCGAACTCGTGAAACATACTCGATCAAGATATACTTGAAACTTCAAGCGTTTCCTTCTGGGTGCCACGTTTTTGCAGTATCGAATGAAATATATCTCCATTCCACCGAGTGAAGGTATCAACATTTAAAGTTGTGAGTTCGCCGAAGTCGAATAGCAATCAATGCCGCTAAATTTAGTTCAAATGCGTTAAGAGACAACATGTAAGATCCTTTTTCTGAAAAAAATGTAATCAAATGTGTTATCCAAATATATTATTGAATTTTCGGCTTATTTAATTGAAACGCAACATCAATCGCCATTTGCTCAACTTTGGAAAACCAACACTTTTGAAACTTTGAAAAACGAACACTTTTCCTGAGCGCTTTGGTATGCAATTGTTACAACTTTATTATGTCTAATCGATGACATCATTAAATTCGAAATTCAAACCGTTGCATCATTTTCATAAATTGCCTAATAAATGATGTATACGGTTTCGCCTGTTCGCCTGTTCTCGATTACAAACCCATAAATACGAAATAGTTGAATCTCTCCACATTTGGGACGTATGTAATGAATTTTTGCTATATCTCCACAACTTCGTGACTTGCGGTCCTTCTTATTGAAAGTAAAACCAAAACGTAAAAACAAAATGATGATTCAATTAAATGCCATCGTTGCAGCCCAACATATTAATAAATAAAATTCTTATTCTGTTATTCTCTTAGAACATACATATTTTATATTTTATGTATGTAAATTTGTTTTTATGACATTTCAGATAAGCCTCAAAAGTCTCTTAATGATAAGCACCAGCCAATAAAAGGCCACAAAAAAGGAAACAGAAATGGAGTAACGGCAAGAAACAAATCACTGTCTTCACACGCAAACCGAGACGCATAAATAAATGTTCGCTAATTTATGATTATTACGAGTATTCGAATATGTAACGAATGCCCCAAACCACTAAATTAACTACCCAGCGTACACAATTGATGTTGCACACACAGAGATTTTACGAAAAGGAAATATTATTTATGGCCTACTTTTAGGCATATGCATGTAATATACAATTAGATGTGAGTACACATGCCACGACAGTGCGAGCAACCAACTCTGTTAACAAATTTAATAATCATGCAAATATTTTGTGTGGATATGTAGTGTGTAAATGTAAATATGTCTGTTCAACATTGGCATATGCGACTTTTGAAACATCTTACAACCAATAAAATAGAAGGTTCTTTTCATCTGCAATCGCTTCAAGGAGAAAAGCTTGTTAATACAGGGACTAAATTCAGTTACAGAAAAACATACATTTTTCAGAATTTGCTCTCTCAAAAGTCAAATGTCCTCTACCTACCGCCTAATGTTTCGGGCAGGAAATCTGATCTCACATCAAAGCAGTCTTCGATCGATTTTGAAGCTTAAAATGTCATTTCGATTATTGTTGGTTGATTTCAAACTCGTAAATCCATTTCCCAGTACTAGCTATAATGCCTTTTATCTATGTGGGGCCAGAATTGGTTCATTCTATCGACGTTTATGCCAATGAATTTTGAATTTTTGCTGAAAATTAATTTATTTCGAAGTTACTTGAGTGGCGAAGCATTTCATGTCCAATTAATCATGAGAATTAATCCGTGAGACATATGAAATTAATCGCCCATCTCTTCCAAACGAAATTAACAAACCTCAATCACCACTTCTTTTACTTCAAACATATCAACTTCAGGTGTTATTGGCCGATCTGCTATTAAATCTTCTATCAAATTTTGACCACTTTTGAATGCAGTATTCCGCTCATATGCCAATGTTTTTGATAGAGGCGATCACAATAATCCCTTTGCGACATTTTCAGCAATGCAAATTGTTTGATAAATTCTTTTATCCACTGTAATCAGTACAGATATTTCAGTACAGATGTTTCAGTCAGGTGAACTGAGCTGCACATACTGGGCTAGGCGTTCAAAGTGTTACCACCTTCACGGTGCTGTAGCAACCCAAAGGCTAATGACAGCGCGCTCATATTTTGACAGGTGTCAGTCTATTATGTTGTTTACATGCCTAGCGAAGCATGTCGTGTTACGTCTCAGTTAAAAAAGTTATCAAAATGGTGTTATCGCTTTGTATTTAGCTGGACAATCGCAATCAGCCATTGTTGATGATGTACGACATTATTATACGTTATAATACTACTGGCTGGATTAAAAAACTCCATAGCGATGGACAGCCAAAAACAGCAACATCGCCCGAAATGGTATGTAAACTGAAGGCTAGAATATAAACCCTGCCAAAATAAGTGGAAGCCATTCAAAAAGAATTTAATGTTCACCTCTTCCAAAAATGCAATCCATATATATTTATTACATTCTAGCGAAATAGTTTTGAACCACTTCCAAAACCACCATAGTGATGTACCTAAAACATTGATTTTATTTTCATTTATGTTGCGGAAAACATTTATTTACCCTTCTTTATGTGATGACCGATACGCTAAGATAGTCATTCTACATGTAAAAGTTAAAAATCATAAATATTTAGAGATCCAATAAAGGGTATAAATCCGTCCGTCCGCTTAAAATGTCCGTCCCCTCTACTGTGGATTGTAGTCCTTGGTAGAGGATATATAAGCTTCGCCAGCCGCTCTTCTGTTTTTTTACAATAAAAAGCCATTCTTTTGAATAAGAAACATTTTTAACCTTTGAGACATCATAAAATAGTGATTCACTCCTATGACAACTTTATGTTGATTTTTTAGTGATTACGTAATTTTTCACCACTTCCCCATGAGAAGTTGTGATGTATATTTGCGTCTTTGGATGCACTTTTTTTCATTAGGTAAAAATTTCAATGTGTTTGCTCGTAGTATGAATAAAATGAATAAATTATGTTCTGTATAATTTCGCTCAAAAATGGGAAATATTAAATAAAACGACCAGAAACAATACCAATATCCCTGTTTTTCAATTCATCTCTATGAGCTCGAGTCGAACAAAATTATACGGAATATAAATCAAAATAAGGTCAAACTATACACACAATTAACATAACTAAAATAGATAAAAAAATAAATAAAAAATACAAAATATTCAAGATTTAACACCTGCTTAAATGCACTTCGCCGAGCAAAAGCAAAGGTGTTCACCACTTGCACATTGGTGCCACAGGCCTCTAACCATTCGACTTCATTGAGCAGAGCTTAAAGATAAATCAACAAATCTAAACAATGCTTTGTATGTTTCTACTGTTCTTGTTTATTTTGCCAATTTGTATGTGTATGTGTGGTGTGGCAATGCATTTCATTTCCTTTCGCAGGACAAAATTTACTAAATAACTGGTATTTGCAAAATATACTGAATAGTGATAGCATTATTAGTGATATTTAATTTAAGTGTTTGAGGTACCAGAAAGGTCATGGTTATCCGCTCGAATTGTTCAAATTTTACCACAATTTGAAACACAACAACTTTGAAATTTATTTGGCCAACATTTAAGAAACTGTAGCCCACATTAAGAATTACAGCGGAACTACAAAATTTCCATAAATTTGTGTGGAAGGTACAAGAAGGGCTGTGCTTTATTTTCATTATTACTTCACCAAATGTATGATGTGAAGATAAGAATGTGTAGGTTAAATCCGAGTTAGGAATTATAAAAAAAAAAATAATTTAAATTAAAATTGATAAATTTACATGGGAAATGCTATTAGATATGTAGAATCATTATATCTGAATCTGAAAATATGACGCTTTAACAAATTTTAGGGTGTTTTGTAGAGATATGTGGCAGTTGCTTTGTCTATTAACCAGGCAGCCAGACAAACGAAAATGGCTTAATAGACTTAAATTAACCAATCCCATATTCAGTCCACTATCTCTCTACTAAGTTGTATCATAACAAAACCGTCAGAGATTAAACCTGGATTAATTAATAATAATTAATTAGGTTGAATTTATTAATTAATTAACCAATCCCACATACAATCACGTTTAGATCTGAATTAATTATTTAATTGTATATACGTTTAATTAATTAATTAACTAATCCAGATTTAATTTCTGGCGGTGTTGTTGTGATACAACTGTGGGCTGTATATGGAATTGGTTTGGAGTTAATTATTTAAGTGCAAATTCTTACGTGCCGGGCAGTAAGTTTTGGGCTAAAGAATTGGCGGTTTTAAAATAATTGCTTAATTTCTCAGAGTTGCGAAGCTATACAATTACATTTAAGATTTAATATATACGAGTATAATATATAACAAGAGGGAGAGAGAGAGAGAGAGAGAAAATGCAAATGAATTACAGTTAATTCAATATGTTTATTTCTAGAAATTATCAAAAATGTACTTAATGGTAATATTGTATTTTCTATTTTCCTTTTTTCATATTTTCTTCAGCTTTAAATAATTCACAATAATCTTTGGGATATTTATCGATAATTAGTTTGTACATTAGATTAGTTTTTAGATTGCATAAATAAGATTATAATATATATAATCTAATAATTATAATATTAAAATGTTATGTTTTCAGTAATTAATTCATTTACTTTATAAAGGGTGTCCCAACAAGAACGCAAGATTTAAATGAGTGATGCAGCAATTGAATTGTTTCTCTAGCTGTATGATATGTGGCGCCGTCTTGTTGAAACCACATGTCCTCCACATTCATTTCTTCAATTCTAGGCACGAAAAATCTGGTTATCATTTCATGATACCGAACACCATTGACTGTTTGCGCTTGACATGCCTCAGGTTCATAAAAAAGGTCCAATGATTCCTCCAGCCCAAAATCCACGCCACACAGTGTGGGGATGCATCTGCTCCTCGTTAATCACTCGAGGATTTTCCTCACCCCAAATGCGACAATTCTGCCTATTGACGAAGCCATCAAGATGGAAATGAGCCTCGTCACTGAAGATGGTTTTATTGGCAAAATCAACATTTTCATGTTGTCTCTCCAATACCCAATTAACGAATCCCCTTCGCTGTCCATGGTCAGCTGACCTCAGTTCCTGAGTCAATTGAACTTTGTATGCATGAAGATGCAAATCTTTCGTCAAAATTCGCTGCATAGAGGATTTGGAGACACCAGTTTGCTGAGCTCTGTGTCGAATTGAGGTGGATGGAGTTTGAGCGACATCATCACGTACAGCTGCGACATTTTCGGTCGATTGACCTGGTCGAAGGCGCGTTGTTGTCTTTACATCACTAACAGACCCAGTTTTAGCAAATTTATCCATTAATCTCTTTACAGTTGACGCTTTTGCAGCATTATTGTGACCCCAAATTAATTTGAATTTGCGAACTGTAGCCGCAAAACTTTCACCATTTTGGTAAAACAATTTCACAATGAGAATGTGTTGTTCATTCGTGTAGCGCTCCAGTTTTACTAACCTCGTACCTTCTACTAGCAAACAATAACATTTGTTCAAATGTCAAACAATGACACTTCGAATGACGCCAAATTTAAATCTTGCGTTCTTGTTGGGACACCCTTTACAATTCAAAATTATTTCATTATATTTAAAAGTAAGCATAATCTTGGAGGTTTATACAAATACATTTGGTGTAACGATACCTAGTAGTTTAAATTCTGCCTTCTGGGAATTACATGTTCGCCGTATTAAATGGTATACAAATTTACTCGTCCGGCTGAAGATACAAAAGGTTGTTCACTGCCACAAAAATTAAATGACAGATCGACGCCCAAATTCCGCGCCAGCGTAGAAGACAGTTGTGAACATGTAACAGCAAAAGAAATTTCGACAATCCCTTCAATCGGTCTTTTATAAACGTTCAATTCCTTGTACTTTCTTGACGAAATGTATTACAACAAACATCTACATCATTCTCTTTGATGTAATAAACATATCTTCATTTTGAGTAGGGTATATTCGCCAAAAATATACGTAAATGCTAAAATCCTCCACCGTTTAACAAAACACAAAAAAACGGTTCGCAAATCCTTACCGCATTCCTTTGTGGGCCTTGTAACAACGAATAACAAAATATATACTGGGTGATAAAAAATTGAAATGTTAAATCACGAAAAAGACAACAAATTGTTATTGTTGCCTTTCACAATCCGAGCATCTTTAAACAAAGCCAGAAAAAAGAAATTTGCATATAAGTATCAATTTCAATATGAGTCAAATATAAAGAAAGTCGAAACGCGTGCCAAAAAATAAAGACTTTGTGGTGCTACCCCGCGACTAGAACACATTCAGGACAACGGTTCAACTCATACCACCGCAGTTATTGCGGTTTATCATATTGCGTACCCTTCACCCCCGCCCCCAGTTAGCACATGCCAGGCGGTGGTTATTGTTGTTGGTGGCAAGTGATAAGAAAGTACATCATGGTGTATTTCCGGTGGCTTTTCCGCTTTATTTCGCAATATTTCTGGTGTTGCTGTTTTGGTGTTGTTGTTTTTGTTGCTATTGTTGCCTGTTCCTTGTAGTCGTTACAAACAGCCGCCCGCACGCTTGCATGGGAAAATGAATGAATGAGTAAATGTGTGAGGCGGTGTGTTTGTGTGTGTGGGTGTATGGGTGTGTGTGCCTTACCATTGTAATTTCATTTTAACGGGTATTCGGTATTTGTGGTTATTTATGCTAAGCTCTCTTTGTGTGTCTACGACTATGGAAGTGTGTGTGAGTGTGTGTACAGTGTCAGAGGAAGTCACTTTGTTTCCGCTAAATATCTGCATTTGTATGTTCGATTTCCCCTTTTGATTTCCTTAGTATTTCATTTATTTTTTTTTTTTTTTCATTCAATTTTTATTTTCTTTTCTATTACTCTGCTGTTGTCAATGTTTATTGTGCGTTTTTTTAAGCTTATGATTATCAAATAAATACTCGTTCCCTCCTATTCAAAATCTATTGGTTTTCCATAGAATTCAATCGTTTTCAAATCGACTGGATTGTTAGCACTCGTCCTTGGTTATGGTGTACAATACCAAAAAGGGCAAGTGCGTGTGTGCGTGTGGGTTATTAGTGGTGGATTGAGGGATGGAGGGTTTAGATCATAAAATTAGGCTTTTTGATGTTTATTGCTGTTCATGAACATATGATGCTCATGTGTGTAGTTGTAATTCAATGTTTGTTCGCTTGTTTCGGTATTTAAACATTAAGAGAAACTGTCGTAAATTGTAAATTGATATTTAAATGTAGGCCATTTAAAACTTGTATGCATTTATAGAGGATTAGGTGCATATGTTCATTTTTGGTAAGGCAATCTTCATAAAAAAATAAAGAACAAATTATCTTGCACCTTGTAAATGAGACATAGGAGAGCATATTTCATTTTTGGACTCAATCAATGGGACCAAAAGAAGCATTTACAAGAATTGGCAATTACTCGACTGCTTGAAGTGTTTGTCATACACATCGAGCTGACCGCCACTCAAATAATGATATGTGGCTAAATGCGGGGTTAAACCTGCAACCGCTTAGGTAGAACTTCCTGGTTTCACTTCTATTCGTGTGCATTTCTAAATTCCCACTCTTTTGCTCTTTCCACAATCGTGCCTGTGTATTCTTCCCCTGTAGCACTCCTTCACAGCATGACTTATAATAGGCTACAGCCGTGCTATGCATGCGGTATCTTTTTTCTCGGACACTATGCGACGTTCTTCATAAACCACGGATTGTCTGAGTGCTGTGTATCATATCCAAATATAGGTTTTGCGGCTGATAAACAGTGTGCAATATGTTGTCACTGTTTGTCAAGAATATCAGGGTTAGGATAGTTTTGTTATAGTAACTGCGAGAGTTTGTTGGAATAGACGGTGCCGCCCATTTACGTTACTCAAATTATTCGCTTACATTCTTTAGCTACCGGCAGACGAATATCCAATGGCATGACCAGAAAACATTTACTCGGAAGTTGTGAGCTGTTTGAGAAATTCTGCAAAGAAGTCTCTTTACTCCCATGTGAACAATAGTCAGAGATCCCAAATTAGAATTCCCCTTTCCCTCTGTTTTTGAATCGTTCGATATACATTTTGTATGACGTAGATCCGATATTTCTGAGCACTAAAACGGTTAGCGTCTACTCAAATAAAATTCACATAACTTTTACAACGATCAAAAATATATCGAAAGTTATCCATCATTTCTGCTTGACATTGAAATTCTTGTTTAGCATAGTTAGAATTATCCAACTTAGGTCAGAATGTGTACCGTTTTCTTTAATAACTTGCTGCCTTTTCCATATTGCCACTCTCATAGCAAACCTTGTTCCTTTTTTGGCTAAAATTGAGACAGTCAACTATCACAAGTTTCTCTTCAGACGAATACCTCAGCAGCAAAATCATTTGGCATATATGAAAACAGGTGATAATCTTGGTTCCAGGTCCAAACTATAGGGTGGCGCATAAGTAACACTAAGATTTGATCAGTGAATACATTTTTTGCTTACGTCTTTTTTTCGTCTCTTCACGGAATTAACTAAATAATACTTGGGAAATTTATGATGGAAAGGCTCAGCACAGAACAAAGAACCAAAATTGTTCAATTTTACTTTGAAAGGCCGCAATCGATTATTGAGATTATATCGAAATTTCTTTCATGTTCGAAATGCTCCCCGCGCTCCAACAATTTACCGATTGGGCTGTCTGTGATCTTCCGCGTGCTGGAAGGCCTCGTGCAGTTCGAAAGTATTGAGGAAAACCCCGAAACTTCCACCAGGCGACGTTCTCAGCGGTTAGAGATGCCTAGGCGGTCTTTGCAAAGAATTTTACATATGTTACATTTGTTTCCACATAAGAAGGAATTGGTTCACGAGTTAAAACCAAATGATGCACAATATCACATTCAACATAGTCGCCGTTAACGTTACTTATGCGCCACCCTTTATAAGCTATGTGCATAAGAACTTCCCGACAACGCTTCGGGAGCTTTTGGCCATTCACTATCTGTCCGTATCTGTCCTGTCTTTGTTCAAATGAAACACAATTCTTCTTCTATCGGCCAAGGCTGGCCGCTTCAGAGCGATTTCTTCCTTCAAACGGCACAGTTGCTGAAAGTATGTACCAGACTTAAGAGATTGAATGTAGGGGAACAGCTTACAGAAGATGTTTACCTGCCAATACCACCAAACATTTCGCTAGATCTTCCTGATTGTCAATTCTAGCTTGGACACCCTTTGCGTTGGCTTACCGGGATTCGCCGCGACCATTTTTACTTGACGTTATAGCAAATATTTCACTTTCCATTTCCAATTACCATCCGCCTCAGAAATGGGTCGATTTGATTACGATTCGCAGATGGAAATTCGGTCCATGAGGTACAGTATCAGGACTATAAACATTATTCATATTTTCAGTCGTCCGGTTTACGTCCTTATCGAAGAAAAATTGTAAACTATAACGTATTTTCCATCTTTGACACGCGTTTACAAAATGCTGAGTCAAGCAATTACAAAATTGTCTGAGCAGTCTTTTGAAGAAAAAACGCCACCTAAGGCTTTACGATTTCACTTGTCAAACGCGAGATACAAATTACTGAAGCCATTTACGGGAGAAATAATGCATTTCTTTTTACTATATCTTATATTCAATTGAGTCAAGCTATTACAAAATTGTCTGTGTGGCCTTTTGAGGAAGAAACTTTATACTTCAAACACCAACCCGCGTTTTACGATTCCACTTTTCAAACGTGAGATGCAGATTACCGACGCCATCTATAGTTAAAATAATGCATTTCCTTTTACTATGCCTTATATATTCAATTCTTATAGGATCTTAGTTGACTACTTCAAGTTATAGGAAATGGAAATATAAAAAAGTATGAAATTATTTCTTATGATCTTGTCTTTTAACGAATTTCTTCTATATCGGCTTTAGTTGCTTTAATAGAGTTTATAATATTGTGTTTATAATGATTCTTTAACTGAAACATGTTTGCATGAAGCGCAAGCATGTGAACTTAGGCAGCCGTTCAATGCCTCTTTCTGTATCCTCAATTAATTATTCCTTTATACAAGAATTCCAAACACAATCATTTGCGTAAAATTAAAATTCCTTATTAGTAAATTCTTTTCTTTTTATTTCACATCTTTACTAAATCTTATGAAATATTTCACCTGTGGTTTTCCACTTACTTTCGAAAATCTTAAGTACATATTTATGCCTAATGCGGACTCTTAAGCAGCACATAAACGGCTTATTGACACCATATTCACTCTCCCAAAACGAATTGTACTCAAGCTCTTTCGCCACAACAATCAAGATGAAATAAAGGATTTCACTCATAACAAACATATCATGCATTGTCATCATAGGCAAGCTCATCAAAGGGTGAGTATGGGTGTGCGTCACCACACTGGCACCACGTCAAACGGATATAACCCTTTTTCGGTAATATAGCATATCCTGTTAACTTCCGCACAGGGGAAAAATAATGTCTGTATGCGTGTAATGGTTGTAATTTAAGCTCCTTTATTACATCAAACTCTGTCAAAAATCGTTGCGTTGCCAGAGAAAGGAACTCATTTGAAAAAGTGTGGTGAATTCTCACATCATATTGTCAAACGCCATAAACATCAGTGATTATTGGTGTGTATTATATACATTTGTAGGCATTTTTCTTGATAACTCTTCTTAATTTGGCCTGCCGCTTCTAGTGTATAAGCCCAGCCATTCCTTGCCTTATATCCCACAAGTATGTCAACACTTTGTTTGTGATTTCCGTTTCCTTTACTCATTCGCCTTAGCAATTGTGCGTGTGTGTTGGAATATCCGTATGTGCTTCAGCATTACAAATTTTATGTTCATATGGAGATTTTCGTTTTCTGGGAACATTTTTCCCCTTTTACACTTATTGTGGTGATAACATCTTCATCATCCTAACCATCCATGCAATTGTAATACATTTCCTCCCGTTCCGCATTCACATTCATTTGATTCGTAAAGGCATTTCACATATGTGAAATGTCATTTGATGATGAGGTTTTGTTTCGAAATAAAATAAAATTGTTTATACGACAGTGCATAAAATTGTGGTGTTTATTTTATCACCCGCTGTGAGTGCGATTTAATGCTCGAAGGCAACAATCCCTTTTGAACTTTCCACCACGGAATGGTTTTCTATAAACAAATTAGGGTTAATCATATATTTATTTGTTTGCATTGGTACAGACTTTAGAATAGACAATAGATTTGAGGAGGGTTGAAATTCTGGTTCGCTAAACTGTTATAAACGAACATAACGTTTATTTTTAATGATTTTTCACACATTGCAATATTATTATTTCATTATTAGTCAAAAAATCACATTACGGAGCTGTCAACGAGAGGTCACACAGATGACGTCAGATCTATTTATCGAATTGGCACGAAAGCAATTTCTATTTTTTTACACAAAGTAAATTTCAAATTTTTTATTCAAATAATTAGTTTTAATCTGCAATGTAAGTGTCATTTTGTCCAATGGCCTTCTGCCATCGGTCCGGCAACTTTTTGATCCCAAATTGATTGATCCTTCCCATAAAAATGCCGAAACATCTCGGTTTTTAGGTTCTCATCTGTATGGGAAATTTTTCCATTCAAAAGATTTACAACAAAGATGTGACATCACTAAGACGTAAAGGCTTACCGTTTTCTTGGTGTAAAATCAAGTCTTTGCCATTTGCCAGACCTTTTTCCATTCTGTGTTTCATAAAGTTTTGCCAATAGGCCTTGGAAATTATGGTTTGTTCAATTGGCAGTTCAAAGTAAATCACTTTTTTTAAATCCATCCAAACATGTGATCCTTTTTGATGCAATTTAGCTTTTGATAAAGTTTGAGCGCGATCATCTTGTTTGGATCTGTATCTTTTCCAGTTCCCATACATCCCAAAAGGCAATAATTTTGGTTACGTTTAAGCACTAAATCACAAGTGCTTTCCCGCTTTGTTAAGTGGGTTCCTTTAGCTCGTTTGGAATCAAAATATCGAGCTTTTTGGCACTGAATGCATTCTTCAGCCAAAAGACAGACAAATTAAAACGTTATTAGACATGTAAGCAAACGAATAAGTACAATCTACATCAAGGCTAAATGTTTCTTTTTTTTTGCCACCCTAATTTTGTATGTAAAAACCCCCGAAGGGAAGACATAAACGATGTGACCAGAGATATATTTCCTGAGTGCATAGAGGTATACTTGCTATGATCATTATTTGGGAGATAAAACACAAATTCCGTTCCATCTCAAGAATGAGACATGGGAGACCTTCTCACACTCAGTGAGCTTAGACGGATTCTATATTTAGACTCATTCAAGTTCTGGGGATACTAATGCCAAACAAAAAACAATATAAAGACAAAAAGATCTTAGTCCAACGGAAAGGAAAAGTTGGTCTGCATGTCAACGCCTTCGACAGGGTATTCAGACTGGTTATTTTTGCCTCATTAAGGAACCTGATAATAAGAGGCACTAGGCTATTTTTTGAGGTAAAAGGTTAAATACGTGCTATCCGGATTGGATATGAAAAGACCAAGACTACCACCTGTTTACAACTAGTATGCGCCTGAACTCAAGCAAAGCGAAAGGTTTACATCACCCATCACAAAAATAGCTATACAAAGCTAAGTATTGACTCTTAATTTCGATGACAAAGCGTTCTAATTTCGGTTTTCTTGACACAGTCTAAATATATTAATTATTCGATGACTTGAAACGTATTTTTTATTCGATGACTACAGTTAGAAAAGCCGTAATGATGGAACTTAAAGGAGCTCTGATACAATAATGTTGCATTTTACTTTCCAATCAAAAACTAGAGCATAATTTTGATTTATATACGATTTTATTTGCTAAGGCAAAAATGTAACACCCAGAAGGAAGCGTCTAATGTATGAAGTATCTTATAACCAAATGACGATGTTCACCTGTTTGATTCTCATTATGGAATTCCTTAAGAATTGGCTCAGTCTAATAGTTTCACAGATTGTAGCCGGAGATTCTAAATGGGTTACATCGACCCACCATTTCTGGTATCACCATACAAATCAATTTATATTTTAAGACTCAATTTTTTTTCAGGGAACGAAACGATTATAAGTTTTATTTCAAAAATTTTACTTTAATGATTGTGCTATAGGTTTTATTTTTTATGTCGAAAAAAAACTTATTTCTTGAGTTTTAATTTACAAACAAAAAATATCGATTATTTCTTGATTTTTCAATCGAAAAATAATGATTTTTTTATTTTTATTATTTTGCTCGAAATATAATAGTTATGTGATATAAGCATTATAAAAGGTTATCCATTTAGTAGTTTTAAAACTCCCGATCTGGGAAGGCTGTCAGCTGTTAAATGCCCGTCATCTGGAGTGTTATTTATTTAGTGAAATATTTGCAATTTACGAATATGGATTGTTCAGCAACCGACGAATGCTTAAAAATAATTGAAACTGCATTACGGGGTGATTATGGTGGTCACAATCGACTGTGCAAGGAATTGACTTTAAAGAAATTTTAAAGAGAATGGTAGCGTTACAGATGCGGTCAGGACTGTACATCATCGCAATGTATGCACTGCTGAATATATTGCTTCTATTAGCGAAGGTATGACGGATATTCCAAATTTCTATTCAGAGCGCTATGGTCGTATGATAACCGACTTTTTTTGGCCTTCAATTGAAGATTGTGAACTGGGCGAAATGTGGCTGACGAGCCACACAACACAATCGATTTTGGCTCTGTTGCATGAAGAGTTTCCAGAAAGCGTAATTTCACGTTTTAGCGACTTCAACTGGCCACCAAGATCATGCGATTTGACGGCCTTAGACCTTTTGGTAGGGCTACGTTAAAAAGGGTGTTTATGCGGATAATCCTCAAACGTTGAAACATTGCCTTATTTTTCCGCATTAACTCCTAATTCATAGAATGAAGCGACATGAATTGTTGCCCATTGTTTTATTCTATAATCTATTTTTAGTAAAATTTGAAAAACTGATCAAATAACCTTTCCACTTCTGGTATCTCCCATGCAATTGCCGATTTACCCAACATATTCTTAGGTTCGTATCCACTACACAGTTACATTAAATGTGGTCAACTTTGGTTCAAAATTGGCATTTGGTTAGATAGAGCCTGAAAGATCAAATGGTTTGGTTTGGATGCCTTAACAGAACGCACGTGCGAAGTTTGCTTATGGAAATTTCACTCTTAATGATGATCACAGCAGCAGTCGGCCAAATAAATTTGATGAGTAAGAAATCAAAGCCTTTATCGAATCAAACCAATACATTTCTATTCAAGAAGGTACAGAGAAACGAATGGAAACCGTTCTTAATGGCTAGGACTCTTCAAAAAGCTCGATATTTGAATTACGTATGAGGTAGAGGAAACCGGATGAACATGTGGAATTTTTTTGTTTAAAAACAACCAAAATAGTCCCTTTTTAAATACATTTTAACTGAGAGTAAAAAATTATTTTTTTTTTTTAAATGTAAACGGAAAGAAATCCTGGTCTACCAATGATCGCACACAAATTTCACCAAAGGCTGACTAGCACTAGAAAAAGTTTTTATTGTCAACAATTGATAAAACTTTAACGAACAGGAAGAAAAATACCTGAAAGGAGATTATTGAATGATAATGTTCCATCAGGGCAAAGGCATGCCTCACATATCTTTGCAGATCCACAAAAAAATGTTGGAGTTTGAATGGGAAGTTTTTCCAGTATATTGGTGAGAACGATCAGTCATTCTTCCACCGTGGAATCAAAAAGTAGCCTCAACGGTGACAAAACATCCATGAACAAAATTTAATATACAAATCTTCCAACTTAAATACTAGCGGAAGATTAATCGTTAACATCAAAATCAGAAATCCCCAAACAAACGAACGAGGTCTATTTATTCTAAACGCCTGAAAGTGTACTTCCATAGTTGATTTAAGTTGGTTTCCTCTGCGTTAACTTAAACTCGGCTTATCAAGATCAAAGTATGAATTAGAAAAAAAAAACGTTTAAAGAAAGAAGAAGACAATAATACGTGGGAATTACTAGATGGCGTTAACATGAAAATAAGCAGAAAAAATATATTATAATAGTTATAGTAAATACTGTACTGTATAAATCAATATTTTCTTAATCAAGAAAGCAAAGTGTCAAATATTATTTTAATTTCGATATATTCTGATATTTCTCATTTTCCCCTAATCAGAAACTTTGCCAGTTATTAAGTTCAAATTTATTTATTTTTTGTATTCAGTCTGCTGATATACATCTTACAGACTAGCAAACAAAACATTTTTTATTAGTACACCTTAATTAAAGATTGTGTATAAATTTAATTTAAAATTATTTTTATCCAAATGGAAATGGAAAATGGAAACAGTGGAGAAACCCATTACAAAGTTTTAAACATCTTGGAATCTTCATCTTCATTTTCATTATAAAAAATATGTATAAAATAAATGTTCTGAGCGCAAATCACGAATATGAGAATGCAAATTCACCAAATCGAATAATTATATGAAATTTATTTCCTTATTTAAAATATTTAATATGAAAATGATTGCCAAAAAAGATCTACGATTCTTCAACGTCTCCGTCCATAGCGCACTTTATACTATGTTTAAAAGGAAACTTGGGAAATAACTTCATCTATCTGAGTGAATTACATTAAAAGGTTTCCATACTAAAAAACAATATTCTAAACTACTCCTGATAAAGGAAACGCATAAGGATTTCAGTGCAATAGGGTCTTAAATATAGTATTTCTTTTAATGAATCCCAACATAGCATATGTTTTATATGATTAGTAAACTCTAATTTTGAGTGAAATATGATACCCAGATCTTTAATTTCGAAAACTCTACTAAAAACCACGTTTCCCATAGAATAATTATAATGAACTGGATCACGATTGTTAATATTATAACAGTCTTTTAAAACTGTGACTGGTGACGACCCGTAAGTATTTGGTTATGACATCGAAACCAAAGCCCAATCGTCTCAGCGGCAGAGTCCAGGAGAGCCAGGACCAAAAAAACACGCCAAATTCAATCAAATGTGAACGTTTTGCTCACTGTTTTCTTCGATTACCATGGCGTAGGGCATCAGAAGTTTTTACCACAAGGTCGTACGGTACGGTAAGTAAGAACTATTACCTCGAAGTTATGCGCCGTTAGTGTGAAGCAATACGAAAAAAACGGGCGGAATTGTGGAAAAAATTCATGGCTTTTGCATTATGATAATGCACTTGCTCGCTCATCTTTACTTGTGAGAGATTATTTGGCCAAAACCCACACCGTTACCATGCCTCAGCCACCATATTCATCAGATTGGGCCCCCTGCGACTTTTTCCTGTTCCCAAGATTAAAGAGATCCATAAAAGGACGGCGTTTTGCGACGATTGAAGAGATAAAATCCGAATCGCCGAACACGCAAAACACTTACCTTATTCATGCGTCTCACAAACAAACTAAACATGCTATCTTGGAGACGAGTGTACCAACATAAAAAAATAATAATCGAAAATCGAATGCGCGTAACCCGCAAAATTTAAAAAATTGCCTTAGTTTTTGAACACACCTCGTATATGATATCAACCGGGAATTCAGTGCGTGTTGTTGGCACGTTGTTTCTACCAAAAATTTCACCTAACTTTCTTATCGTCATAGTAATCGATGATTGATTTTGAATAAATGTTTAAACGATTAAAACACGTTGATTTATCGAATAATTTTCCATAATAAATTTGTCACGTCTCTACTTCACGACTGCCAAACATGAACTGTCAAGACTAATGTTTACCAAAATGGCGGCAAAACAAAGTAGTACACCTTCCCGACGGACACCCTGTATACTATAATTACATCAAAATATTAGGGACTATTATTAGAGAGGATAACTATTTTCGATCGGCATGTAGGAATAGATGAACTGAGATGTGGATTTACGGTGCATGAGAGATTTAGACAGCCACGCGGTTTAGACCTGTCGACAATCAACTCGCCACAATCCGCATTAAGACGATAAATTTTCCGTCACATCAATTTGCACAAAAGCCAACCGAAAACAAAATCAACGGAAGACCAAGGATGAAGAGAGCAAAACCGCATTTCATGAGTACGTGAAAAAACATAGGAGTATGGCCGCTGTGCTGACCACGACATTAACTATATTGCAACCATATTGATCATAATATGAGAAACCATATTGATTACTTGGTAGTTGATGGAGACCAGGCTTTTAATCTCATGGAAGTGAGAGTAATTAGGATCATTACATACCCAGAAATAAGTGCATCCAGAGAATCAAATATTCATATTCAACTTATGATAGGGAAGTGGTGAAGAATTTCGTAATCACCAATGAATTTGACATAGCTGTGTCATAGGAGGGAAGCTTTGTTTTATAAAGCTTCTACCCCACATATTCATGAATTAGTGAAAATTCAAATTACCATTATTAAAAAAAAATTGAGTGTTTATTATATTTTCATTTATAGGTATATTCAAAGCCAATTTCTTAAAAAACTGGCCGCAGATGGATTTGCGATTTTCTATAAAAAAAACCGGATAGGCAAGCGAATTAAAAGGACACCTAATAATTCGCGGGGTCAAAGTTTATACACCCTCTGCCATGGGCTGGAGTTCACGATATGCCATGCTATTATGCATGTATCCTACGTGCTTCATATGGTCTCTGAGTCTCAAATAAAAGAGGATAAATTAAAGCTTTAAAAGGAGCTTTTTTAAGTCGACTGTCAAAAATTACACATTTTACATCATATTATGTCCTTTAAAATTGGTTTTTGGGGTATTTTTTTGGAACATGCTTTTCTTTAATTGTTAGGCATCATAAATTTTTCACTATGGTGGTTTTGGAAGTGGTTCAAAACTGATTCGTTGGAAGTGATAAAGATGGATGGATTGCATCTATGGAAATGGTGAAAATGTGATTCTTGTTGAATGACTTCCAATTATTTTTTTTTTGCTGGGTAGTTGCAGGTAAGGTACGCGAAAAACGCCCGTAAATAAGCAGAAAAAGAAGCTAGCCATCACTGAGCTTCATTTCACCACAACGGTCACAATCGACTCAAACAATTTCTCCAAATCAAATTTTTCATCAACTAAAACCCAACTAACTTTTTCACAATACATCATAATACATGTAATTTTTTATTTTTTAATTTCAACATTTTATATTAATTGTTTACTAAACTACACATACACAATTAGGCAATAGAAAATTATAACATATACATACACAGCTAACAAAAATTATAATAAATACAACAAATAAATTTCATTTTCTTTTGATTTGGATTGTTTTGCTTTTGGCAACCGATGAAAAACACAAACGAATAAATTACAAATATTTTAAATACCAAGGTAATGATGAAATTTTCATGAAATTTTCCAAAATGCAGAATAAAAAATCACATAATAATTATACTCGTATTAGGTTATTCATTCAAAATATCGCATAATTTAATATCAATAGATAGATATGATAGGTAGGTGTACTTAATACATACGACATGTTTAAAATACTATAATGCTACAAGAAAAAAAACACATTTTTTTGAGAAGAGAATAAGAACCGATCCTATCCTTAAGAGATTGTTTTGCTTGTTTCTTTTGTGAGGAAGCCATTTAAGGACAAGTGAGAGACTTAATCAACCTCTAACTTTCTAAAACTACCCACAACACCAGAGTCTATCTCGCTAATGTCATTGTTGGCGAAGCTGGCAGCATCTTTGGTCACCTCAATATACATGTCATCCAACGCCAATATGGTGGCACGTTTCTGTTGCAACTTTTGTTTGAACTCCTTGGCCATATCAGCCAAAGGCACAGTGCCGCCGTATTCTTTAGGTAAAATCGCGGGATCGATTTTTGTTTTCAAGGCATCAATACTTTTGTGGACCTGAAGTGAAAAAATAGAGAAGATTTTAGCATTTGTCTTTAAGTGTAATTATACAGTTTTCGCACTTACAATAATTCTCTTTTTCAGTTTATCACTCAACATAGAGATGGCCAATTCAACAATTCTGTTCGCATAGTGAGGTATATTAATGAAATGTGTCTCCTTGTGGCGCATTGGTGTCGAATTCTGTATACACTTCAAGATGCTGCGTAGATCGGTGAGGGACCACAAACTGACAAAGCCCATATTCATGCCACTCTCATCGTTTACATACACATAGCCGGCCACCTGTGATTCTTCATCGTCCAGCAAAGCTTCACATATCAATGAATGGATGCGGGCCATTTGTACCGAGGTAAACTTATAGGGATCAAATTTACCCGCTACCGAAAGTATTATCTGACGTCCTTGTTCATCCCTTTGCGGCAAGGGCACCAAATAACCATTGTCAAATATTTCTGCCATTGCAGGATCCTCAATATCTAGCTTGGAAAACCATTGTGGAAACAATTGACGGATGGTCAGATAACGTTCCAACATCTCACAGGCATTGGGAACAGAGAATTTTTTGGTGCGCAAAAAACGCAGCAGGAATATAGCGTCGGTGCGGCATTTCCTGATGTGCGGATGTTTCGCGATCCATTCACGGAACTGTGCCAAAGCCTGCTTGCGGATATTCTCATCCTCATGGAGTTCCTCTTTGGCAACCGCTTTTAGTTCTGGACTTAGACTGCATACATAGGGGTCGTAGTCTTCATCATCTGCGGAGCCGGTCAAATGGGGTTGTTGCATTAATTCAGTTTCCAACACTGAAAGGAATAACAGAAATATAAAATTAGAACAAATGTTATAAGATTTTGGGTTAAGAAAAAATTAACACAAAATGAAAAATTTAAGATTTATGTTTACTTCCGCTGGGGCAAATGCGGAAGTGATTTACACACCTACAACAAATTTCAAATTGCAAATTTCGAATTCGAAACTCTCTAGTGAAGGATTTTCCATAATACATTTGCGAAGTAATTCTAATCCTCCAGCCAGTTTTTTTTTTTGGCCTTCTTCCTTATTGGTGATAGGGAATAACTCTAGACCTCCGCAATATCAAACCAAATGTAATCCGGATATACTTTTGATTTGTTTCAGTTTCTGACACCCAAATCAAAAATATATAAAATTGTTATTTTGATTCCAGTTACCGAATCAAAATTGTATTAAATTTTGTTTTTATCTGTTTCCATAAAACGAATCATCCAATTCTTATTCGACGGTTTAGTGGTTTTTGGTGTGACACAGTATGAAGAAAAGTTGGAAATATACACAAAGGTAACACTGTGTTTTGAAAATTTTAATAGGCAACGAAAACTTTTGCAGGTTTTATAAAAATTCTTTCAACAATGCTTCTGTTCATAAACGATCCAGGCTGTCAGTTTATGAAAAGGTTTGTTTCTATTTCATTTTAAATTGTCCATTTCATAAAAATAGATAACATTTTTGAGCGGTTGTGGAAATTTCTGAGAGCCTGGTATTGTAAGTTCAAAAAAATAAACTATTTGAATCATTTTAATCTTTCGCTGTTTGGCTCTACGTCTTTTTCTCTGTCAAGAAAAGAACTATCTATATTTGGTTCAGTTCTGATGAACATTAAGAAACGAAACTGATTTTCCATTTACTGTCGACTTCAATGAAATTCGACCAAATTTAACTCAACCAAAGTGTTTAAAGTATCAAGTATCTTTTGACTAAAAGTGTTTTATTGGAAAGTTGATTTGGCGATGTCCGTCCAACTTGCTGGCTGGCATGTAAACATGATAACTGTCTATAGCCCAATTATTTGTCAGATCATAGCCGGACCACATACCATAGTCAGATCATAATCGGCTTCTAGTACCCCCTACGCAATTTGACCGATTTTCCGAAATCCACTTTTTTCCTCTGTACATTCGAGCACTTAAATTTCAGTAACTCAAAACATATATAGTGTGATGTAATCGCATTGTCATATAAAGGGTGTCCCAACAAGAACGCAAGTTTTAAATTTGGCGCCATTTGAAGTGTCATTGTTTGACATTTGAATAATTGTTATTGTTTGCTAGTAGAAGGTACGAGATTAGTAAAAATGGAGCGCTACACCAATGAACAACGCATTCTCACTGTGAAATTGTTTTACCAAAATGGTGAAAGTTTTGCGGCTACAGTTCGCAAATTGCGATCAATTTGGGGCCACAATAATGCTCCAAAAGAGTCAACTGTAAAGAGATTAATGGATAAACTGAGTCTGTTAGTGATGTAAAGACAACAACGCGCCTTTGACCAGGTCGATCGACCGAAAATGTCACAGTTGTACGTGATGATGTCGCTCAAACTCCATCCACCTCTATTCGACACCGAGCTCAGCAAATTGGTGTCTCCAAATCCACTAAGCAGCGAATTTTGACGAAAGATTTGCATCTTCATGCATACAAAGTTCAATTGACTCAGGAACTGAAGCCAACTGACCATAGACAGCGAAGGGAGTTCGTTAATTGAGTATTGGAGAGACAACATGAAAATGTTGAATTTGTCGATAAAATCATCTTCAGTGACGAGGCCCATTTCCATCTTGATGGCTTCGTCAATAGGCAGAATTGTCACATTTGGGGTGAGGAAAATCCTCGAGTGATTCACGAAAAGCAAATGCATCCTCAACGTGTCACTGTGTGGTGTGGATTTTGGGCAGGTGAAATCATTGGACCTTTTCTTTCATGAAAATGAGGCATGTCAAGCGCAAACAGTCAATGGCGTTCGGTATCGTGAAATGATAACCAGTTTTGTCGTGCCTAGAATTGAAGAAATGAATGTGGAATGTGTGTGCATCAGTCATTTCCCGGTCGTGTTATTTCGTGTTTTGTAGAACAGAATTGGCCGCCTAGATCGTGCGGTTTAACACCATTAGACTTCTTTCTTTAGGGTTTTTGGAAGTCGATGGTTTACGCGAATAAGCCGACGACGACTCAAGTCTTAAAAGAGGAAGTTGGACGCTGCATTAATGAAATATCGCAGCATTTATGCAAAACGGTCACTGAAAATTTCATTAAAAGATCGCGTGTGTGCCAGCAAAGCCGCGGCGGCCATCTGCCCGGTGTGTTGTTCCATACATAACCTCATTCTGTCTACTTTACGACATAACAAACTTTCACGATTGTTTTTAAATATCCGTGTATTATTTAAAATTTAAATCTTGCGTTCTTGTTGAGACACCCTTTATATATAGTCAGTTTACCTATTTCGTAACTTTCAAAACCTTTAAAATTAAGTTCAGTTGCATCTACTTTAACTACTTAAGAAACTAAATTTTATTAGGATTAATATTATTCAATTGCCGCTCAATTTTACAATATGAAAGTGGATAAGTGAATTGATTTAATTTGTCCACAACACCTGCTTCTCATTTTTGAGAGCTAATTCGATTTCATTTATGTTAATTATTAATTGTTGTTAATAAATAATAATGAACATTTTTCAAGTTCAAGATAGTTCAGACCGCCAACAGGTTTTACTTTCTGGTTCATGCGGTAACCCACATTAGATTTGAAGATTGAAGACAAACGCATATAAACATATAAGAAAATCTCATAAAAGATGGTCAATAAACTTGATTTATGTGTTTTATGTCCGTTGGTTGTTCGCGTTGCTAATTTTCATG
>JAHXMU010000357.1:1146150-1161490 GCA_019455685.1 Philornis downsi | reverse complement strand
TAAATTATAATTTTGTATAATAAAATATAAAATAGTTCGCTTCCATTATTGGGGAATTATAAAACCAAACAACCCTCGAGTCAAGCAATCACAAAAGTTTCTGAGTAGTTTTTTGAGTACGAAGTGTCATCTTTCTTTCACACAACACGAGATACAGATTGCTAAAGCAATCACTGTTGGAAAAATAATTGATTTCTTTTACTATAATTTTTACTATGAACTTATTTATGTTGCGGAGTAGTCTAAATCATATACATAGACCGTTACATGTGGGTTAAAATTTGTTAAGTACGTATGGATTAATACCAACATTTTATTTTTTGCCTATGTGTTCCAAATATTTCAATTTTTTAAAAAGAATTGTTCATATTTTGTAGCAGATGTTCATAATGGGGATGCAAAAAATTAGCCAGATCCGTTGAAAAAATCTAAATTTGGCATAACCATTGAAATTGTATTTTTCTAACTTTCTTCAAAAAAAAAAAACTCGAGCATCGAAAAATCATTGGCACATTTCACAAATTTTAACCTATATTGCAATTCACAAATAATTGGAATTACAATTAAAGCAATTAAAGCAAGTACATAATTTTATTCACCATTTGTCATATTTCTCAAATTCTCTGAGCAATTCCCTGCAAACCTTTGCATGTATTTATCCTTTAAAAGAAACAAATTCTGCCCATATGGATTTGAATGTAACATTTATTCATATTAGTTTGTAGCAAAGGATGGAAATAGTTTCGGAATGTATCATCAAGCTAAAGATTGATATTTTTTGCATCCATATCAGTAGACCTTTAGCAACAGTAAAGAAAATGCATACTTGTTGTGGTATAATTATTAGAATCCGATATGAGTAAGGGAGGGATTTCTAGATCTAAAATGCTGTTGTTATGTATTCCACGACCTTTTTTTATACATCCGATATATAAGTATCTATTAAAATAAGTGCTGCTACATTATTGTACAGTTATGTATACGTTGTGGATTTTAATATATATGATGATTGATTGTATTAATATATATTTTTTAAAAGGGACACACCACAAACCCTAAAATATAAATGCATGTAATAATATCGTCATGTTCTTCATAAATCATTCATTCCTTTGAATCAAGATATGTTGGATGTACTTCGAAAATGGGTATTTCTTCTCATTTTGCTTTTTGTTTATTTTTTTTCTAATTAAACTTATTTATAAGGTAGCAGTTTGTCATGTTTTTTTTGAGTTTTTTTTTTCTTCTATAATTTCATTTGGTTTTTTTTTTCATTACTTTATTACACATTTACAAAGTTGGACAGCTTTAAGTTATTTAAAACATCATTATATATTTTCTCTATTGTGTGATAGTTAGTGGTAGTTGGTGATCTTCTCATTCTGATATTTTCATAAATTATAAAAAAAATAAAAGTAATAAAAAATATTATTACATTTAAATTCATCGATAAACGCTTTCACTTGCTTTACTTAAATTTCAGGCAGTCATATGAAAAAATAATAAAACGAATCAAGTAAAAGTTTTATCAAACAATTTACTGAGAAACAGCCCTAATCAGGATTGCATTTTCTGTTTACGTTGACGTTGGAATATCGAATCAATATTGCCAAAGACATCACTTGACTTCTTGGCAGCATCGATACTGAAGTGCAAACCTCTCAGGGCATAATAGTCGACCAAAGGTTTGGTTTGCCTGTGATACGATTCCAAGCGTTTCTTTAAGGCTTCGGCGTTGTCATCACTACGTCTGATCAAAGGCTCACCGGTTACCTAGACATGGAATGCAAAAGAAATTAGAATAAACTACTATGTTTGAAAGTTGTTAAATGTTTAACGCGCTCACATCGTCCGTCATTGGCTTTTTGGGAGGTGCGAATTCTTCGTGGTAAGAACGACCACTGCTAGGATGAATCAGACGGCCGGTAATGCGACGCACCAAAAGACTGTCATCAATAGAGAACTCGATAACAGCATCCAATTCACTTTTTCTCTTTGCCAATAATTCGTCCAACTGAAATTAAAAATAAATTTGGGTTACTCAATACTTTAACGTATATTATAACGTATATTCAGTTAAAAGTTCGCAGACGCTATGTTGCCATGACATAAAAGATTAATGAAATATTTCATTTCATTTCATTTCATTTGTTTATTTTAGTCTATGGAATTATATCCTTACAGACCAGCAAATATCTTATATAACTAATTAACAAAAATAAAGTAAATAACTTAACTAATTTAATAAATTACATACTAATTGCCTAAAGACATTATGAGGCAGGCAAAGGTCAGTGTTGTTGCAGAATCTATTAAACAAAATCATTGACCTGTTAATGGGCTCATTGCAAATATAATTAGACGAATGCATAACAATATTAAAAGTATACATATGACGGAGAGAGCGAGATGGAGCATTAAAGCGTACGAGTGCAAGTAGATCTGGACAATCAATATATCCCGAAACAACGGCATGAAGAAACATAACAGACGCTATGTTCCTTCTGGCCTCCAAAGTTTGCAACGAAATGAATGCACAGCGCCTTTCATAGGACGGTAAAGGAGATGTAAGGTTAAGTGACGACAAAGCATACCTTAGAAACACTTTCTGTACTTTTTCAATCCGCATATAATGAATTGATGCAACAGGATTCCAAATAACCGATGCATACTCGAGTTTGAAACGTACAAAAGCAGAGAACAAAACTTTTTTTGTGTAAGGATCAGAGAATTTATAGATATTTCTACGAATAAAATAAAACATCGCATAAGCTTTTGGTATAATGTAATCTAGGTGATTTTTGAATGTAAATTTGAAGTCAAAAACTACCCCCAAATCAGAAAATTCAAGAATTTCTTCCAAGATTTCATGATAAATATGATATAACGAATTAATTGTATTTCTACAGCGATGGAATGTCAGTTTAAAACATTTATTAGTATTGAATGGTAAATCATTAGCTTTAGACCCAATAGCAATCCTATCTAAATCTTCCTGCAACAACGTAACATCATTCAACGTGTAGATTGCTTTAAAAATCTTTAGATCATCTGCATACATAAGATATTTCGAATTTTTAAAACACATACCAATATCATTAACAAAAATATTGAACAATAAAGGCCCAAGAATGCTACCTTGTGGAACACCAGAGGTAGGAAAATAAGCACTAGAATAATAACCACCAATACAAACAGTACATACCCGATTACCCAAATACGATTTCAACCAATTTAAGACATTCGAGTGGAAACCGAATTTATGAAGCTTAAATAAGAGAATATCATGGCGAACTCTGTCAAAAGCTTTAGAAAAGTCCGTGTACTAAAAATAGCTAAGTTAGTAGTTGTGGAACGACCAGAAAAAAACCCGTGCTGATTAGGGTTAATATGCCTCTTTATTAAAAAATATAATTTTTCATGCATAATATGCTCAAAAACTTTAGCAATGTTAGGCAACTTAGAAATAGGCCTGTAATTAGTAACTAAGGTTCTATCTCCCGACTTAAAAACTGGAAAGAGTGTGGCATTTTATGAATTTATGAATAAAATATCCAGAATCAAGTGATTTTTGAAACAAAATTTTTAAAGGAACTAAAAAAGCTGTTGAGCATTTTTTAAGAAGAAAAGAAGAGATTCCATGCAGATCAGATTTAATAGAATTTTTGAGCTTAAGAATGGCTGACAGAATGTCCTCATCAGAAACATCAATAGACCCAATATCAACACAAGGCACAATATTGTCGAAGTTACTAAAATTATTTACAGTATTATCTTTTTGTAAACTTGATTCAAAAAAATTCTTAAATAAGTTTACTGATTCTTCTGCCGAATTTGAAACAATATTATTATGCTTTAGACCCTTAGCAATGAAAGAATTGTTTTTTTTTTTTACTTCATATACGGAAAAAACCGTCTTGGATTATCCTTTAAAGACTCATTAAACGATAGTATATACTGATTATACAGAAATTTATGTAAACAATTCACGCATATAATGAATATAATATTTTTCATCTATCGGGGAATTAGAAATCATAAATTTACTATAAAATTTACTAAAAAATATAAAACATAATTTAACAAAGGCCTAATATATGAATTTGTATTTTTATTTTGAAATGTTTTTTTGTTATTTAGATTAAAATCTAAAGAAAAAAATGTTGCTTTAAATATGAAGTTTCATTTCAGTGCAAGGGTACAATGCATGCCTTGCACTTGCCGCCTACCGACACACGGCTCGAAGGATAATTGTTAGAAAACGTTCCATTTAAATTAGCTCATATAATCCAAAAAACTTATTACTATTAGCATAAGCACTAGAAGAAGTTTTTGAAATTATGTTTACAGCGAAAATCAAATGCCATAAAACCAAGCTTGACAACCCTTGTGCACCAATAACTTTGGCACAACCTATGGTACAAAATTTTATAAAGGCTGCAGTACCAAAAAAAACAACAATATTACTGCTTTATATTCGACCGCAAATAGCGTGACTTACCTGTGAACAAAATTTTTGTATATCGGACCAAGAGATATTAAGCGATCGTTGTTACCTTGAGCACATAAACAATTCAGTAGAAACCATTAGACGTTTCAACAAAGACTCGGCGGCATCCTATAAAGCCTTTTAAATCACAACATTTCTTACAAAAAAAGTTCAAAGATTAATTTCTTTACAAGAATGGCCCCCATATTTTTCAAAGTTAAACCCAATGGATTTTTCCATATGGTCCATTCTGGAAAGCAAAGTATCAACTGCAAAACGTGAGAGTTAAAGAGCCAAAATCTTAAAGATTGCTCTTCACCGTGAATGGAACAAAATATCATCAGGTCACATTCGTCTAGCACAGACTCGATGCTATTATTCACGCTAAAGATGACTATATCGAATAATACATTTTTGTTGAAATTTTAAATGTTCTTTACAATATATTGAAGTTTTTAAATAAAAAATAAAGTTTTTAAATAATAATAATAATAATAGGGCACACAAAATAGACAACAAAAAGAAGCTACTTTTTAATAATGCTATTTCTATCGCGGCTTACATCTAAAGATCCTGCCAATTCAGATAATTTTTTGAATATAACTCGAACCAAAAAAAGATGTAGAAGTGTATGTAGTTCTGCCTTAAATAATACCAACAGACAGGGTCGTTGAAAAGGCCTTTGTAATATGGATCCAATAAAGTCTCTCCTTTTTAATTAGGAAAAACGTAATTATTATTATTATTTATTTCCATATTTTCCTATTTCCCAAGCAAATTATTACGTTTGACATTTTTCCCTTTATTTCATATAAATCGATATTTTCCAACTAAATTTTTTTAATAATAATATACACAAATGACCAGTACTTACCTTTTCAGCTTGCACTACAGTACGTGGAAAACCGTCCAAAAGGAAACCATTCTTACATTCTGGTTTATCTAAATTCTTATCGATCATATCAACGACCAATTCATCAGAGACCAACATGCCTTTATCCATAATCTTTTTCAAGGTGACTCCCAATTGTGAACCCGAACTGATTTCAGCGCGCAACATATCACCAGTGGACAAATGGCACACGCAGTATTTCTCCTTCAACAAAGGAGCCTGTAAGAAAATTTGTTAAATTAAATTGTCACTTAAATAAAAACTGCAACAAAAGAAACAGATTCAGCCAGATGTACTGAACGTCACTATGATGCTTAGAGATAATCTGTCGCATTTTAATTTTTAAATTGATAACATATCACGACAATGTAAAATGGAAAGTTTCTTATGTCACAATTTTAGAGGGTGGGCTTCTAATTTTCACTTGTTTGTATAAATCGATTTGAATTATATTTCAAAAGATTACAAACAAGGTAATGGTTTATATTTCTTATTAATCACACTTTTGCTAGGCGATAATAAAAAATTACAAAATCTGTTGCGACATTATATAGAATGACTGGGAAAAATAATAATTCTAGCCATCACTAATGTTATTCTATGTAATTTTAGAAAATCTTCAAGATGCTCATGGAATGAAAGGCACAATCTTTTAAATGATTACCGATATGGTTTTAGAAAGGGCTGTGGTAGTGAAGAAGCTGCTATAAACATAATAAATTCTATACGTAAAGGGTTAGATGTTAATTTGATCTAATTGATTACAACATTTTGTTGAAAAAACTAAAATTATATGGGGCTTCTTCAAAAAAATATATGTTATAGGCTCCTACCTTCAGAACCGAAAAAGTAAAAGTTTTTTGCAGAATATTCAATACGGTGCAGCAAAGAGCAGTGTACTCGGTCCCTTGCTATTTAGAATATATCTTCATGATATAGGAAACCTTAGATTGATAGAAAAGCTCTTTATGTATGCAGATGACTTACGCCTTTTATACCTTTACCAGCATGAAATGCTTGCCAAATCGTACATTAAACGCGGCGCATCCGTAATAAGCAAATTTTTTCTATTATTATGTTCTATTGTGATCAAAGCAACTATTTTAATGTTTTTGTTGGCGGTAACGAAATCCAAGAAGTTGACTGTGTTTACTATTTAAGTATACATGTACAAAGTAATCTGGGCTGGAATAGTAGTAGGTATATTACAGAAGTTCAAAAATAAGTTCAATAGAACAGTGAAATAGAATCAAAATTGATTTAATTGAAAGTAACTCGAATTATGTGGTCGTTTTTTGCGAATATAAAAAAAGAACAGATCTGAAACATATTCATCACTTTGACTGTATAGGAACATATTTGCAGGATTTTTTTTTTTTTGGTACATGGTATTTATCTACTGAAAGTCCTCACGTATGTACTCAAATGTTTACATAAAGTAGGGACATCGCATCATACATTTTTATATCAACCAACAGATGTTTAAGATCAGAAATAATACTAACTTGAGGGTAGCGAAATGTACGCTTCAAACTACCAAGAAGAGAATTCATTATTTGGACAGCCATGCATATAACAATTTACCACAAAATTTAAAGATCGCACAATTGTATCTCAACATATTGATCCATTAAATTAAAATATTTTAAAAATGTTTGCAAATATTCAATTTTTTTTCATAACAACCAAAACGGATCAGAGTCATCCAAATAGCCTTCATTTGGGCAAGCAAATATCGACATCGAATAGAAGAGAAAGACGAAGAGTTAAAAAATGACCAACCAGACACATAGAGTGCTATCAAGTCCATAAATATCTACCAACGGGATCGATAGGGGACAGCGTCGACTACATAAATACCACATCTCTTTCGCTGTGTTATACGGATTATGAACGCATATGTGATTGTCCTGTTGTGGAGGAATTTTTATCAAAGGAATGATCAGAACTACATTACACAAACTTGCACTAAATCTAACAAGCCAATACGGATGCGACCACTATGCCACTTCCTATATTATTATAAAGAATTTGAACAATATGTGCAGATTATGTTTATACTTTACTTTGATCAATGTATTATCCCCTTAAAATGTTCTTTGCATTTGGCAAAAGAAATTGGCAATCAGCTATATTAATGAACATAATTCTAACTGCATCGATAGAAATAATCGATCAAAAATCAATGGACAAAGGTGCCAAACTTTCCCAAAATGATAAATTCTACTCTTATCGATCGAAATAAAACCTAAACTTGATAGGATTTCCTAATCTTATTAAGTAGACGAAAGTGTGCTCAGATACGTATAAATATCCAAGGCCAAAATCTCTATTTTTTGATTTTGTGGAATCCCTTCTTCCATACCAAATTTGCTACATAACTGAATGTTGATACTGAAAAAAGAAATTAATAACAAACTAAGTACATTTCTTTTATCGTGTACGAGTACTTCCAAATTTGCATTGAAAGCGGCAAAACAAATGGACGGACGACCTTGAATTGACCGCACAGATTTCACACTTTGGCTCGCATCGATATCCAAAATTTGGAATGTGACGCCACGTTTTCCTAACCACTTTCTCATCCTAATTGTGTGCATATAGTTGTGGGCACCAAGTAACGTTATTCCGTCTGTCCATTAGTTTAGTTATGTAATTTCACTTGGTTTCCCGTTCATTCGCTTTGTCACCTTTGACCGGCAGCCGCTCCGCCAGTCACAACATTGTTGCAGTTCACGCAATGCGATTACTTACTTGAGTTCCTTTGCCAGAACCAGGTGGGCCCAAGAGGATGGCATTGATACCAATTTCGGGCTCATAACGAGATTGTGGCATTACTTTCGCTGCATTTGGAGCCATATTTCACTTAGAATTTTTGCACAGTTTGAGGTTGATGACGGCCGAATCTTCCTCGTATCAGAGTAACGTTAAGAGTTTGATGGAAACTAAACTAAAGCAAAGCGCCCGCACTGCACCGCAAAAAAGCACCAAAAAAGTTATCACATATTTATTGTTTAATGAGGAATAAAACGGAAAATTAGTGTGACGTGGTCTGGCAACATATGATTGTGCTTCATGAGGGACGAACGAAATGGAAACGGAACATAAAATTTCATATTTCAAACAGATTTTTTTATGATACGAAAAAAGAAACTGATAAAGGTCACTTTTAAAGAAATAATAAAACCATTTGTTGAAACAAATGCCAACACCTTCATAGTCATCTTAAAAAGGAAGGAAAATAAATAATAGAAAAAATTAAAAAACCGAAAATGACTTTCTATTAAATACAGCTTTTTGTAAAATATAAAAGATTTTCATCAACGTCAATAGGTGATGTCTATAGTTGTAAGACGTCGATTATTAAAACTGAACTCTAAACAAACTGCATCCCAAATTTACGCAAAACTTCAATATCGGCCTGTATTGAATGCACTTTAACTTACAGAATTAAAGCGCAATAATAAAGTCAAATTATAATATACTGAAACTTGTGCTTAGATATTATGTGGCAAATATTGTTTTTTACTAAACCAGACGATTTGCAGGAAAGCGATAGTTTATTATACAAAAACAATACAATAGGAAAATTTTTTTCATTTCTAAATAGGAATTTGAGAGAAAATTTTTAATTTCTGTAAATAGATCAAAGTATATGGCAGACTTCTGGAGAGGTGTGCAAAACGAATCTATTTTCATTTCGTTTATTTAACAATCTTGTAATTTAAAATCTTTTGGCCAATATTAAGTTCTCAGACTAAACAATGCGATTGAAACAAAGATATGAATCTAACCTAATTATGCCCTGCCAAAATATGAGACAGGGCGTAATTAGCTACTGAAATTTCATTAAGATTTAGAAGGCGATAAATTTCAAAGAAAGGAGAGAATTTCAAGAAATCTTCCAATTTTGAAAGTAACAGAATACGTGAATCAATGTAACGCATTTTCAATCTTACGTTTTGTTGTGTGTCAAGGGACACCTATATTCATTCTTTCGGGTGAAGATAGAACAACAACGACAAAAATGTACTGGAAAATTTGATTTTATTTCAGAAGACGTGAATTGAAAGGTCTGACTTCTACAGAGTCACGCTAGAATTGAATTTTCGTGTCTCGCTTTCACATATCTTCCCGCTACAAGTAGAAAGGCTGGCTTTAATCTAATTTGTCTTTTAGCAAGTCATAAAAGATGAATCTCCGTTTATTTGGGACGTCGCTAAATTGACTTTTTTTATTGTTACCTCAATTTATTTCCTCATATTAGATACTACTAGATAGCTAATCAGTCAATCAGATGTAGCCAATCAGATGTAAAGCTCTCAATTTATTGTATATACATACGTAACATATAAATTTTGGTGTTCTTGCACTCGCATTAAAATATACATATCTAGAGTTAAAAATACAACTTTTCAATCATCACGATCACGTTTTAATATTGATTTGTAGATTAGAAATGTGTATTTTTAAACCAACTGCTCTTTTAAACATTAAAACGCGGTTTGTTATAAAACCCTAAAAATGTTTCCTTTCCTTTCCTTTAAAAGTTGACATTTCCTCAATTTGAAAAAATCCAAAATCGACTTTCCACATATTTGAAAAAATCGAACAATCGAAAAAAACGTATTTAAAATACCGAAAACCGACTTTTTGTGTCAACTATAGATTCCTAATAAGTATCTGCATATTGTCTATTTAATTACAGTAATGAATTTAAAATCCTGATTTGGCATCTCAACTTCTATATTTTTCTTTTCTTCTTTAAAAATCTTAATTAACGTTATACCAAAAGAAACACATTTTCACTGCAGCGCGAACATAATTTCTATGGAAGTTGTTTTTAATTGCACCCAAGATATTCATAAGATAAGATATCATATGTAACGGGTTGTCCATTTTTCGGTTTCAAAAGTAAAGTTAAATAAAGCGCACATAAAGTTAAAATTGACGAAGATTTAGGAGCAAAATATAACGCAATGTCGACTAATTGGGATAAATCTGCTAGTCAGATTGTGATTTCAATACCGCTTAGTGCACACACATCCTCGTTATCTGGGTATGCTTATAAACAAGCAATCGTTGAGAACTAAATATAATAACGTTTATGTCATTTTTGTCGCAACTGCTCTCGGCCTTCCCGTTCAACAGATCATTTTTCTTACTGATTATTTAGCGATACAGAAATTTTAATTGCTCGCCCGGCAACAACATCTTCAAATGCACAAACTTTCATTCATAAACCGCTTTTATTTATTATGGAACTTAGAATTAACATTTGCGCTGAGGGGCATCGGTCAAGGCCAAAAACAACCACACATTGCATTGAAAACTGTTGTTGTTTTTTGTGTTGTTGCTGCCGTGTAACTTTGTATAAGCTTTTGGCAAAAAATAGTATCAGCGCTCCAGTGGCGCAATTGGTTAGCGCACGGTACTTATGATCAGTAACTTGTGAGCAATTCCGAGGTTGTGAGTTCAAGCCTCACCTGGAGCAGTGATAAGTTTTTTATTTAAGGGTAAATTCAAAGAGTACGGAATGAAGAAGATTGACAAAAATATGTACATATGTAACGATGTACTCGTATAAACGCAGAACTAAAAACCTGTAAAGATTTTTCCAGCAACTTTTCCATTCCTTCCTTAACGAATGCAGTGGGTTGGTTATAGGGAGCAGCCAATTGAAATCACAATATGTTTAAAGCTATCGACTTGATTATTGAATTGAAAATTGTTTGTTGAAAAGTACTGACGATATATTGGGTTTTCTCCATTTTTTCGGAGAAAAAAGTTAAATAAAACACACATAAAGCTATGATTTCGATGAAACTTTTACTTCATTATAATGCTTGGACCTAAAGCACCGTTTTGTATTAAGTTCTAACTATTTGTACGCATTCTACGGTTGTTAAATGATCCATATTCGTAAATGGCAAACCTTTCACTAAATAAATAACACTTAAGATGGCAGGTATTTAACAGCTGACAGCTTTGCCAGATCGGCGGTTTTGAAACCACTAAATGGTTAACTCTGTACTTTCCAATACTGCATAATAATAACTGACACAGAAGTAGAGAAAATCTCTGAATCTCTAAGTAGCTTTTATATCGCACAAAAATATGTCATCCAAGTCAAGACAAATGTAGTTCAAAACTACATATATCTATATATACATATATATGTGTGTAATTTGAAAAGCGTTAACGTTGCTGAATGTGATTTTTTTCATTCCCAAAATGTTTTTACATGTTGTTGCTATTGCTGCATGGGAAAAACTGCCTAATTTTATATTATACAAACTTCAATTCGGACGACAATCAAATAAATTTAATTTCAATTGCGTAAATGAAATACTTTTTTTGATCTTATTATTATAATCCGCCATATTATAACCCTCTGTCCGCTAAATCTACATTTTCATTTCCTTTTATGAAGTAATGCATTTATGCTGCTTTTGAAAAATATCTCTCTAACAGCGGTTTCGGAAAAGTTCTTTCTACTATTTCAAATGAAGTACGCAGTATCTTTATGTGGACGTCCCTCCTATGACCACAACGCTAAATTCATTAATTCCTCTAATTTTAAAACAATTCAGGTCAAATATAACAATTTCCCTTCTTAATCATCGTGAAATTTAATGCTCTGAAAGTTAATTGAAAGATAATGGTTAACATATTTCTGACCGAAGAACACTAAACAATTTCCAAAAGTACAACTTTCAGATGCAGATTCTGAATATGGCCTGAACAAAGATAAAATCCGGCGTTTTCGAAATGTTGTCGATGCTTGATTTGCATATACTTCGATTGTATAGATAATCCTGATTTGACAACTTCCTTTTCGTTCATAAATATCAATATAAATATCAACTAAGTTTTAGCTCCAATGGTTTTTGTCCCCGTACTTTATAAATTTCGATTTGCTAATCTACAAAGCTAATCTACAAAGCTACAATCCGAGTAATTTGAACCATTGCAAATTCAAATCTATAAGCATGATCTTCACGAAAGTTTAGTTTCGTTTCGGTTTTTATATTGAAGTGTTATTCAAATTACATTATAAATTTGGCCCCGATTCATATTCGACATTGAAACTCACTTCATACACTGATTATTTTTTACTTGAAACGAAATTTATTCTGTTTCTCTACCAAAATATAACGAAACAGATATTTTGACTCGAGAACCTGAAATGAAAATATAGTGTTATGCTAATAAGTTTGTTCAGCGGCACTTTCACAGCTATTCAGAAATGTTATGTTTTTGGATTAAAAAATTTCAAATGAAATACAAGCACACCGTTTATAAATTAAATCAGAATCAAAATTGTTTGGAGTGTATGAATTGAAATCTAAATTGTTTGTTATTTCATGGTAGATACATGAAATGGAAATAAAATCCAATAGAATTGTGATTCTGTTGCTGGAATCAAAATCTAAATTGTATATTTTTTTTGACTTGGATTCCAAAAATTAAAACGAAACAAGCCAAATCTATTTTCGAGATTGATTTCGTTTGGGTGACGGTTCCTGCATATAAGTCGGCAAACCACTCGGTCGAAGTAGATCTTTAATTAATTGCTAAATGAAAACTTTTTAGATACAAAAAATTAAGACAATTTTACATAATCACATTTTGAAAACATACACTCACTTTATTTCAACAAAAAAATAATAAATAAATTGAATTTTTCATTTTGTTAATTCAATTTGATTTAAAACATTGCAATAAAAATTTCAACTATGGCGACCAATTCATATTTCATATTAAAATCGTATTTGTTTGGTTTTCTGTGAATTAAAATTAATTTGAAATTGGTATTTTTTACTTATTTGTTCTTTCTTTTTTGTGTCGTTTCTCTAATATTAATTTAAAAATTATTTGTAATCTTTGTAATAAACACACTACACATTAGAAGGGCGTAAAGTGGTCGTTGTCTGTAAGAGAGATGTAAAAATATATATTGGTAACTTCAAACTATTTGTAATATCGGGATATTGAATACCGTTTTCGTTTCAGACGGTTTGATATTTTCAACAGGTTGCTTATTTTCTTCGACGATGTTGTGCTGTAAGGCTTCAATGTATGAGTTCTGGCATTCTTTACAGATATTCTTAAAGGACATTTCCAGTTTCTGATTAGACAATGTTAGCATCGACATCTAGATGAAATTGAAACTCAGTTAAGTTTATGCGCCTGAATATAATAAATCATTAGCTTACATCCTTTTCTAAACGTGGTATATCATTGCCTAAATTTATAATCTTTTGTTTATATTCGGGCCAGGAGTTTTCCAATGATGTGACATGTGATGTTATATTGGCACTGCGATCGAATAATTCATCCAATTTGGTCTAAAACACATATAAATGTATAATATTATAAAGTAATATTTGAACAAGTTTTGAGAAAAAAAAAACATAATATTACCTTGTGTTTAACTAACTCCTCCAGCATGATAATTGACTTTTGCGTTAAAGTGTCATTTATGAAACTGTTATTGACTTCCAATTTATCGATTTTAGATTGCAAATCGGATCTTAATGATTTCAATTCTTCGGTGTAGTTGACGGGCAGAGCCATATTTTTCAAACCGTCACTAAAGTTAGACTGCAAATAAAAAAAAAAAAATATTTAGGTAAAAGTAACCTGTTGAGAAAAATTTTAAAGTTAAGGAGCTTATGAGAGAGAGGTACTATACTATTTCCGGCGAATTCCATAGTGATTCTGGTTTCTTTCCACAATACAACTGATTCACCATATGAAGACAAGTTTTTGTTTAAAAGTAGCAAAAGTAAAAGTCTAAAAACATGTTTATGGTATATTTCAAAAATAAAAGCTTAGAATAAGCTGAGGCATACTCCTTAAATCTCATATTTTATTATTTGGTCTTCATTCTGGCACTTTATTCGACTATCATGAAAACTTTAATTTTGCATTATTATGGTACATTTCAAAAGTCTGCACTAGAATACATTATTACATATGTACGCGTTCTTATAACGGTTCAAGAGGCTTCATGAAATTCAAAGCCGCTACAACTATCTACAATTACCAAGATTTAAAATTACTGTAAAAGCCTACAATAAGCTGAGGTAATAATCCATAAGTATCTTATATTTTAAACTTTGTTTTGACAATTTAAGTGACTGTGATAAGAACTCTAATTCTTCCATCCTATTTTCCTTAATAAATAACAAAAATATCAAGGAGTTGTGCTTTGTTGGTAATTTTTGTAAGCCACTGTATTCCGAATATGAGGGGATGATACTGAAGAATATCTCCTAAATAGATGCCCTAAGTCACAGAGATGCACGCCCTCCGTTTCCTTCACCAGGGTTCTTGATGTAGTGGAATTTGTGTGTGGCCTTTACATATTTATATTGTAGAGCGCCAGTCGCTTTCTCACCCAATTTCTTGTGACATTTCCTTCATTTCACTTCAATTTGCTGTGTTTCTTCCACAGTTTTCTAACTTCGTTTTACCGTTTTATTTCATTATCATAAGAACTTTTGACTTAGCAATTCTATTATAATTTTGTCTGCGCTAAGGATGATATGGTGCTGTTAGGAATTCTATTTGCCACTGCCTCCCGAATGTAGTGTCACCATTCGCCTTTTTTCCATAACTTTTAGGCCTGACGGAGGCAATTTGCCACTTTTTTGCAACTTGTGACCAAGCTGCGAAGATTAAAATATGTTTTTTATGCAACACTCAATATAATTTCAACACAATTTTTAAGCCGATGCTGAATTTCGATTTGTTTTACTAAACGATTTAATTGCATACTGAAAACAAAACGTTTGTTGGTGTATGAGATTATGAGCAAACAAGAAATATTAAAAAAAAAAACAATAAAAAAAACTGAAATTCCAAAATCAAATCAAAAATGGTACAATGTCAGTTTGATTAGCTTTCTTTATTCTGTACACTATTATTTAGATTTAATGATATTTTTCTTT
>JAHXMU010000357.1:1111056-1141150 GCA_019455685.1 Philornis downsi | reverse complement strand
CCGAGAACAACTTTTCAACGAGTTTTCCAAAATTTGCGACTTCGGTTCCAAGAGTGTCAAGCAGCCGAGGGAAGCCATTTGGACAAAATTATTTTTAAGTCTTAAAAATTGCCATGCTTCTACTTTTTAAAAATACAAATATATTTTTTTTATGTTTCGTAGTTATTTTTTTAATTGAATATTTAAACCGCCAACACCCTTATGGCGTTTCTGCTACTCTATTTTCATTTATAAGTATCTGGTTTTGTGCTCCGATTGATAAGTGTTAAAGTTGATTTTTTCACACTCGACAACACCTGTCTTTTAATGGAGCCAGCAGTGTTATTTTCATTGCTTTTGAGTATCAATAATAATACTGAGGAGCATATTAGGGGTGATTTGCGTTCTTCTACATCAAAACATGTGTGTACTTCCAGCATGAAACATTTTAAAATAATTTACGGTTGAAACTTAAAAAATTCGTTATTAAACTGTTATTGAAATGTGCGTCAATACTAAACATACTGAATCTGAAGAATTCAGTTTTCTGAATGTTATTTGATTTACGAACTATAACAAGTTATAAAATGCAAAAAATAACTTTTTTCAATTCAATGTTCCAATACTTCCTTATGAACAATATCAGAACCAAACCAATACTGTATGCCAAATATGTCAAAAATAGGAGCCACAGCTTATACATTCTTTGACTAATATAAAATCTAGACATATTTCATATGTATATCGAACACAAATATTTTATTTACTAAACTGATAGTTTCATTGAAAAGTTCGTAACAAGTTTATGGCCCCAAATCTCGATACATTTGATATTTAGTACTAGATTGAAGAACAACGTTAGTTATTAAGAAAATATTCAGGGTGACTAAATTAGACTGATATATCTCATTTATTAATTTTATGCTATACTCGTATATATGCCAAACTAAATGAGATGCAGAAAATAGAACACTACTTTTAAATTCAAAAAATTGAATGCTTTTTTAGAATTAATACGAATTTTGTATCTCATTTGGCGGAATACATTCTTGTCTATGTTAAAAAAAATCCAAAATAACATGTTACCACACCTCCAGTTGCTTTTTATTTGGAATATTTGGAGACCCAACTCGAATTCCGAGCGACAAAAGCATGAAGTCAAGAGCGTTAGGCAAAGATGCGACCTACAACGTCCAGAACAACCTTAATTTTTCAAAAATGTTTGTTAATGTTTATATGGCCAGTATTCAGCCAGAAATTGCATCTTGAATTTTGTAATTAGAACACTCTTCGACAGATATCATATTTTGCGTAACGGATGATACGGAGTTGTAACCCTTTACATTAAAGCCCACATTTTTGTTTTCGTTAGTTTTCAAACATCGATAACTTTACCATTTTGTTGGATCTTGTAGTGTCTGAAGCTCTACATTTTTCCATGAAAGTAGCAATGATTAAGTATTCAAAAGTTAACTTCTTCTAGGAGCCTTCGAATAACTAATTCTATTGAGCTATTGTTTAAGAGTTCTTTTAAACTATTATGGATGATAAAGCAGCACAACAGCGATTGCAGGTCAAATTTTGAATAAAGATTAAACTTGATATATATGTATATATATATATAAGATGGACCCACCAATTGGTCTAATGGGCCTCCTCTACATTTTGAAACATATCTATATACCTCTCATACATATTCAAATCAAATCTAGTTGTAAAATTACATATTGTGTAATATGTCAATTACCACAAGTCCACCTACCGTCCAACGTTGCCCCAGTTTTCTTCAATTTCAATTTTTACCCATGGCGGCAGTAAACAGCGCCTTTACCTAACTTAAACCACATTTAAATGAAGGACTTTGAAGTCTTCAAAAAAAAAAAATAATAATAATAATCTACAGAAATTTGCCATCCATCTCACCTTCAAATTTTCGAACACCTTTTGCAAATCGGTTTGTTTCTCCTTAACTGCATTATAGTGGTCTTTCATACTTTCAACATCCGTAGCTATAGCTTCTATTTTAGCACCAAAATCTGCCACAATTTTCTCTTCTTTCTCATAACTTTTTTGTGCTTCTTGAGAGGTACGATATTCACTGAAATTCTTCCATAGCTCTTGCAGCGATAGATGTAGCTCCGATAACTTTAACGACATTGCTGTCTGATTTTTTATTAAATTTTTCGATGTCTCATGCCAGGCTTGTAATGTGTCCGGCAGAATTTGGCTGGCGGCAGAGACTATTCAAAGACAAACAAATATTAAAGAGATAAGTTGCCACTTATAAATAGATGTTCCAGGACGTACCTTGCTCTACTTTTTGTCTATACTCATAGATTTGTTGTTGCAAGTTGAAATTTAACCAATAAGTAAAGCCCACAAAAATGGACAGAGTAATGACAAACAAGAGTATCCCGTACAGGCGAAATATCAACTGTTTGTTGTGGCCACAATGATGAGGAGGTTGTTTGACTTTAGGCTGCTGTTCGGGAATGGAAAAGGAAAAAGTTGCACACTTTTAGATACTTGACTTGGCTTTCTCTGGAATATTTACTTACCCAATTATAATCCTCCTGGTCATCTGTCGAGGCATTGTTCAGCAATTTATCTTGAGAGTATAAAGCTCCTCTATTGTTATTACAGCGTCTCAAGGGTCCACCTCCGCTGCTGCCACCTCCTCCACTGCCTTTTGTGTGGTTTTGCGATATCAGGGCATCTAAATCTCGACGCTTTCGCATTTTCTTTATGCCATAACGTAATGGCACTGTGACATGATGACTAGAATCCATTTTAAACTAAATTATTTGATTAGAATTAATAAATTGTGTGATCTTAAAACGATTGCGAGGAATAAAACCGCCAGGTAAGAATACAGTTTTCCTTTGTTTTCTGTTCTTTGTTCTTTTCTTTGCCTCCTCTCACAACAAATGATGTAAAGTAATTTTTATGAAAAACATTATTATTGATTACTTTCTTCTGTAGGTATAGAATAGGACTGAGGCTCTGTCAAAACACAACCCTTGTCTCAAGTGGAGAAATAACTTTGGACATTTTTTCCCCATCGAGCTGAGCGTGAGAGAGCGACAGCAATTTTACGATTATGCGCACTATCTGCAGCGTCCGATAGTTGAATTCCACGCGATTTTGTTTATACATTGAATTATGTCAAATTTGTCATTGAATAACTACACTGCCACAACAATTGAGCCATTAACTGTCCACATACGATAGCGATGGCAGCAACAACAATGGAAGCTGCAACGGCGGTAGTAGTAGTAGCAGCCCCAGTGTAATAGCTCTCTCCCCCCACTTCCTTCAGGGCATTGTTCGTGGGGCTCATCTACATCAATGATATATGTACATATACGAGTACAAGCTAGGGGAGAGCTAACGTTGATTGTTTATACAACATTTGTCTGTTCCTAATGTTTTATGCAATAGATTTGTACGATTTAACTATTTATGTAGGTGTGGGCATGTGAATGTTGAGGAAGAAGGAAGAAATTTATACAAACTCATATGCTGGAAGCCGTTACAGGTTATACGGGAATGTAAGAAAATTTCATTGCGTAAACAGTTTTCACTGAAAAACTACTTTCTTGCTTTTCGATTAAACAATTTAAGACGCTTAAATATACCTATAGGAGTATAATATCTGGTGTCATATACATAGCTCGTTGCTACACGGTCACAATGACAAAGTGTATCCCACCTATTCAAGGGCGTTATGGTCAGCAGATCTCCCCTATTTTGTACTTTCTAAATGTACTGCACGATACATTTAATATAGAAAGAGACCGCTGTTGAACGGAAAACTTCCTATTTAACATAAAAATATGCAAGAAATTACTTAAGTTTTCATTAAAAATTTGAAATATGCTAAATAAATATGGAAACAAATATCACACAGGCATAGATTATTTCCCAATCTTTATATATATATATAACTACTGTACGGGCGTTGTCAGTGAACTCCTCCCAAACGGCTGGACCGCTTTGCATAAATTTTTGTATATGCGTCTGGGTGGTGCCCGGGATGGTTTAGATTTACAATTCGGTCCAACTGGGCAAAGGGGCGTGGTACCTCCCATACAAACAAAAAATTAAAAATCAATTATTTCTGCTCCTGCTTACGGTATTTGAACAAAATTTGGTGCGTAGGTTTGGTGTACATATCTTAAGTGCTACTGTAAATACGGGCGGGATTGAACAATGGGGCGTGGTACCTCCCATACAAACCATAAATTAAATATCCAATATTTCTGCTCCTGTTTACGGTATTTGAACAAAATTTGATACATCGGTTTGGTGTACATATCTTAAGTGCTGCTGCAGATATGGACGGGATTGGACAATGGGGAGTGGTACCTCCTATACAAACCACAAATTAAAAAACAATTATTTCTGCTCCTGCTAAAATTTGAAGGCAAAGCAACGTTTGCCGGGTCGGCTAGTTTATTATAGAAATATGGAAGAAATTAAATGATTTTTCTACATTGAATGATTGCAAAAATCTAAAATCATGTAGAGCTATCGGAGAACTTAACGCAAGATGAGGCACAATATGTGTGGTGCTTCCTACGAAAGAAGTAAATACATACGTGATAACAGGACTTCCTTCTAGACATACGACGGCGGTCCCAAAACTAAGCGACCTAACAAAGAAGACACAAAAAAGTTGGGAAAAATCTTGTTTATTTTTCAACATAATCTCCTTTTAATTCGATACACTTTTTCCAGCGATATTCAATAGCTTCTATACCCTGTTTTTAGTAAGAACTGTCAAACTTCTTAAAATTGCTATTAACCGCAGACTCTAGCTCTTCATTGCTGGTAAATCTTTTACCACCATTTTTTCATGTTTGAAAACAAGAAAATAGTTCAAGAAGCTGAATCGGGGAATAAGGTACGTGATGAAGCAATTTGAATTTTAATTCATTAATTTTGGCCATCGCAATAGTGGATATGTAAACTCGAGCATTGTCATGGTGAAACAACGATTTCTTTTTTGTCAATTGCGACCTTTTTTCCATAATTTCATCATCTAAATGATGCAATAAATTAGCATGATATTTGCCGTTGAGGGTTTTTCCTTTCTGAAGATAATCAATAAGCATAAAAAAAAGAGACGCCATGACCCTGCCTGCAGACGGAACCGTCTTCTTCTTCTTTAAACACGATTCTCCCATTCCAATCCACTGCTTTGACTGTTGCTTTCGCAAGACTCAGGTGTGAAGAGTTGGACCCATACATCATCCATGGTTATTCGGCTTTATTGCGGTGAAACAGCGCCGAACACTCTGAAAACATTTTCTCAACTCTGTTTTCGCTCTACTGAAAGCAAGCGCGACACTTATATTACGCACAGCTTTCCCATCTTCAAATCTTCGGTCAATATAGGATGTATATCACTTTTTGAAATGCCTATCATTTCGCGCGCCTTCAGCCAACGATCATGTAATACCATTTTGTGGATTTTCTTAACCGTGTCTGTTGTGGGCACCTAAATTGACTGACAACTACGGTGTTCGTCTTGGCAGCTTGTACAACTTCATTTGAATTCTGCTACCAAATATTTTACAGTCGCAAACGAAGGAGCAGTCTACCCCAGAGGACATAATATTGGCTGGACTGAGACTTTTCGAATGGAATTATTGAATTACGTAACGGTGAGAAATTTTTACCATACGAGTATTTAGAAATTCTCTGAGATCACTTTTGATGGCTCAGATAAAAAATACTAAACAATGTGACGCCTTGAAACTTGAAACATATATTTTATAAAGTTTCCACTTTTCACTAAAATGATTTTTTTTCAAACTACTGGCACTTAGTGTGGTCGCCTAGTTTGGCATTAAAATCATATCGAAAAATTGTATCAAATTAAAACTATACACTATTCCGACAACAGAAACGAAATTCTGATTTATACATTTGACACGAAACTACGGAATATTTTGATTCTGATTCATAAATCTGGAATGAAGCTATATTTAAGAAATTTTTTAAATGGCTGTGGAAATATCTTAGAAATCTAAAATTCAGTGTTCATTCGAAGTATTTTTTAATACCGCAAATTAGGTTCAGATCTTACCTTCTGCTACGAAGCGGAAACTAAAATAGGATATAGATAAGATTTATATTAAGAAAATAAGTAACATAAAACTATGGCTTCAACTCAGGTGTTCGAATCATATTAAGTATTGAATCAAAGTAAGTTTCTGGTTACGCCTCAGCAAGAAACGAATAAAAACGAGAAGTCAAACATAAATATGAATCCAGAACTTCGTTCCATTCTTTTTTTTATACTAAAAGTAGCATAATAGGAAATGAACAAAAATTCCTTCTAATGGAGAAAGCTGTAAAAAGCAACGGAAATTTGGCAAATTTTAAAAACCTTAATAGATTGAAACTAACTATTGAAATGAACCCAATTATAATTCTTATTTATATTTGTATTTCACTGCTGTTTTTCTATTCGTTTTTCCGCTTTTTATTTCTTCAGAGAATATAGTTTTTCTAGTTTTATTGGAAATATTTTTTTGAGTAGAGAATAGTAAACTAGAAGTCCAAATTTGTAAAACAATTACAATCATAAAGAAAGTGAAAAAGGTTGGGTTGCAAGTATAGAATTTATGTACCAACACCGAAACAAGATTTAAGAAATTACTAAGGATTTTAAAAACATTATTTAATTTCTTTTTGCTAAATAGCGCATTCTGTTAATACTTAATGCACGTATTTAATGTTCATCGTTAAATTTCAATGACTATTTTTCAAGTGAAAAAATGCAAATCGTTTTACAATTTCCCTCATGCTCATCGATTTGACAACAAATCGCTTTCGTTTCTATCATCAAATATCGGTAGTAAACCAGTCTGAATCTGTAGGCCTTCAAGCACACAGAAAAAGAAACACTTGAACATTTCCAGACCTACAGTTGTAGCCTCACATACCAAAGTGTGTTTTTCATCTTCTTATACGTAAATAAATAAAAATATCTTAACTTTCCATTTCACTTCTCCACAATGTTTGTCACAAGTAACAATAGCTTCAGCCCAAAGCTGTGGAAGTGGCGGAATGAAATTTCACAAACTGACTTTCAAGGTAGTTGTAACAAATATTAACTATTTTGGTTCTTTATTATCGTTTTGTATTAGCAATTATTTATTTTTGCTAATAGATCATATTATTCTAAAACTTGCGAAATATTAACTATAGAAAATATTTTTCGGGCAACGGGATGAAAGGGTTGAAGATAAAATATTTTCTTTATTATGTCCGTAGAAAATTCTCAGACCACTCCCAAAATGGCGCGAACTGATCACGCTACTGTGTGTAATTGATTCAGGCGAAAACATGCAATAACGGCAAAAAAATTGCTCATAGTTGCTATTGTTATCTATAAATTACTCGAACAAAGAATGATAAAGAAAATAATAAGAACATTAATAGAGAAAACATGAAGTATGAGGGAAACAACCTTTTAAACGCATAAATAAACTTATTAATAGCAAAGATATTGAATATCAGCGTCTGTAACTAAGCGTTTGTGGCCGGTATTGCCGGCGAGTAATTAATGCAGTGTTTACTATATACGAGGTGTGATCAAAAAATCACCGTTGTTTTCAAATTTCGTGAGTTACGTATGTTCGATTTTCGCATTTTTTTTTTCTGTTATGTTGGTACACATGTCTGTTATATTTGTTGACAATATCAGACATTTTGGATTGTCAGTTTGCTTTTGACAGATAAAAAGGTTAGTTAGGCTCTTCAATTTTTTACTATTCGAAAAAATGGATCAAAGAAACTGTATTAAGATTTGTGTAATAAATGAAATTAACCATGCAAGGACATTTGAAATGTTGACTGTGGCGTTTGGCGAGCCTACTATGAGCAGAACACAAGTTCAATTGTGATATAACCGGTTTAAAGAAGGCCGAGAAGATGTCAATGACGACGCTCGTCCTGGTTGCCCGAGCACGTCAACAACCGATGAAAACATTGAAGCAGTGAAGAAAATAATTTTGGATAATCGTCGAATCACTGCTAGAGAGGTTGCTGATGATGTTGGCATATCGTTCGGCTCATGCCAAGCAATTTTTACGGATGTTTTAGACATAAACGTGCAGCAGCGAAGATTGCTCCAAAATTGCTAAATTTTGAGCAAAACCAACGTCGCATGGACATCGCTCAGAAGCTGTTGAACGTCGTCAACGTCGATCTAGAATTCCTACAAAAGTTCATAACTGGTGACGAATCATGGGTGTATGGCTATGACATTGAAACCAAAGTCCAATCATCCCAATGGAAGCGTCCAGAAGAGCCAAGACCGAAAAATGCATGTCAAGTTCGGTCAAATGTAAAGGTTTTGCTCACTGTTTTCTTCGATTGCAATGGCGTGGTGCATCATGAATTCTTGCCACAAGGTCGTACGGTCAATAAGGAACCTTGAAGTTATGCGCTGTTTGCGCGAAGCAATTCGTCAGAAACGCACAGAATTGTAGAAAACTCAATCATGGATTTTGCACCATGATAACGCACCAGCTCACACATCGATGCCTGTGCGTGAGTTTTTGGCCAAAAACAAAACCGCAATCATGCCTCAACCACCGTATTCACCGGACGTGGCCCCCGCTGACTTCTTCCTCTTTCCAAAACTGAAGACACCGATGAAAGGAAAGCGTTTCGATTGAGGAGATAAAAGAAAAATCGAAAAAGGTGCTGTTGGCGGTACCAAAAAGCGCGTTTCAGAAGTGTTTCGATAATTGGAAAAAACGCTGGCATAAGTATATTATATCTGAGGGGGACTACTTTAAAGAAAGTAAAACAAAAATTGAATTGAATGAAATGAATAAATAAATACTTTTTGAAAAAAAAATTGCAAATAACGGCTATTTTTTGATCACACCTCGTATGTTGTAATATTGTAGTTTAATCAAATCGGCCTTAAGGCTTAAAACTACCATCCGGAATAAATAAATTAAATTAAGTTAAATTAAAGAAGAAAGGAAAGAGAAACCGACATCTTAATAGAAAAAGACAAAAGGCGAGTTATAGGTAAAGAAAAAGTATCCTCAACCAACACCATCATAGTATATAAATTTTAAAGAAAATAGGTTTGAATATCATTTGATGCTGCAAAAAGTGTTGGAAAAAACTTTCGTAATTCCCAAAAATTGACGTTTTCAAACGACAATTATTTTCTTCTATTATAATATTCCTTACAAAATATTTCTGGAATTATAACTGGCCCAACTAATGACATTTTTAAATATCTCATGTCCTCATAAAGAAATTATCCAAAACGATTAACTGATGCGCCGTACCAAAACCAGTGGCCGCTAATGTAATTGATTAAGATAAATTTTCAATATTATTATTATTTGCTGCAATTATCAACAGAAAGAACATTTAAATATCTTTTACAGCCAACATTAACCTTGAAGAATTAATTTGCGGGATGAATTTGTGTTTATTATCTACATAATTCAAATGAATTTCACAGCTGCTTTTTATAAACATTTTGATAGCAGACGGAGTTTTCTGATAATAGTCAATCATTTTCTATAATATGAAAGGAAAAACATTAAATCTATTATCCATATCCATATCCTTTGTGCACCGAAAGAAAAATGAATACTTATTAAGTTTAGTTATGTTTTTAATATCTTTGTGTTCATAGTTTTCCTAACTAATCCGTATGCAATAACAGAATAAAAATATAAGAAGGAATTAAATCAAAGTGCACATCAAATCAAAGTTTCATATTTCATTTAGAAAAGATGGGGCAAAAAATCGTCCAGACAATCCAACGCACTGGAACTTAAGCTAAATTGTACCCTTTCATTCTTGCAAGCATACCTGCCTAGCATTGAACAGAAAAATACAATGTAAAACCTCCTGCGACAAGTCTCCTCAAACGAATTTTAATTTAATGAATATTTTTAAAATATTCCAAAAATGTTAGTATGCATTTCTGGCTAGATGCATTTCGCCACTGGCTAGATATTTGTAATAGATTTATTAACTAATTTTCAGAAATCCAATGTTTCAAATATATATGAAACAGTTCATTACAATTCAAATATAAAGGGTGGCGCATAAGTAACGTTAACGGCGACTATATTGTATGCGTTCTTGTGCATCATTTGCTTTTACCTTGTGAACCAATTGCATCTTATATGGGAAAAGATGTAACATATCGCACCCTAAATACAAAAGGGTCACAACTCAAAAATTGTCAAAATCTACTTTTTCCCATAAACTGATTCACATTACACATCTCTAACTACTATAAAAATTTCCGTCTCATCACTATCTTCTTTAACTGGAAAAATGCCGTTATGTCTATTTTTATGTCAAGTGTGTTGCTTCTGCACGATCACGGTTTTTTGCCTCTACTGAATAATAGAGAATTTTGAGTTGTGCCCCTTTTGTATTTAGGGTGCGATATGTAAAATTCATTGCAAAGACCGCCTGACATCTCTAGCTGCTGAGAACGTCGCCTGGTGAAAATTTCGGGCTTTTCCTCAATACTTGCTTGCACTCGAGCAATGGTCACTTCATTTCGAACTGCACGAGGTCTTCCAGCGTTTTCCACGCGGAAGATTACAGACAGCCCTTTGTTGCCCAAAACGCTGAACCAATCGGTAAATTGTTGGAGCGCTAGGAACATAACGAACATTAAAGAAATTTCGATATGATCTGAATAATCGAATGCTGACTTTCAAAGTATAATTGAACAACTTTGGTTCTTTGTTCTGTGCTAAGCCTTTCCATCATAAATTTCCCAAGTATTATTTAGTTAATTCTGTAAAGAGACGAAAAAAAAAGACACACAAAAAATGTATTCACTGATCAAATCTTAACGTTGCTTATGCGCCACCCTATATTAACATTTTTTTTTTTTTTTGACAAAGTAGTTATGCTATTGAGTTTAGATTTTGTAGAAAAATGTGAGAATTAGGTGTATTTTCTTAAACGAGCTTTCACATTTAGATCGTTGCTGCGATTTTTCATTTGAATGTTTTACAAATTTTAAAATCGTGAAAGCATTTTTTGCATAAATTATATATTCTATAAAACTTTCTTTGTAGAAATTGGTCTTTTATAAAGTTCTTTAAATTTGGAAATATATTTTTAATAGGTAAAAATGGCAGCTGAGTTGAAGCTAATACATTCTGTCAAAAAAATTGTTCATCTAAAAAGTCCGTCGATCGGGAATTGTACATTTAAAAAGTCCGCTTGAAGCGATTATTAAAATTATTTTTGTCTCTAAATTCCAACAACCGTCATCTGTAAAGACAAGTTTGAGTACAATCTGTCATTTACTTTTTGTTGGTTTTTGTTTTTTGCAACTTTCAGATTGGATGAAAATATCGAATAAACATCAGTTAACATTGATAAAGTGAAGGAAAGGTGAATTTGACTGAAAATCGTCATTAAAGTTTGAGAGAGCGTAAAGATCGCTAAAGACATGCTAGAAAATCGGTTTGACATCCAATATGCTTCGGAATGACGCGTTCCAACTGAAACCCAAAAATTCGCGTCACCATCGATCAAAATTCGAGGTAATGCTGGCTATTTTCTTCAATTATCAAAATTCTTAGAATAAGTTCAAACCGTAAATAGAGAATATTATGCGGTGCTTGGGAGTCCAATTCGACGGAAAAAAATCGGATTTGTGGAAAAAATGAAAGAATTTTTAAAACTATAGCGCACCATCTCACAAGATTGTCATTGTGGACAAATTTGTGGCCAAAAGTCAACAAATATCATCGGACAACCTCCGTATTCATTTGATACAACTTCTGCAGACTTTTTTCTCTTTCCAAAAATTAAATTACCACTTCGTGTCATGCGTTTTTTAGTCCATAGAAAACTTACGGCGAGAACTGAATAATATACGAGTGTATGTAAAGGGTCTCCCAACAAGAACGCAAGATTTAAATGACTGTTGCAGTATTTAAATTGTTTCTCTGGCTGTATGACATCTGCCATCGTCTTGTTGAAACCACATGCCCTCCACATTCACGAAAAAACTGATTATCATTTCACGATACCGAACACCATTGACTGTTTGCGCTTGACATGCCTCATTTGAATCACTCGAGCATTTTTCTCACCCCAAATGCGACAATTCTGCCTATTGACGAAGCCATCAAGATGGAAATGGGCCTCGTCACTGAAGATGATTTTATCAGCAAAATCAGCATTTTTATGTTGTCTCTCCAATACCCAATGAACGAACTCCCTTCGCTGTCCATGGTCAGTTGGCTTCAGTTTCTGAGTCAATTGAACTTTGTATGCATGAAGATACAAATCTTTCGTCAAAATTCGCTGCATAGTGGATTTGGAGACACCAATTTGCTGAGCTCGGTGTCGAATTGAGGTGGATGGAGTTTGAGCGACATTATCGCATACAGCTGCGACATTTTCGGTCGATCGACCTGGTCGAAGGCGCGTTGTTGTCTTTACATCACTAACAGACCCAGTTATGGCAAATGTATCCATTAAAATCTTTAAAGTTAACTCTTTTGGAGCATTATTGTGACCCCAAATTGATCATAATTTGCGAACTGTAGCCGCAAAACTTTCACCATTTTGGTAAAACAATTTCACAATGAGAATGCGTTGTTCATTCGTGTAGCGCTCCATTTTTTACTAACCTCGTACCTTTTACTAGCAAACAATAACAACTGTTCAAATGTCAAACAATGACACTTCGAATGGCGCCAAATTTAAATCTTGCGTTCTTGTTGGGACACCCTTTATATGATCATCGCTATGGGCGACTTGTATATTCTGCATAGAAGAGCGTAATTACCGTACGTCTACCAATATTTTGTTATTGTTATCTTCAATGATAATGCTGTTTAAATACAACACCAAAATTCATGACTGTTCAGTCTTCATTATTTTCACATCCAAATTTGTCTCGCTTTCAATATACTGAACAAATACAAATGAATGACGCAGCTTCTTGATAATTTCGTACTATTTATTATGCTATAGATATTCGTGCCGGGTAATAAACTAACAATTTCAATCTATTTTTCAACTCGATTTTCCATGGTACAAATCAATATTCCCCTAGAAACAAATTAATTTAGTTGAGAATTGTTTCGCATATGCCCTTAAACATTTCTGCTGGTTAACAATTTTCAGCGAATGATTTTAATGGGTAACATGCACTTGTTAATCCGTAACTTTGTTTTAAATTCAAAATAGAATTCATAATTCACTTTTTCCGTCGCTAATTCAACTTGTAAATATAATAGAACATTGCATGGAAATGCGGAATTCGTTATTTTTTTATAGGATTGTTTTTAAATAGTAATGTTATATACATATATATATTATATTATATACACATATATAATATAATAATATTGATTTCCATTATTGTATTATTTTTATAGAAATAAAACCGTTTTTCTTTTAAAACAAATTTCACTGAGAACGCATATAAAATTCATATTAAGCGATTTATATTCTTATCTGTTGCGTCTTATTAGACATATTGTTTTAATTGATTCACATAATTTATATTGTTGATACAAGATAACATTGTTGATAAAAGACAGCAGCCACATATAGTTTGGCAATCACAGAGTATGCAAAAAAAAAATGTAACACTTTTGCAGGAACTTTTTAAAAAAATATTTTTACCATTAAAACGTCATAAGAAATTGGTGCGCGGTTTTTAGCTAAATATAACAATTATCGATTTATAATCTGGTTTTAACACTCTTTAAACGTATTCTCTACTCCCAAACTGAAATTCACATGACTTTTAATGTTGTCTATGTTTTAAACGCTCTCCTTCAAGTTTCTTTTCTTATAAGTACAAACCATAATATAATTTGGTTTTATACAAATATGCTCACTACTCTTTTGTTTATCAACTACTAAATTCTTTATCGCGTTTTTTCCACAAAATGATTATTCAGTGGCATAAAAATACTCACCCGCCGAGAAAAATACGTGAAGTTCTCACTCATTATACGCAGCGTCATCGGCCACACGGTTCTACACATACTTATGTCCCGATGTGTGTAGACTTTCTGCTATAAGGTAGTAACTTGACATTGCCGTGAATTTGTTTTGTTTGGCATACTGAGTTTGAGAGCGGTAATGAAATTTTGCAAATTCATTTGCTTTATTATTTTATATTTCTTTCAAAAAAAAAAACATCCAGTAATGTTTACAATCACAATGAAGGCGAACGAAGTCATTTTGCTAATTGATATACCCCGCCGGAATATATTAGTTTGTGATCTCGCACTTTACGTTGCAGGAAATCTTTCAAATCATTTTGTGTGAATTCAACACCTAAACCGTTGGATGCAAACAATTTGAGCATTTGATGTATGCGTTCGATGGGTAAAGAATCCAAGTTGGTAAGCATGCCAACAATGTAGGACCAAAAGACCTATTAAGAAATACATTCAAAATTGTAAAAGAAATGTCATTAAAATTGAGTCATTAGTCCTTACTTGCAGTTCTTCTTCCCTTTGGTCTGAAGCACTTGCCATAGCGGACACATTATCATCATCTTCGGCAATAATCTCATTTATTGGCAATTTTTCCAACTGTGACTTGGGTAAGTCATCCTCTATTAGTCTGTAAACTCCCGGTTGGGATTCAACTATTATGCCATGGGATTGCCAAAAAGCCATACGTCTTCTTAATACAGATGGTGGAATCTTTACCAACGAACTTAGGTCGTCCAGCGACCACTCAGCTGAAATTAAATATATCATAAAGAGCATTTAATTGATTTTTTTTTAAAGAAAAGGGGGGAATTAAATAATTTTGTAACGAATGAATTATTAGAAAATTTATTACATATAAAATTGCGTTAGTAAGAGTCTACAGCTTTAAAATTTTAAGCAATAAGGGGCCAAATATTTGAAAATGTGAACCAAAGAGCATTGAACAATAACATTTGCCATCAGCTTATAAGTCCTGTTGACAAGCAGCAACAATTATGTAGGACACTCAACATGATGATGAGGGAATGATTTCAAGTTTTTAGGTAATGAAATTTTCTCTAAAAAGATGACGTCACTTTGATTGGAACAAGATTATTTGAAGAGTTTTAACTAGTTGATAAATATTAACGGTTTTCTTCTGCATATTCTTATATAATGTGTAATAAAAAGAAATCCATTATTTTTACATGTCATTCAGATACTTTATTTAGCTTAGTTAGAACGATCCGATTTAGGTCAAATATGCACCAGGTTGTTCGATAACTTGTTCCCATTTTGAACGTAACTCCATTATGTTTCTCTCATACAAACTCTCGTCCTTGTTGACATGTCAATTTCCATTTTCCAATTTTCTCTTGAGGAAAATTTTTCACCAGCAAAATTATTCGCCTCACATAGGAAGATGTAGTAATTACTTGGTGACAGTCCGGACTATAAGGTGGATGTAGAAGAACCTCCTAACTAACCTCCCAGAACTTCTGTAGACCCATCATCGATATGTGTGACCCGGCGTTATCTCTGTGGAACACCATTACTCTTCTATTGACCCAAGCAGACCGTTTCCGGGCGATTGCTTCCTTCAGTTGTTGACAATCGATTTTATTGCGATTTCATGAGATTTTTCTACGTTAACGATTCCGAACGGTTTTATTTTTTGTGTAATGCTTAGCTCCTGAGTCGGACTTGACGACTTCCACAATTTCATATCCATAATTCCATATTTTATCGACATTTTCAACAGTTGACTTTCCAAAGCGTGGTATCTTGCTAACGAAATGCTATCGGCGAATCCCAAATTGTGTGTGATTCTGCTTTAACTTCTTGGCAATCGAATTCCTTCGGCAAAACCAAAATTGCGTGTGATTCTGTTTTAACCTCTGGAAATCGAAACAATGTTTACGTAACCGCCGGAATTGACGTCTTCCGTTATTTTATCGGCATTTTCGACAATTGGCATTCCACAGCGTGGCATCTTAGTAACAGAATAGTATCGGTAAAACCCAAATTGCGTATGATTGTGCTTTAGCCTCTGCGATGACAAATATGAGACCTTTTATCTTTGCTGATGTCCATCTTTGAGCCAGGCAATCACAAAACTGTCTGAATAGCGAGTACGAAATCTTATCTTTCCAACGCCATTAGTAAACCATCTAAACCAGACTACTAAAACCATCTATAGGAAAAATTATGGATTTCTTTTTACTATACCTTATAAAATATGTGAGCGTTTAGGATTAAAGCTACCCGCAGACAAAACTCATAGGCTATTGAACTCTTTAAGTTTTAAGTTCGTGATACTAGAAATAAATAATAACCCTACCAAAAATCTAAGTACCCTCTAGAAGTTCCCACAGGAGGAAATAGTTACAAATCGTTAAATAGTTGATATTTTACAAACAATAATAATGTATTAGGTGCGATTCTGTTCGCTAGTTGGAATTTATAAAGATTTTCCATTAAGAAAAGTTCTTAGTGTACACATTTTTGACAACTTGATAACTGATAATTTGTTACTTGCAGAATGCCTTAAACGCTTTTCGATTAATTTTCTCCTAATATGCAATATAATCAACAAAATTTGTAGTTACTTCGAGATAAAACTTGGTACGTTAAGATAAAATAGCTTATTTTGAAAAAACCATTTTGTTGCCTTTTTCGAAGTTTATTCCTTCTAGAATATCATTAATTTTTCAAGATATACTCTCAAATAGTTTGCAATATATCTCGAAAACAAGAGAAAATCGAACAAAACTTATAATTCGCTTAAAATCGGTGTGACAGAACTTCGAACTTTGCATCATGATATCTCGCAAATTGTAGTCAATTCAGATAAAGCCATTTCCAATTTAAAAATCATGACAATTGCGGTAACCATAGTAATGTAATGCTTAGTAGAGTAGTAATTTGGCATGTGTTATGATACGATAGTATAAGAGATTATTGCCTCAGTCATCTTCAAACTGAACTAAAACGCAAAAGATATCTCCTTTCCGGAATCTTGCCCCATTTTAAAATTCCCTATTGTTAGTGAAAAGAGCTAACTCATAAGCCAAGTTTGGCTTCTTACTTCAAACTCGACTCTAAGTTCTTTTAATGGTCGACTGACCATTTCAAAGTAACTGGAATCATGGCTTATTTTAAACGACTTTTTTTTTAAGAGCCACGATTTTCTATTTTGTTTGTTGTTGTTTTATATAAGGCATTATGTAAATGCGTTCTTACCCTTATCCTGAAAATGATAGATTATTACCGCCTGAGTGGGTGCTACCGTCATATCCAATACTCGTTTACCCAGTTCGATAGTGATGTTCACCTTGCCCGTTACTGTGCGCCAATTCAAAGTGCGATTACCTTTGCATTTCTCATACGATTTAGTATACTTTTGAAATTCGTTAGCAATTTCTTCAGGTAACTCTACGCTCTCCTTGTTAAACGAGGGCCAGAATTGGGCAGAAATTATTAAAGATGATATATCGAATTTTTTACTTTCCATATACTTTGTATGACTGTGTATGTTACTGTTGATGCGTTTAGAATCTGCTATGTCTTTTAGCATAACCTCACAGTTGTGTAGCAGAGATTCTCCAAATCTCAATTTCAACAACTCCAAATTTCTTATTTCTTTTTCAGGATTAAATTCCAACTGTGTTAGCAAACGATCTGCCAGCAGATTTCTGTATTCACTCATAAACAACTCTTTACTGCCATAAATATCAACAACCATGGATATGATATCGGCGCAACGAGATGTCTTCTCAGTCCGCATTTGCATAGAGTTGTCTAAACCAAAAGGATCCGGTTGCCAGTTCTCCCAGTTGTTGAGTTCATCGCTAACATTGCCCCCAGAGGTGCCTTTGACGGAATCACTCTTAGCTAACTCCTCTGAGAGATCAGTAGGTCCCTCTTCGGTAAGGCTAGTGACGACACAACGTACAGTGTCACTACGCTTCCTTAAATACTCTTTAATGGGGGCGGTAACAGTCTCCAAAATAACACCACTGTTGTCTAAATACCGTATTGCTTTAATAGCAGCCACATAACCAGTTAAAATATCCATAGTGTTGACTCCGGGATGGAGGATACGAGCTTCCAAAGAGGTTTTCAAAGTCTTAATGATTTGGCGACGTAAGTTAATCTTTTCCATGCAAATTTTTAGATCTTCAATAGCCGGTATAGAATCAGGAAAATCTAAGAAAACATATAATATCGTAATTGCTTAACAGTTCACTAATGGTAAGTTTTGATTACTCTCGTACCTATAATTATACTAAAGAATTGATCTATCACACTCAGGGCATAATTTTCATAAACGTAGAACGTAAGTTTTACTTTTAAGCTTTGCAAAGCATCCGAAGTTTTGCCAGTATCACTTTCTGTAGGCGTTTCCTCTGGCCGAGATGATTTCGCATGGAACACCTGCACCAACCAACACATAACAACTTCGTCGAGCCACTAAATAAAATAATTTGATAGATCTTAGAAAGACATGTGGGAATATTTTTCGTTAGAACCTACAGTTAACAACGGTTTCAAATGACTCCGATCGAATATGCCATGACATGTATTCTTAATGTGCACGTTAATACGCAATTGTACCAGAAACGTCATAGATTGTCCCGCTAAACGATCCAACAGCTCCAGATCCAGTAATTTTCGATTGACTTCATTGATCGTTTGCAGTAGTGTTTGACATTCACACTTTTCCAATTCTTGATTACATCCTTTACAAGGTATGCCAGACTCGTCAATATCTTCAATATCTAGAAAGATGTTGTGTTTCAATATTTTATTTTTGTAATAAGAGAAAACTCGTATATAAATAAATTGTATATATTTATATACAAGAATGCCGTTTATTATGAGAAATAAAGAACAAAAATACTTAAAAATGTACGGCTGGTGACCATTTGCAAAATATTTTATAGAAAAAATTATCTATTCGAGACAATTCTTTAAACAGAACAATTGTCTTGTAAGAGGACACTTTTCTGTATGAAAGGCGTTTCCCAAGGAACTAGTCCTCTTCGATGAGACTTTTCTATATTAAAAGAGTCCTCTCCTCCCATGACACCTTTCTATATGAAAAGTGTTAATTTTTCAAAGGAAAAATGTCATGGACAGAGGACATTTTCCACATATAGAAAAATTTAAAAGTTTCAAGGACAGTTTTCTATATGAAAAGTGTCATCTTCTATGTGTTTCTCACATTCAGTGGGCTTACATGCGTTCTATTTTTCAACGGAGACTAAAGCTTAAAGATGATTTCATACATCAGTATTCACTATATTTGTCGAAAATTTGGCTTTTCGAAGTGTTTATCAAATAATGAAAGGTGGTTACATAGAAGGAATATTTCATACCAAAGTAGCTCCCACGAAGAAATAGCTTGAAAAGGAATGTTCAGATAAAAAGTTTTTTGGAAGAAATTTTCTGTGCTCACATATTACTCTTCCTACATTGTACCAGAAAGCCTTTGGGGTCTTTGAAGTGTCTTGAAGGACCACACGCATAGACGCATCTTTCCATTAGCGAATATGTTTTCCAGCTCTATTATGTATACTAAACATTATTTTATGTAAACAATGTCTTCAAAAAGACTTTATTTATAAAAAAAAATATATATATATCGTCCGAAAGCTCTTTCTGACTTTTGATGTAGAAAAGTGTAATAATTGGTTATTTTATTTTCAGGTATACAAAACCGACACGGCTGACTTTAAAAAAATATATTTTTTTTTGCAATTATTCAGTAACTTAACACATTGGATGTAACTTTAATCCAATCGTGTTAACAATGTTTTAAATTTCAGTCAAATTTTGTATACTTGTATTAAACTCTACAATTTCTTCTGTGTACAATTGTAATTATGTGTATAAAAACATTACAGATATTGGATTTATGGATTTCCGAAGGTTAATGCTAGTGGTTTTTGAATTCCATCGATTATTAGCATTAAACTTTATAGCAAAATCAATTATTCAGCTTGATTAACTCCTCTCACCGAAATTAGTGGGTCATAAATGTGTGAAAAATATAATATAAATAACGATATTTGAAGAAAGTGCTAACATTATAAAGAATATTTTCTGCAATAAAAGCTTATTGTACAAATTTTACTGAAACAACATGTTGTCAAAAGTGTGATGTTTGTCTGTTGTTTTTCTAAATTGCTATTGCATATTTGGCTTCTTAATTATGAAGCCTACTTTTCAATAATCTCTTTACTGAAGTCATCGGTGAAGTCTATTACGGGCAGTATGATGACAACTGCCTAAAGATAAAGAATTTAAAACTGACCGAAAGTAAGATTGTTGAAACCGCTCCACTGTAGAAAAATAATCTACATATACAAAATCCTATTCTTTTAATCATGTGCCATGAACGTATTTCCATAGCATTACCCTGCAAAAGGAAACAGCAACGATTATTTTCAATTTCAATCGATTTTAAAAATCGAAATAGAATAAGTTCATCGTCGAAACCGTATTTTCAGCTTTAACTAGTTAATGCTAGGTGTATCATATTTGATTTGATCAATAACGGAATACCTGATTTCGGAAATAGTAAAAATCTGTTTAAATACACGATACATACAAAATAAGTTGCTAACTTTAGGTCAACAAAAAAAAATGTGCTGAGCTTGGAACCAATGTGATAGTAGCAGTATTTAAGTGATATATAACCAATTTCAAGCTTCATACAACCAAAAATTGCCATAATTGCAAAACGTTATGGCAATGTTATGTCATCTGAATCAACACCTGCTTAACCCCATTCGTTCACAAATAAATTCACAAAATTAATAGAAGGCATACATATACAGAAAGTTTTTTAGTGCATATCATAATCGCCGCAATATACTTCGTAAACTTACCCTGTCCGGCACTCACTGACTGCTGAAGATTAAAGAATACCCTGAAAGATACGCTATAAAATGAGAAGACCACATTATAGAAATTTGTGGGCAATTGGGCCAATAGTGACGCCCTCAGCAGTTCATTCAGTTGTATCAATGTTTTCCCATTTTCCGATGTCTTACGTGCAGTGTCCAATTTCCCCAAACTAGAGCGAATAAATTGATAGTAGATATCCAAACTCTTGACGGCATTAACATAATTCGTAAACAATTTATATTGTAATTGTATATCATCTATAGATTCGCCCTCACGTTGGAATTTATACAGATTCTCATTGTATCTGAAGCATGACCAAAATTTAGGTGTCAATTTATTGCGAATAAAGGAACCAACTTCTAACCATATCACTTCATAGATATAATCCAATGTATCTTCATCGTTTGCCGCAAAATCGGGAGTATCCAGCTGAATGTGGAAAAAAGAAAATACATATTGCTAAACTATAAAACTGTATTTTGTGGCTCTTACACATTCCTGGAGAACCGGACAAGTCTCAATAAAATCAGACCAAACAATTTCCATTTTGTGTAGCCTTTTTCCAGATCTCTTTGGCCCACCAAGAACAGCGCTTCAGTCAAAATGTTTATGCCAATGATTTTACTAGAAAACGAAACTCGCTTTGTTTTTATGAAACGATACTGCATAAGGACTTAATTCCGCTGGTGTAAACCTATAAAAGCCGACCAACTTGGAAAAATAGAATTTGTAGAAATCTTAGAAAATTCAAAACATTTGTCCAGCTGAGGCGGTAAACAAAAAAACCGGGCACTGTCAGATGATTATCTGTCAGAGATAATGAATTAGACATTTAGTACTATATTTGGTACTATTGAAAATGACATTAAATATGACAGATGATTTATGTGAAGATTACGTGCACACATAGTTTAATTTTTCGCTAGTATAAATCACTTACTCCAACGTGGAGCTTTAATAGTTTAGCGCTTTTTAACGTTATATGTAATCGTATTGATAAACTTACCATAATCTGCAAAAATATTAACAAAAATATATAAAGTTGTGGAGATATTGTGCAAAGACAGTAACGAAGACAGCGGGACTTTACTACTCCCTTGACATCTAGTCATCTCAACTTTATTTCCCGGACAAAATAAATTATCTATGTTTGTACTTTGTCCATGTATAAACTAGCTTCAAAAAAGATGACACAGCAATAGTTTGGTGTGACCAATTTAATATAATTTGAAAAAAAACAGCAAATATTTAATGTAAAAATTCAAACAAATTATACGCAAATAGTATTAAAGCTATCAAATCGATCTGTTAGTGTGTTATTCCCATAAAGAAAACAAGTTAAATCTTTTGCTATTGTGAATGGAGCAAAACGCGAATAACAGCGTAATAATGGGAAAAATTAACTTCATGCTACTGCTGACAATTATCAGATTTTGCCAACAGCCGAAATGGGAATGGCAAATGTTAAAATTGTAAAATTGTATCCGTTTTGTAGTACAATTTTATCAGTAAAGTAAATCATTACCCAATTTGAAAAATTTTATAAAGTCTTAGGAAACTGAAGCGAAATCTTTTGGAATAATCAAAATAACCTGAATGGCTGAAATTTGTTCGGGGTTCTACAATTTTTTTCCCTGGAAAAAAATGTTGATGTATAAGTTGCCAACGCAGTGCAAATGGTTATGGAAATGATATTTTTTGAAACTAAGTAGATAAATACACTTTAAACAATATTTCGTGAGACTTTCAAACATCTGTTTTTGAAAACATACACAACAAATGGACAATTAGTGTAATGGTATACACGCGGCGAATATTCCGTTGCTTACAGAATTCAGGAAATGATATGAAAGTTGTTTATACTTTGGCCTTCTTATTGCTTTAAAAGTTTTGAAGCAGCGAAAATTATTCTAGAATCCGGAATGAAATCATGTCAGATTTCAATCACAATTCAATTGTATTTACAATTTGTGTTTATAAAATTAAATTAGAATCGAAAGCTTTATTGTTTTACCGGCATTTGTTATCAAATCGTTCGTTCAACAGTGAACAAACCGTAGTAGGAGGGTTAAAAACAGCATCGTGTAAAGAATAAAAACACATGCATTCCGAAGCATTTTGCTTGAAATATTGAATTCGAATCTCAAACTCGTTTGAACCTGAATGCTACATTAGTTTCGAATGTTCAATGATTGCTTACGGTAAACATGTTGTGGCAATTGGTACCAAAAATTGTACTTAGAATTGCGTATTTATAGCTATTGTAATAATAAAAATGTGAATGATACAAATGAAATATTTTACGTGGCAACTAAACACAACGCAATTCAAGTATGTTCATGTATACATATAGATCTCTTAATTGTGTGCGAAAACTTTGCCGATAGGCGAATATGTGAATAATAACAAATTTCGATACCTTTACGACTCTAAAATCATACCAACTATGCTCCAAACGACGCAAATTCCAATCAATTTGGATAGAATTTGATCTCAAAGCACAATGTTGCCATTCATTTGAACAATTAATTATCAGAATATTTGCTTTTTTCGGAGCACCGGAAAATGTTTACTTGAAACTATCCTCTACTGTGTCTCAAATGTGAAATTCCGTTTGATCACAAACGATCTGTGTAAACCGAAAATTGGACATTTGAGGCTAATATATGACTGTTATCCTTCGAAGGAATATAACGAAAAATGCAACGCCTACTATTTGTTATTACGTAGTAGCTGAGTGTTGTTCATTTTTGCCGTTGTCTTATTCTGCGAGGGAAGCAACAAACACTTGTCTTATATTGTGAGACATTAACACAGATACCAGTGTGTGTTGAACTTTGAGTTCATCCAAATGAGAAAATGAATTTCTCCATACAAAGTTGTATTCACCTAATGTTGCCATTTAAACACACATTTCAACGCAGCATAAATATTGGCTAATTTTTGCAAATAGGGTTAAATCTGTCAAACAATCTATTAGTGGGCTATTTCCTTCGAATGTACCTTACACGCGTCAGGAATTGTTGTAAGGATGTTCATATATCAATAAACAGCTGTTATGTTTACGTTTTTTTTTTTTATTTGAATATTCTGAGCCGAATTCTAATATTTTAGAAGAAAAAATGGTTTTTATATAAAAAAAAAAATTGAAAAATGTATTACTGTATTCAGTAGATCAATAATTTCCAACGATGTCGCTGCAATTGTTCAAAACGCTAGTTGCAATTACGACGTTTTTTCTTCTATGAAAGTAGGATTTAGTTTGTAGAATTTTGTGTTTTATTATTTTAAATTGAAAAATTGTACGAATGGTATCCTATACTTGCTAATTGGGAACAAATCTAGTTTAACACAACACACTAAAAGAAAAGATTTTTCAGGCTATAAAACACGCAATAATAAGAAAAAAAATTTAAATAAAAAGATACCGAGCTACGGGCACCTAAAGTTTAAAAATGGACCCAAACGGACCAAACATATACCTCAAAGTGTGGGTACTGAAATGAAAGGATATTTTTTCAGGGGTTTAAAATATGTATACTATTTTTTAATTAGATCAATTTTTTTTTGTTAAAGAAAATCGTTTCCACAAGAATATTTTAAGACTCGTATAAAAAGATTACTTAAATTTGTTGGTGAGAATGGCAACATTTACATATTCGTAGAACGGTACATTGCACCAATTTGGATTTTTCTAAATTCCGTTGTATATTGGCGATTCTGCAATTCCATAATAAATTGGACATCATTAAAATTTAAATATCGATGTCTGCATAATTACATGCGCTCTTTGAAAATAAATGGCAAGACCCAGTTCCCGAGGAAATAATTCCCATTTTAATTTAATTTAACTTATTTATTCAGGATTGTAATTTTATGCCCTAAGGCCGATTTGATTAAATTACAATATTATAGCATATCTTCTCATATTTTGGTTGTGGTTTAATCCCAAAAAAAAGAAAGGGATTATGGGTGCCCAAAGTGAGTCCATATTAAATTTAAAATTTTCAGTTTGTTTGTGCTTTATTTAATTAATGATATATTGGAGATCAGACTGTGAAAATATATGTAAACATTTTAAATTAGGAAATTTTTTTGTCGTTTTCTTAATGTTTTTTTAATTAATGCTTAATTTTTTTTCTAAATAGCGCCGCAGTCCATCTTGAAGTTAAAAAATGCACCAGAATCGACCCAACATAATCCCATACGTGTATGGGTACTCAAATTAGAGGAATTTTGAAATACTTAGATCACAACTAATTTTAGAAAAATTTAAAATTTGGAAAATTATTTTAAAAAGAATAAAGTAATTTTTTTTTAACCAAAATTGAAAAATTATTTTAGATTTTGTTGTAGATAAAAAAAGATTATTTTAAAAAAAAGTGCAATATTTTTTTTTTTTTTAATTTGTCTGTTCTATCCCAGTAAATACATATTTTTATTCTTGGCGAGTTATGCTATAATTATGCCCAAAACAGTTTTACGCAAATTTAAAATTGCCATGAAAACTTTTCAGTCTTCGAATATTTGTTCACAACAAAATCATGGCAATCGTAAATTAAATTGGATGCCAAGCTAATAGATTGGTTTAGATTTAATTACGTTTGCAAAAATTGAGAAATATTTCGTATGAAAGATTAAGCAAATTGATCAGAAATAGGGTTAAATCGGTCTGTTAGTGTGTCATCCTCTTAATACTCCCAGATTCTTACAGGTATAAAAAATATTTTGTTAATGGCGCTCATAAGATTAATTATATCTCTTTTCGAGTCTATACTGATGCAAAAATTAATGCTGTAACTATTTGTCATGCAACTTGAGTCAATTCAATGTCACGCTAGAATTGGAGCGAAAATTAACATTCAACCCTATTAACCATACAAACGCACGGCAGAATCAGAAATATACTATTAAACTTAAAATTTATTATTATAATTCATTACCAATATAACTAATTCTAGGAGGAGACTTGTTGATTTAGATTTAAAGAGAACACAAATATTGTATATATCCAGTAATGCTTAGAAAATATTCCAAATGTCTTTACGTTTCATTCACAATTATGTATGTACGTTTTTACATTTACAAAAGTGCAGTTTTCGGTAATTCACACATGAAAGTTATGGAAACGAGAATATTTCAATAAAAATGAATACAAATTTATACAGAATAGTTCAAGAGATTATACTAATTAGTATTATGATCGTTTAAAAATTCGGTCTACGACGGCGCCTTCTTCTCTTATTGTGACGATTCTGCTTTGATTTTTTGGATTGATGTTTTTCTTTTGGCTTCTCCTTCTCTTTTTCTTCATAAAGGTTGGCAAATCGTTGTTCATATATCCTAAGACGATGTTCAGGATCCAATATGGGATTTAGCGTGAGACCAGTTCTTTGTATGCGCATTTTGAAACGGTCCCGATCACGGGCATACATTTCCCATTCACCTTTGCGAGCAGCACGGTAAGCGTAATTCCAGGCATGCATGACATGTACTATGGGTTTGGTATTAAAACGTACCTATAAAGAATCAATAAACAGGAAAAATACAATTAATTACTATTTAACATGTATAAATCTGCATGAATGTAAATCATAATGGTTTGTTTGCATTCTTACAAGTTCTCGTCTATTTTATGGATTAATATTAATAATAAACATTTCTGGCATTCCATTGTGAAATGCTATTGAGTCTAATAAAATGGAATAAAATATTTGTTTATTCTTAATTTACAACTGGTAACAACAAAAGGGGAAATTACTTATGTGTTGTGTAGTCATCATTGTCATATTGAGTGGCTTATTTCGCGCTCGAAAGAAAACATTCAAAAAGAGTGAAAACGGCAAAAATACTTCCAATGAATCACTGATAAATTTATCACATTTCTATCAAAAAAGAAAAAAAAGCAACAACGACGTACATCTTGAACGGTGACGTCATTAAACGCGGGGAACGACTACTTGACTTGTTACTTCAATAATAACCATGATTATAGGAAATCATCAAGCGTTTTGAAATTTGTTTTATTTTTTTTTTTTTTCAGGTGCTCTTCATGTGGTTCGCACCTTCTCTTCATGTGTTTTAAACATTGTTATCTACATATGTTTAGTTCTTATCTACAGCAAAGATAAATATACGCCGACGTTTTATAAAAACACTATTTTCCTATTTTATAGAGAATTGACAACCGGTACAGATTAAACGAACACAAAAATACTGTAGAAAACTTTATAATAAAGAAGAAGGGCATGATTATTGGGCAAAATATGCTGTCTCTCATTTCTCGATAGACTAGTAACGCATAATAGAGTTTTAAATGACCAAATCTCTTGTGTGTGCAAAAGCTTAACGCTATCAATTTTTTCCTCACATTCTTACCGTTGAAAATATTCCACGTTTAGGTTATATAGTTCAAGGTAAAAAATTTGTTGACGCTGCGAGGCATTATTAAAATCAGCATTATTCCTAAGTTATTGATCTAGCCAATTGGATTTATACAAAGAGATCTCCACAAATAAGCACAAGTAAATTGTGAATTTGATAGATCAAAGCTTTGTTACTGAGACAGAGTTTTATTTCTGAGCTATTTCCCATCAATTATTCGGCTCAATTCCTCATTCCTATTACCATAAAGTTGTCAGATTTAGATCAGTTTTGAAATGAAGGTGAAGTAGCAGTGTGAACTTTCTAATTATTTATGCTTATCTATAAAAAAAAGGTGTTACAAAAATTATAATTATACTATTACGCTAAAATGAAAGCAAAAGTCACGTGCTCCAAAGATAAGAAACAAAAATACTAACAAATTCCTCGCCATTATTTTGTTTTTGATCATATACACTGACGTTGTTGAATTCTTCTACTAATTTGTTAGTTAAAAAAAAATTCCTTAAATTAATTGCTGTTTGCAATTGCGAAAGTTGAAGATGTTGTTTGTGGTGGAAAAATATTTAAAATAATTTTTTGTTTTATCACGCTCTTAAATTCATAATGTATATGACTAATTTTAATTGGAAAATTCAGTAGGATTTCCCTACATTTACTAAGTGTAAAGAAATCTTCCATAGTTGATTTGAATCCATGGCCATTGATTCGGTTGACGCTGATTTAACAGCATTTTTATACAATTGATTTCAAATAATCGAAATAAGTTCATAAATTAATTACTACGCCTAAAGAAATGATTCCATATATGTTAAAAAATATTTGTGGTATGTTGTGAACCGATCGGCAAAAAATAACTTAAATATCTTAGAAACAGAATAGCGAAGTGTTTAAGTTAGAAAAATTTTAAATATTATTCTTTTAGATAATATCTTAAAAAAAATTATTCAACAAATACTGTTATTTGCACAATAGCAATATTGCCCGTTGCATTCTATTTAAAAGCAAAATATAGATTGAATTGACAGTTGGAGGAAACAACCGGTCAAATTCGTTTACTTCTTAATCGGAACCGATTTTATCGTAAGGTCGATTATTGAAAACGTATTATATTTTCCTTGAAAATGATAAAAATTTCTTTTTTTCTAAGGTAGCTCCCAAAATGCTGCGGATAGCTGGCAAATTTGTGATTAGTATATATTAGCCCAAACCAGCTTAAATTAAGCTTGCTTCATTTAGTATGTTCAATATTTCCTGAACTGAATGAATCTATGAATTTTAGCAAAAAATAATTTTTTAGTACCAAACATTCTCAATAACATTTCCGTAGAAATGAGATAAGAGTTACGTTGTTATGAGGAATGTTTCAGATTTTAAGAAGGGAAATCAAAATTTTCTGTGATTTTCTTGTGTTCTTGTTTTTCACAACAATGAGATATATAGAGGTTGACATTGAAAAAAAAATTTAGCGTAAATGCTAGGCTGTTTCTAAAATCTAAATTTTAATTTTGCCTTAAGATCATGGAGTTTGTCGCCCCAACGCCACAAAGGCCTAAATTAGCACACTAATATCGAACTATAATGATGACCTTTCTTTTTAGCAGCTACAAAAATAAATGTGAAAAATCGTAATTTTTGCTATCTATCGTGAAAAATTCAAACTATTCACTCTTCTCGGGCCATAAAGTATAGGTTTTTGGGACAAATATTACAGCGGTCTAAAAACAATATATTTGTTGGTTTTTATGCTTTTCGAAAAGAAAATAATTATATTTAACAGAAACCATTGGGAATGACATACATTTTAGGAAAATTTTCGCCTTAGTTTCTATACCATTTAGCTCTTTATTATTAGGCACTTTAGGTCAATCGTTGTGATTCATCTTTTACTACCTCTAAACCAGATCTTGTTCTCTGCGTTATATTTATATAAATACGTGCGTATACAAATTGGAAAGAATTGGAGACAAATTTTAAAATAGTTCAGAAGAATCTTACGGCAATGCCTGTAGGTACGGCAGCTAACTTGATGCTTTTTTCTTCACTGTAGGACATTTTGAAGGGCATGACGATTTGTAAACGACAACTAAAAAGTGCACTACTTACTAAAAACCTTTTCATAAGCATAATATTGTAGAACCCATTTAAATAATCATTTGTAATAATTTACTTATCATTGTCATCAAAAGGGGCAAAATATGGAGAATCAAAGGTCAAGATGATGTAAATGTTAGCAAATCGCTTGAAATAGTAAACTACAATATACTTATCCTCTCGTGCGGCTATCGTTTGTAAACAAGGTGTCATAATCCCTTTAGTAAATGAAAAATGCTGATTTGATCTCCCCTAATGAACATAAACAATCATTCCTTCCTCTTTTCATGATAATACATATTAAAAGATATTTTGTGGGCCAAGGGGCACATGATTCTGCTACGTACCTTTTTCTTCTTCTTATCACAAATAAATGCAGGTGTCTTTGTTATTGCCGGGCACTTAGAGAAGTCGACGACATCGTAACCCTCATATAGACAATCATTATTGTCATGCTCAACATCAGTCTTATACTCTTCATTGTCGTCGCTATCGTCATCTTCCTTAAAATCAAAATCATCATCATCATCCTCGTCGTCGTCGTCGTAAATAACGGCCTGTGGGTTATAATCGGCGTCTGCGGGTAGGAATACAATCCCATCATCATCTTCATCATCCTCGTCGTCGTCGTAAACGGTGTGTGAATTATAATCGGTGTCTGCGGGTAGGAATACAATCCCATCATCATCATCGTCGTCCTCGTCATCATCATCATAATCATCATCGTCCTCGTCATCATCATC
>JAHXMU010000357.1:1023952-1111046 GCA_019455685.1 Philornis downsi | reverse complement strand
TAGGAATACAATCCCATCATCATCGTCGTCGTCATCGCAGGGAGATTCTACAACATTGTTACGTTCACTATTAGCCACTATTCCAAGCATGGCTAAAAAGTTGTCACACAGTGCCGATATTTGATGATGAATTGCACCATTCATGGTGGTAGACATCATATAGACCTCAGCATCGGTTTGATTATTTTGCGGTAAAAATCCTGCAATGCCAGGCATTTTTGTAAACGATGATGGTGCGGGAGTGTTCCTGGCCATCGCCATTTTATCGGAGGCGCTGACCGATGCTGTGCCCTCTTTGCCGCCTAGATCCACGACGATACTGCAAAATGAGGGCTTTGAATATATGATACTATTGATGACCACAGCGGCCTCCATGGGAGGCGTCGTCTGTTTAGTCGTGGTCGCCTTACACAGATCCTCTGCCAAAGATGACATTGCTGCTACGGCTGTCGTGTTTGTTTTGCTGCCGATGCCGCTGCGCCTGCAGCAGCAGCCGCAGGTGCCAAAAGATGGCGCGAGATTTGCTGCTGGCTGTGATTTCAATGCTGTCGTTGTCGACATTTTGTATGCGTTGTTGTGATGGTGGCAGGTACTGAGCTGTTTTTCGTTATGAATTTCCCGAAATTTTCTAATCATATGGCTTTAAATGAGTGGCGCCAAGTTACAAATTCTTCACGAATTCTTTGGTACAAATTATGCAGGTTCTCTTGTTGGCTTGTTTTCTTCTTAAACAGGGATCCTGGGTGCAGTTGTAACAACAATTGGAGGTACCTTTGTTTCTTCTTGATATTGGATTGAATGATTCTTAGATTGTGGGAATTAACGCCGTTGTTGCCGTTATTATTGAAATTTGAACCTCTCAATAGAAATTGACTACAATTATCCAGATTTTGCAAGGATTCATTGCAATTTACTTTAGCAGCTTCGTTGATGTTGGTTGTCGTTGTTGTTTCAATAGCAGAAATCCCACATGTTGGTAGCGGGCTGGGATGGACGCAGTGCTCCATGGTTTTCATTCCGATTCCATTATTTTGAACATCGTAATTGCGGAAAACAAATAACATTGGTTTTAATTGAACTACAACAGGGAGCTTACGAAAAGCTCAAATGGAAAATTTGATGATGAAAGCAACAATATATATTCGCAAATATTTTGTTTCCTTATGTTTTGCTACTATTATTTTATACTCTGTTTTGTTATCAACAATAATAAACCACACACACAAGCGCGCAGGTTATTGCTTCTGTGTTCGTTCAGTTCTATTTTTTCAATTGTCTACCTCTCCCCTCTTTCCAAACAAAACAGTATGAGTACACTTTGTAGTCTCGTGGTAATGTATGGGTTTCCTCGACGTGTGTGCGAGTAAAAAAAAATATGCCTGTGTGGGCTTGTTGTGTGAAAGGTATTTTTCTGCTTCTTCTATTTTTACGGTCGATTCCCCAACTGGTTTCACAAAAAATATATACTTGTATTTTTCGTAGCTGTTGTTGGGCTGATTGTCTAACGATGCGACGTTGGTCGACGTGATCTTTGTAGTGCAAATTATTTTTTGTAATTGTTCAAGGACAAAACGTTATGTTTGCCTAAATATCACTTTACACTGCAATAACGAACACACTAAATTTTATTATACACTTTTGTTACTTGATTTTGAAGTCTATTTTTGCTGTGATGATTAAGATTTTTCAATCTTAGAATATTCACGGAATTTTGCACGCACTTGGTTGTTCACTGTTTGCTTGTTTCGTTGGTAATGATATTTGTTCTCCGCACTTCTACCCAATACCAATTTAGTCAAAGCGCGAGAACAGGGTTGCATTTGCTACCATAAAATATGGCGGCGAAAATGATGTGAGAAGTAAACACAACAGGGTGTCTCAGCACAATTTTAATGTAACCAGAAAAATGAAATGAAACCGGAAGCAACCATGTTTTTGCATCGTAATATGTTCAATAATATGTTTGCAAAATTGAGAAACTTGGTCTCTTTATTTTACAATTTAATTTCTGAGGTAAAACATAAAAAGTAAAGAAAACAAAATCGTATGAATTGGTAGGTGCAATCTTTTGTTTTTATCAGCTGTTTACAAAATAGTGTTATATAGAATTTCAAAGTAAAAAGTCACATAGTATGTATGTGCCCATAACTGAGAAATATTTTGAATAAGTAAACTTAAATATTTTTATTATTATACCACTAATAAACGCCTAGTTGATACGAGTTCGTTTATGTTAACTCATGATTCTCGAAACACAAAATTTGTTTCTCATAACACTGATTTTTTATGCCCGAAAATAAAATAATTAATTACACACTTTCCTGTATCAATTTGCTCTGTCCGAATTTTCTCTATGTATAAATTCTTTTACAACATAATATTTTTGAAATATTTTTGGAATATACTTTTCAATTACAAAAAGTTCCTGGAACATATTTTTCGCGGAAAAGTGTCCTGTAATAAACTTTTCACACAGAAAAGTATCTCAGAAGACACTTTTTTACATAGAATGGTTCAAGAGAAACTTTTGTATAAAAATAGATCTTTTAAGACCTTAGTTATGTGTACGATTTTTTACATGAAATTAATTCTCCAAATAAGTTGACCGTATCACTTTTCTATGTTGACGTCTATCATGAGACATTTTCGTGTAAGTTTCTAAAACACTTTGTAAAAATGTGTTTCAAAATACGACAAAAGTTTTCAACGACATTCTTCACTTTGAGGGGGTATTTGAATACTATTTTCTACACGGTAAGTGTTTGTATTCTATATTCTCTGTATAAAAAATATTTTCTACATTAAAACTTTCTTCCAGGATAATAATGCTACAAAGGAATATAATGTACTCTATGACGCGTTTCATAGAAAATGTTTTTAGCAATTGAAATTTAAGATGTTCAAATTTAAAAAAAAAAGAAAAATCAGGAACAGTTGAAAGTGTTTTCATTTATCATTTGAATATTGATCATTTCATGCCAATTTTATGTAAAATAAATCTGAAGTAATTTAAATTCGAAGGAGTTTTTTTGTTTTGGAAACATAGAAGGAAAGCAATTTGAAATGTTTTATATCTCAAACTTAAAACTTTATAGAAACATGAAAAAAGAGATGGGATTTTAAAATAAAAATTTAATTTTTGTTGTAAGAAAAATAAAAAGGGATGGAATCGACGCGAAAGAAAATTTACTATATACCGTTCATTTTGACTGACGCAGGCCGACTTAATCACGTAGACTTTGGATTTTATGTACTTTCAAGAGAAAAATTAACTGTTGGCAAAATGTTTCACGGACTGTGTCGAGATCACGGGTTTTAATAGTTCGCTGTCATGGGGAGATAAAACCTCATTTTTGAAGAAATATGAACGGATTATGTCAGTTCTGAAAACTCTTTAGAGTTGATTTCAGCCCAAATATTGCATTTTCACGTATGAAGGTCGAAAACAATAAACATTATTCAATCTTTTCCAGAAACCCTACTGTACCAGTCTCTTACCGAGTGCTCGTCTTTTCGGGAGCATGAAAACCGTCGATCTTTTTTCGAATATCGAATAAATCGAATATTTAGAAATTTAGTTTTGGTTAATTAGGCACTCTTTTCACTTTAATCTAGATACCATGTTCTTTTTCATGTCGAAAAATTCCATAAGCCATTGTTTTCTCATGAAAAAAATGTGACGGCGTTGCCAGTTTTTTTTTTTGTATTGGTTTTCAACACTCAAATTGGAACAACTTATGGTGCAACGTCATAATATTTTCGATATTATATTTTCAAAATTGTAAAATGGAGTCTATTTTTATTAATATTTAAATTCAAAGGTTTCCAAATATGTCATCGAACTTATGATAACGTAAAAGTTCGTTGTTGATGTTAGCGTTGTATACTAACAAAAAAGGTTGGCGTTGCAAGTTCTACATTTTTCTCACTAAAAAATATGAAAGTTTTTTTGGATTTCATGACTATTTTTTTAATTTCACCCGTAAAGTCAGTATAGTACCAACCTTTAGAGAACATCAGTATTCGGCGGCGATAATAGCTTGGTTACCAAGTCAAAAAATGTTTAAGGAGTTTATAAATTCTTTAATGTTCGTATATAATATTTAGCTTTAATCTTTTTAACGTAATTTGCTGAAGATGCAATCTGATTTATATTGAAATATCGAAAAAAAAAAAATAATAAATAATTAAATAAATAAATTAATAAATAATTAAATCGGTACAACCTCGAGCATGACTACCTTTTAAATAAAAAGGTAGAAAGTTTAGGTAAAAATATTTAGTTTCAATGCTTTGGAGGACAGATGGAAATGATATTTTCCTTTTATTATTAATAATATATTGTCAATTGATATTAATTTAATATGAAATTGAACAGACTATATTGACTCCTTTCATTTTAATTTGTGAAAAGTTTGTTTGTTACTGGAAAAGCGATAATTAAAAATAAGAAATTCTATCTGTGATTAAAAAATTGTACTTGTAGAACATAATAAAAAATTCCATTTGTAATTAACAAAACAAAATCTACTTGAAGAACTTTTCTATTTCCACTACATTCCATCACTACATTTCCATTTAAATTCTATCAACTTCAGGGAAGAAAAGTTTATTTGCCGTACGTTTTTGTTAAGAGAAAACTCATGTATAGTTGTAATACATTTCTGTAACGTTCTAGTGTGTCTTCAAAAGCATTAAATGATCCCATAACATTTCTTTCGAAGAATTGCACTTAAACAATTTGTAGACGCAGCGACTTTATTTCAATTTATTTTCCGCAATACCAAATACAAAATTCTGTAATCAGTTTAGGTTTTCACAAATTCACGCAGAATATCTTAATTTCGCTTCTTTTCATAATATTAAATAGCCGTTTTTTATACGAATTTCTCATTTTCTGATCTCAAATACTAGTTTTTCAAGAATAATCTGAATCTATGTATATAAATTTTTCACGAACTATCCATTTCAATCAAAAAAGCTGCAGTTCGGGAAGTAGAATTTCAAATAACAACTTTTTATTATTTATTTAAAGATGTGGAAATTCCAAACGAGATTATAACATTCCTAAAAGAACACAATCAGTTAAAAGAGTAGGACTCTTAATCTAATGATTTATGATCTTCGGAATATCAGTTGTTTTTAGGTGTTAATGAGACTCTGTTCACCAATGTGCACTTTACACCATATTTGTGAGTCTGTTCTGATCTGATCTGTTGGAAAAGAGTCTGCGTTATTTTGAAATTATAAGCATTATTCTCATAAAATGATCTACGGTTCTATAATGGTGTTGTAATAAAAAAGAAATTCAATATTTTTCCATTATCCGTAGGCAGGAATGGGTGGTAATCACAAGGCACCAGATCCGGACTAAAAGGTGAATACATAAGAACCTCTCAATCAAGCCCGCAGAACTTTTGGCGGGCCACTGTCGTTATGTATCTGTCCCAGCGTTGTCTTAATGGAACACAATTTCTCTCGTATTGGCAAAGTTTAACCGCTTCTGGATGATTGCTTTCTTTAGACCGTCCAATTGTGGACAGTACAGGTCTTAATAAACAGTTCAAGCTTATTTTTGTATCCATCCTCATTCAAGTGTTTCCAAGTGGAAACTTAGCTCCTGTACAATCAAAACAGTGCTTATCTCACGGTGGGACTTGCCGATTTTCATTATTTTATCGACATTTTCGACAATTGACCTCCCATAGGTATAGGTATATTATTCGAAAATCGGCTTCTGCAAAAAAATGTATAATCGCTTACCATAAACCAAATATAATACAAATTTTTTGTGAGCATCTTTAAACCAGATGCTTAAATGGCCTGTTTCTAATTATCAGAAATCCTTTTTACAGAATTGCTATACAAAGTGTTCTAAAATGGACGTCTCGTTTATTGAAATATTCTACCAATTTATTGTCATCTATCTTTAGTTTTCAGATATCGTTTTTGTCGTTTCCCCTAATAATTCCGCAAAACACTTCTCAATGTTAAATTTTCGACACTAAATACTCCACAAATATATTGCGAATATCTTTGGATATATTTTATTTGACTTTAGATACGTATTTTCAAGTAAAGAAAACAAAAAGTGTTTTTATGTACGAGTACTCTTTTAAAATGTCATAGTTTTATTCGAACAGCGCGCTTTTCAATCGTGCTTTCATTAAATGAAATGTAGGCAATAAAAACGTTATCATTTATACTATTTATTACATACAAACGTCTGTCCATGCTGGTTTATTCATATTTATAATGCGTTTCCAACCGAAGCTATTAATCTGCAAGTATTTTTCCAGAAAAGATCCGTGAACTATCTGGTTTTAAAGTGAACGTGATCTGAAAAAGAAATGAATCAGGGGATACAATGTCGTAAAAGTAATAAGGGATTGAGTCACCCGTGATTTATGTATGGAGAGTCAGCGATATTAAATAATTGTATGTGTTTTGTGATTTCTTAAAATTACTTAATATAGGAAAAAAATATTTCGTTTTTAGTATTTTTAAGAAAAACTGGAAATAATATTTTCCCTTAAGTGTTACTTTTGTTAATTAATACTAATTTAACATTTCATTGATACCGTGGAAGGAACAGATTATATTGTCTCCTTCCACTTTAAAATGTGAAAAGTTCATTTGCTAAAGTGCTGTTTCAATTGTTTAGTTGAGAAACGCACAATTGAAATTGATATTTTGTATTTTATATTGACAAGCGATAATTAAAAACAAGAATATCCATTTGTGATTGAGAAAATTCAATTTGTTATAGACTTTTTTTTTGTTTGATACGAGATTAGCGAAGTGTGTTTCATCAACTATTCACGAGAAGAAAGCTTATTTGTCGAACATTTGTGTTAACATGTGTTTGTCGAATATGTGAACGTAGTTGTGATAACTTTTGGAACAATAAAGATACCATCAAATGGTGTAATGTCCCAATGTGTCCTCTAGAGTTACCAATTCTTGCTTTCGAAGAATTGCGCTTAACTAATTTGTAGATGCAGCGACGATATTTCAATTTATCTTTTCTCAATACCAAATCTAAATCCATACGAAAAATCTCAATTTCACTTATTTTTATAATACTAAATAGACGTTCTTAATATCAGTGTCGTAAAAGCAATAATGGATGCAGTCATCTCTGATTCATAGTAAACATTATTAAGGTTTTACCTGGCTCTCCATACTACATATATAAAGTAATTTTATTAATTTTTGTAATTCCATTAAATTACTTAATCTAACAATCGGTAAAAATTCAATGTGAACAAAAACATCCCTGAAATCTTATATGATTGTTTCTAAATCGAACAGTGTATCGAAGACAGTTTAGTCGACATCTACTAGAACTTCCTGTGATCTTAAACCCAGTTTTTATCATAACAAATAACATAATATAACAAATATAACAAATTTTAGTTTTTTCCCCTACACTCTGGTGAAGCATTGCAAGTACAGAGCTCTGGTAGCTCTCAGTGTTACCAATTAAAAAACATTTATCAATTTAGATTTTTTTTTTATTTAAAAAACTAAGTATATCGTAAAAATATATCAAATTTGAAGAAAACTATTTTATTTAATGTAGCCACCCGTAGCGCGGATAATAGCATCGAGTTTGCTCGGAAAGGTTTTATGCGCTGCACGAATGTGGCCAGATGGTATTTTGTCCCATTCTCGGCGAATAGCAATCTTTACGGCGTTGGCCGTCTCATATTTTATTAGCCGATAAGTCCGGGAATTGGTATTGGTGTATAGTGTTGTGAAGAAATGGCGCTGGGAACTTTCACGGGATTTATGGAATGGTGCCGAGTCTTTGAAAAGTTCAATAGTTTCTAGTGAATTGTTTACATCTTCAAGATTCGATTAAAATCTTTTCATGATAGATTTGTCGATTTATGTTTAATCCCTAACAGCACTTTAGAATTATACCAAACTCAGCCATATTTCGAACAATTTTTGCCGAATCGGACAGCCAAAGGCTGATGCAATACCTACAAAAAAGTGAAACTTGTCAATCTTATGCCTTATGTTCCATAGGTCATTAACAAGGGATACTATCACCATATGAATCATTAGTTATGAATATGAAATGAAGAGAAGACCAGAAGATGGCAACCAAAACTTGGTTGGAAGGATTACGTTTTTCAAATCATTCCAGATTTTGTTATGACGAGCTAGAGAAGTTCGTAGAAGACTGAAATGCTTGGATACCTTTTACACAAAATCTGAAATCGATTCATCTAAATAATCATGCATGTTACTATGATTATTTCAAACTCACACGCCATTCTCATTCATTATTCTAGTAGAATATTAAAATCTCTGGGTTTATCAGCTCTTATTTGCGCATGTTATTGTGATGATGGTGTTGAAAAGGTTATCATCCTCGTCATGTCGGAACAGAGAAGTGTGTTCCGAGTAAAGTGTTCATCGAAAAACTCAGCGATTAAGTTTAAAATGATATGCGCAACATCGTAGAGGCGAACCAAGTGAAAAATTTACCACTTTCTGTCAAATGTACTATTTCATTCCCGCCTTCTTGGTACTACTTGTATTATACTCTGTGGAAACTGATAATATGGATCCAATCATAAAGAATAACAGATGCGACATCACCGGCCACTCAGTCTTCTTCAGCACTCAGAAATGGGGCAACCCAAGCACTTGTATGTTAAGAAGGGTTCAATAACTCTTTATTATCTGTCGATTCAGTGGGTCGGCAACAATGAAACGATATGTGAGGATCTAATCGCATCTAGAAAACCGAACAATTGTGCAAAAAAAAAAAAAGAAAACGTGATATTGATTAGACCAGCAAAAAGATCCGAAAGTTTCATTGAAAGTATTGGAATTCACTTTAATGAAAGGTGGACATATAAAAAGAGTATTTTACTATCGCAAATAAACCCCAAAATCCCCCTCGGAAAACAAAGAGAGCAGAGAGAATGATTAAAAGTAATTATTAAACAAATAGTACAACAATAAACAATATGAACCATAAATCATAAAGAAACATTTCAATGAGTTGAAATCTACATTATATTTATACACTGTAAATAAATTTAAGTTCCGTAGATTTTGTAGACGTGTAGGGTGACCTGAACATTATGTTGTGATCACTTTTAAAAACTTATAAAGTTGCACTTTTGTACGTGCAATCTGCTCAATGTTATAACGTTTCGCCCATTTGGCCAAAAATGTGTTGAAAATTGGTAACTTCTTGCACAACAATGTTGATTTATTGTTATTAACAAAACAAAACAAACAAAAGAGAATAAATAGGGGACAACTGTGATAGGTGCACAGTTTGTGCTACATTATATTCTGCCATGGCCAATCTAGAGGCAGTCACTTAACTGACAGCGTATTTCGGACATAATGGCAAGATCCAAGCATTATAATGAAATAAACGTTTAATCGAAATCATAACTTTCTGTGTGTTTGATTTGACTTTACTTTTTAAGCCAAAAAATGGATAACCCGAAGTATTGTGATATAAATTATTGGAAGCGTCTAGACCATTACCTGAAGCTCGTAGTTATTTTGTTAACTGTGTGGTCGGTCTATAGTTTTTTTTAACCTTTCTATAATAGATTATTAATTGATGCCTAGTTATTCGACCTGTTTTATATCTAAATAATTTTCTGTTTTATTCGACGCTTCTATAGTTTCTTTTAACCATTCTATAATAGATTAATAGTTGATGTTCAGTTCTCCGACTTATTTTATATCCCAATAATTTCCGTTTTTTTCAAGCTCGTTTCTCATAAGTGAATGCTTGTGGTGTTTTTCGACTCTATGCAATTAAGGAGGAATTTCCATTAAGTTGGCAGATTCAGATGCATAAGAATTGATAAACTGTTCATAATCATATTAACACTGCTGATGAAGATCCGTGGCTGGCTCAGAAATAGCTGTACAGACAGCCTGGCATTACGAGAATATCATTCTGTCAAAACTTCTATTCATCAATCAAGCTTTGCAAAAAGCTAGGCTTGTTTTGAGTTTGAATAAATATAAAAATAAAGCACTTTTTATTGTTCTATATAAATTAAACTACAGTCACTACGCAATTTGCGTGAAAATTCATCAAAACTAAGAATTTTACAGATATTCGCATAGATAGGAAAGTCTAAGAGATCAAAAACCTTTAATTTAATAGTGCTACATGTAATACTCGGCTGATTTCGCACGTGAGACCAAGCGTTGTCATACTGAAGAATCGCTTTTTCTTGCCTCTCCGCGTATTGTGGGTGTTTCTCGCGCAGAGCTCGGCTCAATCGCATTAATTGAAGTCGATACCGATCGCCAGTGACGGTCTCGCTTGGTTTGAACAGCTCGTAATAAATAACGCCAACTTAGTCCCACCAAATACAGAGTATAACCTTCGCAGCGGGAATATTCGGCCAGGACGACGACGTAGAAGCATGACGGGGCAGTTCCCATGACTTTCTTTTTTTTACAATACGATGAAAGCGGGTTCACAGGCGAAAGAACAACACTTAACGTCCCTTGGCTTCAATTCACAAGGAACCTAAGTTCCTTGCTTTTGAATAATTCCCAACACATGCACTCGCTTCGAAATGGCTTGGCGGGTAACTCCCAATACTGAAACAAGCTGTACCTTCGTTTGACACGGATTCTCATTAAGCAATGCTGTCAATTCAGTGTTTTCCAAGGTTTTTCGTCTTCCTTCACGCAAACAGTCGTCAATATCAAAAGCACCGTCTTTATAGCGACGGAACCAAGCTTGACACGTTGTTTCACTTAAAGCAGCATCACCATAAACATTTTGAAGCTCTCGATGAGCTGCAGCCGCCGGCAGAATCGACTAGCACTTACAGCTGACACCATCTATTGGCAAACAGCGGGAACTATAATTCCCGCACGCGCACTATAATTCTCCACAACATCGAAGAAAAATGGAAATAGAGAAATGGGTGCCTTCCTTACAAATGAGCGATTAGGCCCATATATTCTTTTCTCCATATCTCTGTTCTGGTGGTACCTCCCTTACGATTAGGCCCATATTGCTCTTTCCTCCATATCTTTCAATCGGTTGTACCAAATTCGGCAAAATATGTCATATATCAGGTGTTTGATTCTACACGTACAAATTAGCTGATTTTGCAAAAATCGGTGGTCCCTCTACATTTCTCATAAGCGTGTCTTCAAAAAATTGCAGTTTTGCTTATATTACTATGTCTCAATTCATAGTATTTTTTGCAGTAACCTGAAAAAATAACTTTGGATGAAGGTATTTGTAAGTCAGTTCACCTAAATGAAATCCCTGTACAGGTTTTAGATGTTAGTTAGTCAACGCATTAACCATAATTTAAAAAAAATAATGCTTTATCAAAGGTGTAAAACCAAACATGTACGATTTGTATGTCTGAGAGTTATAACAAAACGTCCACCAATAGGGCGTGTTTTCAACGAAGTTCATCGTGGCCCATCCAAAATGTATGTTGCAAATATAATTAAGCTCCTAAGAGCTTATATAGAAGCGGTGCCGTATAAAAGCGGTGAAATCAAGCGTGACTTTTGTAAAGGATTGATAAGTGAGCCATCCTTAAATATATGTTCAAATTCTTAGGACCATTAGGACACGTGATATCATTACACAGGAAAATGGTCGACACGGGAGAAAAATGAGAAAATATTAACAAGTTAAAAAAATTGATAAAAAAAATATGAAAACATGAACACCAATTGAGGATAAATTGGTGGAAACTCACAATACATTATTCTAGAGCAAACATGATATATATTTCCACAAACTTTGCCTTAATTTTTCCATTTTCCCATTTTCATTAAGGACATCGCCTTCGTTTTGATAGGAAACCTTGGAATTTGGCTGCAGCTGTAAATTTTTGTAATGCTGGAGTCAGAAATTGAACTGTAAATATAGGTACTCATTTATAATCGATCCAGATATATCGCACATTTTGTTGGGGTCATTAGTTAGCACAAAATCATTTATTGAAAATGTTACGATACTTTCATTTCCTTCGGCATCGTTCTCTTGCAAATAGACAAATTTAAATTGTTTTTTAATCTAAACGTTGGCAATGTTTATGAAAATCTACCTGCGCATCGAAAATGTCCAGTTTAAACATAATCATAAAATCAATGGATATTTGAGTTTGCATTTGTGTGTCCTTGAGTTCGCTACGTGTGGTATACTTTGCTGTTTGCTTTATTTGTGGACCTTCATTTAAGGATAGATTTCGGGGAAATCCTAATCCCTTCATCATAAAAATAATATTTGTTTCGTTGTACATTTTCATAGTGCTAGAGTCAGAAATTGTAATTTAAATATAGCAGTCTGTAGTCATTTATAATCGATCCAGATATATCATACATTTTGTTAGCGTCATTTTAGTTAGCACAAAATCATTTAGTAAAAATGATTCTCTCTCCGCTCATTCTCTTGTGAACAGGCAAATGTAAATTCCTTTTTAATCTAAACGTTGGTAATGTTTATAAAAATCTACCTGCGCATCGAAAATGTCCAGTTTAAACATAATCATAAAATCATAAGATATTTGAGTTTGCGTATGTGTGTCTTTGAGTGCGCTACATGTGGTATACAATGATATATACTCGTACGAGTACTTAGCCATACGCTTAGAGCCTATGCTATTTATTTGCTTTATTTGTGTACCTTTATTTAAGGGTAGATTTCTGGGAAATCTTAATCCCACCAGCGCACAGTGTGGTAGATCACAAATCTAACTGGACAAAATTAATAAATTGCGTAGGGTTCACTTCTCACTTATGTATTAAACAAAAAATGAGTTCAAATTTATAAATGATTGTAAAAAATTAACTTTTTTTTAGAAAAAAGTTTTTTTTTAGTAAAATGACGCAAAAAGTAAATAGTTTACACTGTCAACAAAAAATATATTTTTAAGATAAAAGATTGGTTTCTTAAATACATGCTCTGAGACTATTTGTTGTTATATATATATACTAATATTATAATATTATTTGTGGTTATATATATACTAATATTATATATACCATACAACTAATTAATCATATAATAAAACTATTAAGTGTGTTTTTATGTAAAGAGTCGGACGTAGTCATTTTTAGTATGTATTAAAATAATTTTAATATTTTTAATAAATATTTAATAGTAACTGTTTTATTCACTTGTTTTTCCTTTATTACATTAATAATACAGATAAAGCACATAAATACACATAGAGATTTTAATATAGTCAATTTCATACGCATCGTTAAAAGATTCTTCTTCCTCGAAAGTATCAACAGATAATAATGAAAGAACTTCTTTTGTTATCAAACATTGAACTCGAAAGAGAGAGTGACGCGAACTTGCGATAAAAGGATCTGAAGAAATTAACAGCCGATTGAAAGATCTGTGTTTATTCTCGATGCTTTTCTCGTAAACAACTCTCTAAATTTCTTAGTATTCTTATTTCTTGCTTCTTGAGCTACTTCTGACAGCTGTCCTATAGGAAGAATGCAAGATCTTATAATATCTTTTCCATGAAAAAAGATTTTATGGACGCTAACTGGCATAATATACCATGGGTATTCGTTTAAGTATAAATTTCGTGTAACAATAATAAAACTTTCAAAAGCATCTTCATCAATAGGGTAACCACTACCTAAATTTTCCAAGCTTAAACTAGCTACCTAGCTAGCTTAAAACAAATAATATTTATGTTTGCCTTAAGATTTCTTTTCACGTCTTCTGGTATATCTTGAAGACCACATCTAACCATTATTAATGTCAATAAGGCGTTTTTGCGATGTATTTTGAGAGTTTTTATCCATTCTTCAAAAATGTCCTTTCTCGAAAGATGCATGCTGAAAAAGTGAAAAAATGTATGGCAATCGCAAAAATGCGTAAGATGTTTTTGATTTACCTTAAAGCGAATACTTGAAAGATTAACCAAAATGTAGATTTACACCGGAACTATTCGGAATAAATAGCTTTAACTCTACTTGAAAAAAGGAAATATTTTATTTTTTCTGAACTTCTCAAATATTTAAATGAAAATTGTAATATATTTTCTTGAAATAAAGCTTAGTAATAATAAAATTAAATAAAGCTTAATAATAATTTAATAAATAAATAATAAAAAAAAAATTATGACAATAAAATCACCGTAGACTTGTTAATCAAAGAACAAAGTCATACAAATAATACGCTTCTTTTTGAAATCTAAACGCACCTGTTGACAACAACTGACTTTAAAGCTCAATTTTTCCTAATCAGAGCTAAAAACAGGCAAACAAAAACTGAATTATAGTTACCTATTGTATTGAGACGCTCATTAAACGATCAGAAGGGATGTTGAAGACATTTTTTTTTTTTTTAATTTTTTCTAGAAAGATTTGTGAATTACCACAGTGTGCAACGGCGAGTTCTTTCTCTTGATCATAAAAATAACATTTGTTTTGTTTTGTAACTAAAAATGTTTCCGTTCACGTATTGGCGTAGAAGGTGACCTGCAGCTGCACAACACCAAAGATTTGACACACGAAAAACATGATTTTGTCCAAAGTGCACTTATGAGGGAGGTTTTGCTCTAGTGCAACAAATACAACACTGCAACAATAACAGGCACAGTGATTTTGCAGACAAAAATAAAACAAAATGCAAACAAATGTGGAAGTCTCGGATAAGCCAGAGACGAAATGCAAAGAAATAAGATCCAGTTTTTTAGTTCAGAACACCCTTGTAATGAAAGAAGCTGAAATCAACTGAACTATTGCTACCGTCTTACTAATACGCCTTGATTTTGTTGCAGTGGTGCTGGTAACACCGCATTCTATTAATACATCTTTGTTGGCAGCAGTTGAAGTATATATTAAAAGAAGAAAATTGTATTGTAGAAGAAATTAGTAATCAAATAGTACTGCATTAAATGATTCGCCTCTTCACGATTGGAAGATCGCTGTTGAAATCTTTCAAACGCGCTCATCTCAAATAAGATAACGTAAGACGAGAGTTGTATAAAATCAAAAATGTACGGCTTTTCACAGTGCAAGATACAGGGACTTTTAAAAAAATATATAAAGAGTAACAAAAGCGCACTAGTGGTGTGCCACATGCTAAGATAAGTAAAACTTCACTTTAAATTTAGATATATCTAAAAAGTTTTCTTTTGAAATCCAAGAGTGGTCAATTTAGAAATATTGAGGGGTAAATTTTTGGAAATTTATTAAAAATAGGAATGCGCGATTAATCGATTAATATCACTTGTTAGTTAATCCATGCTTCGGTTAATCAGTTAATCGAATCTACGATTAATCAAATTTGAATATTTTATTCAAAATTCAAATATACGAGTATTGTCTGTGTGACCCACAAGACGGAATTATCCAAAGAACATGTTTTTTATGTGCCAAATAAAAAGTGGCAAGGTGGCTTTGTGCCACTAAGAAAAAAAGTCAAATACAATATATTCAGTTATTCAAGCTTTCATTATTTAATAGTCCTATTAATCAGTCAATCAATTATGACTTGCGAATAATCAAAATAACTATGAATAAACAATTAACTAATTAATCCGGATTTTGATTCATTGGGTTGACATTAATCAGTTAATCTGGCATCTCCAATCAAAACCTATTGGGATTAGGGAGTTTTATGTTGCAGGTTGTATTTAATGAATTACAGCTATGTATATACAATATATACATATATGTATATACGAGACATGCATTTTTCACAAAAACTTAAAGTCTACAAAAGGAAATATAAAAGAAATACACTAAGAACAAGTAAGTGTACAAAACTCAAAATTTAAATACAATTGCGAATAACAATTCTCGGATTGAGAGAAAAAAAAAAAATATTTTTTATAAAAGAGTTACTGATAACAATTTGATAAATTTGATGCTTACTTAAACGGCGACTAAAATATACATCCTTATCTTTTTGTTAAGGGGTCCTGGTGGTCTAGAGCTCGAAAATTTAGGGTATTTCCAGCATTTTTTTTTACAATAAAAAAAAAAAAGAAAAACGATATTAAAATTTTTTAGGCTATTTATTTAGCTTATTTTACATACAAAAATGAAAAAAATGCCACCAAAGTTGACCCTCCCGAAAAATTGGACTTGGACGGTGTCGTCCATTTTGCTCTTCTAATTATCTGAAACACAAAAACCAAAAAAAAATTATTTATCAGTATGACTATAGTTGTGTCCCGTACTAGAATAAAAAAGAAATTTGACAAAATGGCGCGGTTTTGAATTTGACACTCTAAAATTCGGGGGGTTTTCAGTTTTTTAATCAAAAAAATATGAAATAATGAAAACAATAATATGATTCTAGTACTGGCGATAGCCATTGATGTCGCAAACAGCATATTAAAATTTCAGACGATTCATTTGAGTAGTTTTTTTTTTTTTTTAGGCAACACCAGGCCGAAAAAAGTAGTTTTGAGATAATTGAGTTTAAAGTTTTGGGAGTGGATATTTTCAAAAATTTAAGAAATTTTTAATACTTACAGTTATTCAGTTTATTTGTAAAACTTACATATACAACAGGCACATAATTAACATAGCAATAATCTTATACGAGTATATAAAAAGTCACATTTCCGAGAAGGGCCGGAACAGCTGCCGCGCGACAAACAATGCGACTATTGATGTCGCCACGTGACGAATCTGACTCTACCTGCCATAACGGTTGTAGAATCGAAAATACTGGGAATGACCTTCCAAAAATTTGATAGTATATTCTTAAAAGCCTATACTTTCGAAATATCAAAAAAAAAACAATTTTTTGAAAATTTTAGACCACCGGGACCCCTTAAATGATAAATATTGAAAATAACTCTAAGCGCATCGGTCTTCTGTGCTCCCTCTTCTATTCGCCACATCGAGTTTTACTAGAGTTTCGACAGTTTTGTCCCCTTACCTACGCATCGCATCGAGTTAGTGTCTGGTAAATTTAATGCGACTTAGTTGAAAATGGATTCTTGGCTCAGGAAAACGATTATTTTGGATTCAATTATTGGCATTTAACTTTGTACTTAAATCGATTATTCAGTTCGATAAATCAATTCTTCCGGCCACCAAAATAAGTTTACTATTAATGTCTGAAAAAGATAATTTTGATATTTGTCTCTGTAGAAAAAAGCTACAAATCCATATTCCTTCATACAAGTAATTTTGTAAAACTGTGAAGAGTATTTCCTATTCTATGAGTTTAGACTATTGCTGCGGGTGCAAGTACGAAACTGCTCTAAAATTGGCAAAAACATAGAAACCTTTATGAAAAGTCTGCTTTTTAATATTTTCCGTAAAAAAATATTTGCTCTTGAGGTACTCTTCAATAGAGACATATTTCTGTAAAACAGTCATAATGCATAATGCTGCAGTTCGTATTTTAGTGTGAGATACGTATATAAAATGTAATGACGGTAAATGACTTTAAACACTTTGCTATAAATTAGGCTCAGCCAATTGAAAAAGTTGTCCTTTCCTTTAAAATATATGCCATGAAAGCATTTCCATTTTCTTTTCATTTTCGTAGCCAAAATTATTTGTTTAAACTAAATTTTGTCTCTAACGGTTATTGTCAATTTAAGAAAAAAAAATCGATTTTGTACTCCGATAAATCGATTTAAAAAAGTTGATCGCAAAGATAAAAATCGATTTGCAACTTTGCTCACCATTCAGCGCAAGGGATCTGTCCGCACAATTTGACCCTGTCGACACAACCGTTGTGTTTTGATGCGCTTGACTATGTTGATGTCAGTATAAACTTATGATGATCACAAACCGATAATCGCCGTTAACGACTATGGGTCAATATAATTTTCAGAGTATTTGCCTTCGAAGACTTTTAGAACTAATTCATCTCCGATCATCGGCCGATAATCGCCGTTAACGATTATGGGTCAATATAATTTTCGGAGTATTTTCTTTCGAAGACTTTTAGAACTAATTCATCCCCGATCATCGGCCGATAATCGCCGCTAACGATTATGGGCCAATATAATTTTCGGAGTATTTTCCTTCGCAGACTTTTAGAACTAATTCATCCCCTTGTGGTATAACCCAAGATTTTGTGCTGTACAGGACTTGTTTGCTGAGACAGGGTTCAGCCATAAAATCGTTTGCTAAGCCCACGCTAACATTTGTCTGTATGATGTATTTATATATGTATGTAATCGCCAGACTGACATAATTAGTTTCATTTGCGGTGAAGTCAAGAAAAATAGATTCATTCACCACTCCAAAATTATAGTCGTTCACGAAGCGTCCCAAATGGGTGGACTAGGTTATCGTCGAAACAAATAACTTGGTTTTGTCCTCTACTATCACCAGACCCATTGTTGCTAACACATGACTTTCTTAAAGATATTATCAGTCGAGGACTGCAGCTTTTCTCATAATCATCTCTAACAGTATGTTGAAGAAGTCGCACCATAGGCCCTGCTTAAATCCCCGTTTGGGGTAAAATGGCTCATTACATACTGTATTCAGCATGTATACTTATAATAATTTGAAATTAAATCAGTTAATACTCAAAAATGTACTTAATTTGAATTGCAAAGCAATGTACAGGACGTACTCGTATTCAATCGTGAACTGCTTTTGTTTAGCTATGCTATAAAATTTACTTGTTACCTATTGTGAATTGATTAATGAATTGGAAAAATATAAATTGTAAAGTGACAAGTTGAGTTAGTATGCTAAAAATTGCAATTTTGCATCTCATCATATCGAGTAGTCATTTTTACCTACATATCGAATTCTACATTAAAATTACTTATTATAACGTAAACAGAACTTGTTCACCAATTATTTCATAAGCATTTATGATTGTAAATATCTAAGGCTGTACTCAATTTCTACAGCTACCCCGTTACCGCAAAAAGATGAAATTTGCCTTTGGTAAATCCACATCTTAAAAACCACAACTTCGCTGAAGATCGATTGGAATCCACGTCAACCACTATCATCAAACTCTCTCCAAACGCTACACTTTTTCCACCGATATTCAATGGCTTCACATATACTAGGATCGCATTTTTTGGACACAGAACATAATACGCTTCAATTCTAAACATTAGGCATGCATTTGGCCGCATTTTTATTGCATGATTATTAATTTTATAATTATTGTAAATAAATATGACAACTCAACGTTGCTTTAGATTCTAAATAATTGGATTTTTTCTGAAAATGCTCTCAGAGCATTTCGTTTCAGTTATTTGGCGTTTGTAATGATATTTTTCAAGAATTGGGAAGAAAATCCATTCCATCAGGTCTAAAAAAGATTTTAAATACTGCGTGGTTGTTGTAAAACGTCTATCAGTAGTAGTTGTAAAACGTTTTCAAATAAACATTTGTGGTACCATTATTGAATTCACGGTGAATTGCCACGTCAATGAGTTCCACATTCGAATATTCACCTTTTTAAATTTGCGAAAAATGTCAATGGAATGGAATATAAAATTGCATGAATGGAACATATGCCATTTTAATTGAATTCTCAAAGGTTTTCTTCAACAAAACTGAGTTTTCAATAACACCGTTTTTTTTTAGAATTTTGGATACTGGTATCGAAGAATTTTTCTCCAATGCAACCTTTTGCAATCATTCAAAATTACAATTTTTTCACCATAAAAGTGTAAAAAATAAAAAAAAAAAAAACAAAATATGTCAAAATGAAATTTTTATGTTTATAAGAAATAATAATGATATGGCCGGTTAGCACCAGGGTTCGTACTCGCAGTCATGACTGACAGCCTCTTCTCATTCGTCTATTATCTGCAACGCTTGGTGCCTGCCGCTCATAACTCATGAATGGTGAATGGCATAGCTGCCACTCATACTCTTTGCCGGTGATATGTTGGAGTTTCTCATCTGATAAGTGAAAGACTCATGACCCTGACAATTTATTTGAAATTTCCCTATTTTTTCTCATTTTCTTTCATATTGTTTTTTCTACAAACAATTGTTAAAGAAAATTTTATGTGTACAACAAAAACTTTCAATTTGGCCATAGCATTAATGCTGATAACGGAAGTCAATACGGCAATCTTTTGCTAGGCCTGGCGATTACTCGACTACTCGAGCTGTAGTCAGCAAATATTGACGATCACGGCTCAAAGAAACGAAAAAGTAATATGCGGTCTCTTAACAACGATCATAACAGCCGCCTACAAGGACGGTGCCAAAACTAACCGACTCGACCTAACAAAGAAGACACAAAAAAGTTGGGAAAAATGTTCTTTACTTTTTAACATAATCTCTTTTTAGTTCTATACACTTTTTCCACCGATTTCAATAGTTTCAATGCCCAACATTTTCGTTGATGGCAATTTATTTGCCACCATTTTTTCAAATTTGGAAATGAACAATAGGAGCTAAATCTGTCGAATAAGGTGCGTGATGAAGCAATTTGAACTTTAATTCATTAATTTTGACCGTCGCAATAGTGGATGTGTGGACTGGAGCATTGCCAAATGAGGCCTTTTATTTTAATAATTTCATCACCTAAACGCTGCAATAAATTAGCATAATATTCGCCGTTGATGATTTTTCCTTTCTCATATAATAGCATGCGCATCTCAAAAAACAGATGCCATGGCATTGCCTGCAGATGGACACGATTCTTCCATTCTAGTCCACTGATTTGGCTGTTTCTTTGTCTCAGATGTGAAGTGGTGGATTATAAATCGACGCAAAAATTCTGATGTATTGCGGTGAAATATCTACTGAAACACTTTCACAGCACTGTTTGTGCTCTATTGAAAGCAAACGCGGCATCCATCTTGCGCACAGCTTTCTCATCTTCTAATCTTCGGTCAATATATGATGTATAGAACTTTTTGAAATGTCTATCATTTCAGCTATTGATGAATATCTTACTGATATTTAGTGACTGCTGTACTGACATTTGTTTTTTACTATGCTTAGCAAGTACCGATTCTTGGTTATTTGTGAGAGCAAGTGAATTTGGATCGAGTCTTCTTATTACTATTCCATGAAATGTTATATTTGTATTTACTCCTAAAGCATATAAAATTTGCCACTTGCTGGTAATGACTAGAAATACTTAGCTAGAAGCCGAGTTACTTGTTCAAATTAACTTTGAAATTAGGCAAATTCGATCTAGTAAGAAAAAGCTTGAATGTACTAGGACTGACCCCAACTCTAAGAAAATTTACATTTTCAAACATTTTTCAACAATTTTACAAATTATTTCTTAATTAGAATTCTGTAATGGAAAAAGCCATCCCAGCTCTTATATAGAGGCATTTATTTAGTGGTTTCAAAATTGCCGGTCTGGCAAGGCTGTCAGCTGTTAAACACCTGCCATCTGAAATGTTATTTATTTAGTGAAAGATTTGCCATTTATGAGAATATGGATTGTTTAATAACCGTAGAACGCGTAAAAATAGCTAAAACTTAATACAAAAGTGATGATTCAAACGTGGACTTTCAATCGAACAAAATTTTCTTGAAACATTTTTCGCTCGGTGGTTAGGTCAACGAGCTTAATTGTCACATATGGGGCAATGGGATTTTTCATTATTATTTTCTTTCACAAGTTTACAAATATATTATCGAAGTTATCGTAATGGAGATTTAGTGATGGAAACCAAAAACAAAAATTTAGCTATAAATTTCACGACCATTTTTTTTTTATATAAAGTTTCATCGCGAAAAGTCAGCATAGTTACCAGTCTTAATGCATGACATGTCAAAATTAGTTTTAAAACAATAATCAGAACATTAATGGCGATTCGAGGTAACGTCTTTTTTTCAAATGACCCTGTAGTAAAGTGCTCAACTTTCCGTTTATGTATGGTGTTTTAAATCAATATTGCAAAACGGAATTTCGTTTTAAGAAAATTTAAGAAATATTTAATTCAAAGTCAAATCCAGCCTTTATTAGGGATCTTTTATACGGACTAATTTCTGTCAGAAACGTGAATCTCTTTCATTACTATCATTGTCTCCAATTGTCTCAATTATTTATTTATTGAATTATTTGAATTTTTGAATGTTTGTGCAATTATTCGATTTATTGACAATTTGTTTATTTTGACGGCACTTATATTCTCCTATTTCGAGATTTTGTATTGCAAAACAGCACAAAACTATACTATAAAACAGATGACACATGTTAGTAAATCTAGAAATAAGAGATTTCGTTTGTTTTGCATTGCATCTTCACTCTATTATTCGATCATTTATTGTTTGTTTCTTTAATTATTAAATTGAAAGCACTTTTGTCTGCTTTCTTATTAAACACGTAGCAGGAAGCAAAAAATGCAATACATTTTATGTTTTGCTCATTATTGCTTTCACATTGTCATCTTTTCTTTTTTTTTTTCTTGTTCTTTAAACTTATTGTCACACATTGTCGTAATTTTTTTCAGTGTAGTTGATAAGGCTTTTTGTTTGTGAGACAATAATTTCCAATATGTGAGAATTTGTCCAGTCGAGTAAAGTGACTGAGTACTTACGGTATTTTAATTTAATCGTACACTTTGTTGTATTTTGATTATAATTTATATTTATTTGCCAATTCTTTTTTTTTTTTTTTGTGTTGCTCATTTCTTTGACGATTGTGATTATGGTTATCTTTAGTACAACATAGGAGCTACTATAGACGCAATAGGGTCCAAGCGAATAATTCATAATTCAGTTGCCGTTACCTTGCCGTTGAGCTCATTCCATTGTGTTGATACTGAAAAAATGTTCTGAAAACGTAAAAAGCGGCTAAGAAATTGGAAAAAAAAAACTTGAAAAAATGGGATCAGAAAAACCACAACAATAATAATAACAGAAGCACAAAATAAATCCTTAAGTGTGACACCAGTGCATAGAATAAAGTCCAAGTTACAAAGTCTAAAGCGTGCCATAATCTAAGATTAAATTGTTTTTAACTGTGGATTTCTAATCAAGTTTACAAGAGCTCTACGTTAAGCTCAGTTCACAAGTGTTATGATAACTGTAAGCAAAATTATTGTACGAGTATTTATGTTTGGAAAGGAAATTACTTCATTTAATTTGTGTTAAGCAAAATTACATTATAAAGTAATTACAGCAAAATCCTTGAGATTTAAATATAATCTATGTGTCAAAACTATCATTTGAAGTGCTTCACAATTTTTCTGAGGTTGTTAATGACACTTCTAATGGCTTCTAATGACTATTCGCTGTTTGAATTTTAAAATTGAAAAAGATTCCAAGATTCCTATGAAAATTCCGATTAGTCTAATGTCTTTATTGGGTTATCACATGTGGTTGCAGTGAATAGTGATTCTAATTCTGAGAGAAAGTAAAAAAGTGAGAAAGAGAGTGAGAGAGTGAATCTTGTCAATTCGTTGTTTGTCAATTTATAAAAAATGATAGTGTTTCTTTGATTAAACGAAATAAACTAAGTCAAATAATCTCAACATGACTTTCTAGCTAATCGCAAGAAGTGAAATTCATAAATTCTGATTAAAAATCAAAATGAAGGCGAAATCTAACCGATGTGTAAAAGGAAGGAAATAAATGGGAAAAATGTTGAAATTTAAAGTGAGTGAGCGGTGTAGCCTCTAACGTTCATAAAGCATTTGCTATGGCTTGACTGAAAATACGAAAATATGATGTGTCTGTAATAACAAACAATTCACTTAAAGCGGCGATAAAATTGACAAGAAGATGCAGATTTTACAACAATATAAAGAAAAAAACAACAACAACAAATAGAAATTGAGTGAAAACTAGTGTTTACTAGGAACAACGTCTTATCAATTTGTCGTTTGCTAATTTATGAAAATTTGTAGTAAACATCTCGTTCAGTTAAATAAAGTTGGCGCAGTAATCTGAACATGATTCCGCAGCTATTCGTATGAAATAAAATTGTGAATTCAGAATTTGGTATTGTAAAAATTAAATTTAATAACAAATTTTCACTTCTGTGCAAAAGATAACCTTAAAATGATATTAAGAATACCTGATATGTTTAGTGTATCGCAGAGAATTTTGATATAACCCGACAACTTCCGATTTATTTAAAACACATCACTCTAAAGCAATCAAAAATATCAATACATTTTTTTTTTGTGAAAGTTAAGCAACAGTTTGCGAATTTTTGACACATGATAACACCAAGGCAGAAATGTTAAATAATTTCAAGCAGAGAATCTTAACAAGCGGAATAAATAAACAAACCAAATATTTGACGTTTTGAAAAATAGTAGTAAATGTGTTATATCTATCTATATACTCAAGCTATTGTGTAAAAAGAAAATCATTTGAAAAGTTTTAACAATTACACATATATTGTATTGTAAGAACATATTTGACGTTCTATTCGCAAATGTGAGCTTGACAAAAGCTGGTTGAAAGTTTGATGTTCTAGCTTTTGTTTTTGTAACAAAAACAGCTTTTCAGTGAAAACATATAGTGAAAACTTACCTTCTGTCAAAGAAGTACAGGGAGTTAATTATTTGAAAATTGATCACATCAAAATTATTTTTGTCCATAAATTGGCACAACTGTCATCTATACCTACGCGGATATTGAGTGCGTTCTGTCATTTAGTTTGTTTTTAATAAATGATTTCGCCAGTTTATCTGAAATGTGTCTGGCTATATTTAATACTGGCAAAGGTATTAAATTTGTGTTATATTTCATGTTGGAAATGAAATTTCGCGTGACGAATGACCGAATTTTACAGAAGACTCACGATGAATCGATTTTATCAACAGCATCTGCATATGAGTGGTACAGTGCATTGAAAGTGGTACAGTGCTATAGAGAGGTGGTGGAAGATTCGCTTCACTCTTCAACTGAAAATAAATTTGATAAAGTGAAGGAAATAGTCATTAAAAATCGTCACGAATCAGTTCATAACATTTTGCCGCTCCACAAATTCCAAATGAGCTTTCTGTTCTTTATAAACTCAATCGCGTGAAAGTCCTTAAAGACATGCTAGGGCGAGCAAATTCAGGAGCTTGTATATTAAAAAAAAAAATTATTATAACTAGTGATGAGACATTGGCAAGTCAACAAGCTTTGGAATGGTGGCTTCTAACTCAGCCAAAACCGAAAAGCCACTTGAAACTCGTTCAAACGTTAAAGTCATGACTACAGTTTTCTTTTATTATCGCGGTTTTGTGCGGACGGAATTCTTGTCAGAAGGTCAAACGGTAAATAAAGAATATTATCTAGGCGTTATGCGGCGTTTAAAAGAGCGAATTCGTCGAGAAATGACAAATTTAAAAGATTTTGGATCACGATGACGCACATGGATTTCGGACCACGATGATGCACAACATTATCATTGTAGACGAATTTCAGGCCAAAATCTCAACAAATATCGTCGAACTACAACCGTATCAGCTCGTGGCTTCAACTGAATTTTTTTCTTTTCAAAACTTAAGTTACCGATTTTCTGCCGATAAAAGACATACAAGAGAAATCACGACGAGAACTAAAGTGTTTTCGAAAAAATTAAATTAAATTAAATTAAATTTGAAATACTTCATATTTTATTGATTGGTCAATTTTATTGACAAATTTCCGGTACTTTTTTGACAGAATGTATCATTCACTCTTACACCAAAACGTATAATCAGGCTATGAAAGAAAATTTAAACACGAATAATAACTTGTGATAGTTTATCGAAATTCATATAACTACCAAACTTGTAATTCGACCAAAAGATATTTTCAAAGGGAATGTAACTTTAGGGAGTTTTTTCAATTATAACCGGTACAACCTACGAAGATGGCGTGTTTCCATCTTCAATTTGGTTTGTGACTATACATGACTAAAACATAACTATTTGCACACGATCTACATACCTATATATAATATGTGCTTAATTTTGTTGTTGTTGAAAACAATTTCTATTTTTTGCAATTAGAAGAAAAAAATGGAATAAATATCATTCGATTGAAGAATCGGATCTTTATAATTTAAATTTTGACTGTTATTTATTATTTATTAAATTTCATAAACAATTTCCATAACTTCTGACCATAGATCATCCATCTGGCAGTACAGTGGAAAAAATGCATAGGTGGCAATAACCGAAATTTCAACTAAATAATCACCGTTAACGAAACGTAGTTGTTGGTAACACAATTATTGAAAGATGACGTGTTATTCAATAAGTCATTAAAAAGTTTTCAAAAATCTTATGAAATAGCAAATGCAATCAGTTGTTTATATCAACTGTTTATAATACAGCTATTTACAAATCAGTGTTAGAAACGTTTCCTTATGAAAACATACTCGTACAGTACTTCCTTGTGGAAATATTCGGCCTCAAATTTCACGGCCATTTCTTTTATGCAGTTTCACTGTTAAAATGGTAGTAGAGTAGCAGTCCTAAACCAATAATTGTAAATATTGTATAAACAATTTTGACGGTCATTTAAATGTGTGTAAACACAGCGGAGGAACAACAACAACTGGTCTATTATGAAAAATCCATTTCCGACGAATATATTTGTAAATTATTCTCAGAATCGTTAAAGATTTGACGTGATTTGCGTAAACAATTATAACTATGTATGTCCGAAACAATAACAGCGTTGTACTTGTCACTGCTACCTTACTTTTTTTATATGAAGTTACGCGATTTTCACTTATGTGGCAGTTCCATTACGAAGGCTTTCCCACATGTTTTTCGGATTTTCAAATCCTTGGTTTTTGTGAAAACCTAACTACAATTCACTGAAAAATGACTAAAAGTGAAAAACAACTCTGGAAAGGCAACACTAATCTTGCATTTATCACACGTCGCACAGTGTCGTGTTTTCATATAAACGGTGGCCAAAAATAGAAGGAGTTTTCAGAAAAGAATGAAAATTAGTACACATTGCTTTTATAAGTAGGAAAGGAAAAAAAAAAAAAATCGGTCCAAGGACACGCCCACCTCCCATATATCCCGTAATGAAAAAACCTTATTTTTTCCAAAGTTGTTTCTGGAATTGAACAAAACTTGGATCGATTGGTCTCTGATATATGCCGGATAACTTTGATAAATTTTATGAAATTATCTCAAAGGACACGCCCACCACCCTTATATCCTTGATACGAAAAAGATGCAATTTGTCCACGAAAATTGTCAATACCTCTTTCACATTTTTTAACTTTTTCAATAAGTTTCCTATTTTTACCTATTCCAATCCGATAAGATTGAAATTTTGCATGTAAATATATTTAGTTATATTGTAGCATATTGCCAGTTTAAAAAAAAATCGTAAAAGCCCCCCTCCCATACAAATAACATAAATTAAAAAATTATTTTAATTTGTAAATTGTGATCATATAAAAGCAAAATTTTACAAAAATTATTAATTCAGTGAAAAGAAATTTAAAAACATGAATTTTATTTATTTAACATAACATATTCAATATACATACATACATAAAATATACATAGTAGTTATTACAGGCAATCAAAATATATTAACAACTATCACTGTCATCACTTTCAGATTCTACCAGATTCGCTGTTTTTATGCTCTGAAATCTTTCTTTTGTAACTAAGGGTACCTCTGCAGAAGATTCTGTTAATTGAATGTCATCAGGCAAAATCTTTTTTTTAGCATCTGCAATCATATAGTATGATGGAAAGCAATCTTTGTGAATAGAATTTACTACTTTCCTCATCATATTGTACTGCCTCATAGATAAATCCATATCAATGTATAATGCTAGAGCACTTTCAACAGAAATTTTTTCATTAGTATTTGAATCTGTTAACCTTTCTGCGGCTTTTTTAAGAGCTTCAGATGAAGTAGAAGCGACAAGTTCCTCCACTCGCCTCCTTTTTGTTCGCATTGAACCTTCCTCATAAGAAGCATTCGGTCGGCCTTTACGACTTGTACTTGCTTCCTAATATAGTATAAAATAATTAAGTTTTCTTGCAATACCAAAACTTTACACGGATACTTACATTACAAATGATTTCACAAAATAGTTCGCTATCTAGCCAGTCACTCAACTCAATTTCAAATCTGTCTCTAATGCGATGATATTTAGTAAGCTTTATTTTCTGTTGTTCACTTTCCAATAATACTTGTTTAAAATGCTTTTCGACAAAATCTTTAACATGATGCATAACATCGCATGGTCTGTTTTGCTTTATCTCTAGCCACAATTGAAAAATATTGCGAATCCGCAATGAGGTTGACACTGAAAAACAATCATAAAAGAAATTCGTGCAAAATCGAGCAGCGGAATTTTAAATATATTAAAATACATACTTGTAGCTACAAAATACCAAAAAATTGGAAAAGTGTTATCTCTACTTTCTTTTAAATTCTCTACGAAAGTTCGCTGTTGCTGAAAAATCTTGACAATGTCTCACTACTATCTTTTTCTAACGGGATCTGACATATGATCAATATTTGTACACAAAAACAGTGTTGTAATTATAACTAAAGGCACCACTTACACCCTGTTATACATTTTGGTAGCCGTTACATTCAAATAATTAAATTTTTAGTATTATAAATGAACCTTAAATTTGGAGCTTTTCCATAAATTTCGTATGCTGTACACAAACCTTAACTTTGAACCACTGTAACTTTAAAATTTAGAAAAAGTTTTAAAAGATATTTTAGGTATGATCTAACCAGAGTGTTGCACAAAAAATTAAAAAAAAACGTTCGAATTCTAACATTGACGTTAACCATTTTTGGCCACCCTCGCGACACAGTGCGTCGTACTCACACGTATGCATATCCATTGACAACAAAACATGTGCAACGCATACGTTAAAAAAGAATGAGAAAAGCGAGAATGTAATAATCGACTTTCAAAATGTCTCAAATAATGCAACATATTATTATTATTACGAATTAAAATATGCCTATTAAAATATGCTATGCCTATAACACAGTGGCACTCTTTAAGATTCACACTTCGAGCGGTTGCATTTGTTTTTGTTTGTAAACAACAAACTGTGAAACAAAATCGAAATACCTCAGTGGAATCACTTCTGTTTTCTTCTGTCATCTCAACGTGACAGTGGCTAGAAGAAGAAGAAGCTGTCTTATTTGCTAGCAAGCTAGCGACGACAGCATAATAGAAAATAAAAAATCCTAACTATTAGGAAACACAAAATAGTAATATTTTTTCACACTGTGTTATATACTGTAAAAAGTTGTTTTTTATAAAGCAGGAGACAACAGAAATTAAAGTAAAAAAAGTTTCCAAACTCTTCAATTATTTATGATACATTTTGACTGGATATTGTTGTTATTACAGCCTAGTTCAACTATAATTCAATTCATTGAAGCTGTAAATATAAATAAATTAAACTTGAATTCGAACAAATTGGTTTTGTTGAGATGAGATAACACTTTAATTATACAAATTTCTTTCCGTGACAAAATCTGTGCGCATATAAATTGTAGCGGTTAATCACATAATCGATTAAAACAAAAAAATCAATCAATCAATCAATTAATCAAATAAATTTCTGATCACTTCCTTGCCCAGGGCCCACACGTGCTAGTGGTTAATTAAGCATACGGATTATGCTCGAAAATTGCAGTAAACGTCGAAATAAAAACTGCTAAAAGTATGTCCATCATATACATATACTGTTGTGTTGACAAAAATGTGTGATAATATTGAGTTTTTCGTGTGGTTCTTGGATTAAAGCAAAATTTAGATTATTTAATGATGATAAACATATCTGCAAGTTAAACGCTTTCAAAAAGAGGTGTGATCAAAAAATAACCGTAATTTTCAGTTATTTTTCAAAAAGTATTTATTTATTCACCAATTTCTATTTCATTTCGTTTAAAGTAGTCCCCCTCAGATACAATAGACTTGTGCCAGCGTTTCTTCTAATCCTCAAAACACTTCTAAAGCGCGTTTTTTGGTATCGTCAACAGCTCCTTCGATTTCGATTTTTTTATCTTCTCAATCGTAGCAAAACGCTTTCCTTTCATCGGTGTCTTCAGTTTTAGGAAAAGGAAAAAGTCAGCGGGGGCCAAGTCCGGTGAATACGGTGGTTGAGGCATGTTTGCGGTTTTGTTTTTAGCCAAAAACTCAACTGAAACTTTTATAGTAAAAAGTGAAAAGTGCTAGTTTTTAAAGCCATTTTCAAAATAGTTTCAACAAAAAGTTGTTAACGTAGAAATCAAAATAGTATATAATATAAGATCATGTTCAAATAGAAAGTAACTGACGAAGCCTCCAAAGAACGTCTTACAAGGGATGATCGGGGAAAATGCCTAAAAACGTTACAAACTATATCGAGTAGTTCGGAAAGTTCGTTCGGTTTTACAAATATTCATATATAAAAAACAATTATTTTAATCTATTACATAGTTTCACCCTTTTTTAATAACTTTTCTCAACTCCCTGGGAGATTTTCAATTCCTCTCTCTTAAAACTCGCCTGGTTTTTCTTAAAAAAGCGTTCAATTTGATTTTTTTTTCACTTCCTCGTCGTTATGGAAATTCAAATCCTTCAAGTGGTTACTCAGACTGCGAAATAGGTGATAGTCGGACAGAGCGAGGCCTGGGGAGTACGGTGAGTGAGGTAAAACTTCCCACCCAAGCTCTGACATGTTTCTGATACGTCCCCAAAGCAATGTGAGACCTCGGTGAGAGAGTGAGGTACCCGTACATAGAGGTTGCTCACAAATTCGAGCTCTTTTATGATCCCGTGAACGGGTGAAACTGATTTTTTTTATTATTTCAGCTATTTCCCTAATTGTTGCACGGGGATTAATAATAATTAAATCTCTTACATCCTCGGAAACAATTTTTTTGGTCGTCCTGATTTAAGAGCGACCGTTACGGAGAAGTTAGCCGCAGAAAATCTTTTAAACCATTTCTGGCAAGTTCTTTTATTTGGTCCGTTTTCTTCAGAAACAGACTTCATATTTCGGCTGGCTTTAGCAGCCGTTATTCCTTTTCGGATATAATACAGCATAGTATGTGTAAAATACTATTTTTTACTCATTTTTTTCCAATTTTTAAAACTTTTTTTTTTAAAGTAAACAATAGTAAACAGTTTAGAGAAGGGATGGGAGGGAGATAGTTATGATAGTGTTTGAAGGAACTCTACGTCATGGGAAGTGACGTATGGTGAACAAACGAATTAATCCAACGAACTTTCCAAACAACCCAATATACAGGGTGGGACATAAGGGTGTTGGCGGTTTAAATATTCAATTAAAAAAAAACTACGAAACATAAAAAAATATATTTGTATTTTTAAAAAGCAGAAGCATGGGAATTTTTAAGACTTAAAAATAATGTTGTCCAAATGGCTTCCCTCGGCTGTTTGTCACTCTTGCAACCGAAGTCGCAAATTTTGGAAAACTCGTTGAAAAGTTGTTCTCGGTATTTTGTTAATGTTCCTCTTCAACAGCTCTAAATTGGTCGGATTATTCTCGTAGACTACCGATTTGAGGTAGCCCCATAGAAAATAATCGCATGGAGAGAGATCGGGGCTACGTGGGAGCCATTCAATATCCCCCCTTTTGTTGAACCGCTCTAGCTTCAAATTGACAAAGTTAAGTCGGTTATTGGCATCATCGGGTTTTAATTCTTGGACTATCTGAATCTTATAAACCTTCAAATGCAAATCACGTTTCAAAATTCGTCGTAAAGTTGTTCTTTTGACGTCCAAAGACTGACTTCTCTTACGTGTTGACTGTTGCGGATTTCGCTGAACTGAAACATGAACACGCTCCACAATGTCGGCAGATCTTGCAGAAACTGGGCGACCACGAACCGTAATTGGTACTGTTGAGCCGGTTGTTTCGAACATTCTGATCCATTTTCGTATCACGTTGGCGCTTGGAACTTCACTTAAATCGTGTAAACCGTGTTCATACCGATACAAACGTTGTGCAGTAATCACTGATTTATTGTTTTCGTAATACGCTCGGACACAAAATGCACGCTGCACTCCCGTGTACGGCTCCATGGCGACTAAATTTCCAGAAAGCGGCGCAGCGAACAACATATCCCCCCGCCACCCCGCGCCGCGCGTTACCGAGAAATTGAAGAATTAAATCGCCAACACTCATATGGCCCACCCTGTATAAAAGTCGCATTTCTTGCTCATTATGATTTGATTAAGAAAAAATAATAAAATTTTGGGACTTTACTTACATGAAAATAAATTTGGATAAGAGCACAACAAATTTTGTCTCAGAAACCACAGACTTTAAAGATTTTATTTTTAGTTGAAGACCACTACTCATTATATTCACGGCCATACTTAAAAAGTTTCGCATAAACTTATCGAACGAAATTCTTTGAATGATCAATTTGTGGGATTAAATTAAATTTTGTTTTTGATGAATTGTATCACGGAACGGTCTGTCGTCCAAAACAATTTCGGTGATAGCTATATTTGACTTTACACTGTTTTCATGAAAAGAAATAGTTTTGTGTACACAAGAGGGATGCATGACGTGCGTTGATGAGAAACTTCTAACGAAATTTTCGAAATTTTGTTGCCAAACAATAAACATTTCAATAAGCAATATCTAACAAAATATCAGTATTTATAAGAAATAAAGGCATAAACCTCCCTGTAATAGATTTCTCGGATAAAATTTTCGTAAAAATTTCAACTGCCGAAATTTTCAATAGCACAGTGCATTCTCTCTGACAAATGAAAATGACGTATGAAGTTTTAAATGAAAAATACTCGATCGTAAATTATTGCACATGGTTGCATTTTAGGAAAGTTTTTTAAAACTTGCATTAAGAACGTATTTTTTGAAATCTCAATTTTGTATGGGGAAAATTTGTATTTTTCAGCGTTTCCATGAAGCAACTTTCAAAGCCTGTCCGAACGGTTTTTGTCACACCTTTTTTTTTGTTTATAAACAACAAAAATGAAAACGTATTTAATAAATTATTTTGTATTTATTATTGACGGAATATATATAAATATATACTGCACATTTTGTTTTATTTTTTGGGATTTATAGATTTTATTTAAACTACTTTCTTGTTTCCGCCATACGTTTTTTTATATTTGACACATAAGGGTTGTTGCATCCTGTTCAAATTTGTTGTTTTGTGTTTCACATTATTGCGGACGAATATTTCACACGATTACGTTTCAAAAAGACGCACCACAATTCATATTTAAAAGAAAAAACAACAACAACAAAATTGAAAACGATCCCTTCGGAAAAGGCAATTTTGTAAGTGAATACTCCATAGTTTTCCATCAAAAACCTCGATAATAAATTGAATATGCAAGTTGTCGACAAATAAAATGAAACACTAATATTCTCCCTCATGGCGGGTATAACAGGGTTCGACGCACCGAATTATTTGTCTATTTACTTGTTCATACTCGTATGTTAAATATACTCGATGTCGTTGCACTGTGGATCAGCAAAGTGTGTGGTTTTTCGTTATCAGAGGATTTGCTACAATCACCGCGAAACATCTTGACGTATTATAGCAAACTAACACAGTGTGCAAATAATTCAGAATCTTTTTAATGTGAGCAAACAATCTGCCTTCGGTGCGTTCATGCTCTTTAAATCATGTCACTCTTATACGGCATGTAGATTCCCATCGAATATCTGTGACTCCAGGATTCTTCGAAAAATAATTTTGTAAAAAAAAGAAATGGATTTTTAGTTAATATTGCAACTGATTTTTTTCCATTTCGCAGAATAACTAAGTTTTAAAAATAACTGATTTTCGATAGTGAAAACAGATGTTTTTAAAGATATATATAATATTTAGTGAAATCTAATAACCGAATGGAAGATACATCATTTGTGATGCAGTTACATTTGTACGCGTACTTTTTACTACAGAAAAAATAAGTATGACAGCTCATTCAGGCTGCGAGCGAAATTAGTGTATTTTGTATATTACCTGATTTCGGCTCACTTAACAGCTGATCATTGTATGGAAATCAGTTGTTATGAGTGAGGCGAAATCACAAAACGTGCGGTCTAAATGGGTTATAATAAGAATGAACTGTCAATTAAATTTAAATTTTGAGATAGGAGTTTATTACAGCAATTTGACAAAGTCTTAATTCGGTTTGCTTGAAATTTTCATATGAATGCATATTTTTTTTTTTTCATTTTTCCATTACAGAGCAAATAATTCCGGTGATAATAATATTTAACTTTAGACTGTTTTAATGAAAAACAATGGCTTTGTGTCAACAAGAGGGACGCTTGAAGAGCATTGATGATAAACCTGAATCTGATGGACTATTAACAGCATCGACGTTAGCGACGACGACGACGACAACAACAACGACAACGACGTCGACGACGATGACTACAACAATAACAGCAAAGGCAAACGATGGATTTCCTCATAATGACAACGGAAAACGTCAGCCTGCATATCAGTTTGGTGAAAAGATCCACAAGGAGCAGCAGCACTGTGGCAAAGGCACTGAGAATAGTACAATTCTGGTAAAATTCGATCGGAGCGAGAGCAAACAAAAGACACAAAGTCTCTTCGAATTAATCTACGAAATAATTGGAGAGAAAGAGCAACGTACAAAAGAAATGGGGACATTGATACGTAAGTAGTACCAAGCATTTTCATATTTCGATTCCGAGGGCTAGGTGGGGGTTCATCACGAAAACACGGTGGCAATGGAAAATGTGGTAAACATTTTATGACTAAACAAAGATAACAACAATTGTTGTGGCGTAAAAGAATCAACACAAAACAAAACACTTAAATCGAAATAAACAAAAAAAGCGTATACAAGGAAAAGACACAAAATTTGTCTTATCTATTATATCGCTTGTTGTTGTTGACATCGAGTCATATTTATGGAGATCGATTATCTGATGGATCTTAATCTGTCACTTGCTGCACCAACATTTGAACTCCAATCAATCAATGAATAGGTCTTATCGATAAAGGTGGCAAAATGAGTCTACGAGGAAGCCCCATTGACTAATTTTCGACAAATAAATCCTACAAAGACCTTATCTACATATATAAAATTGAATGTTTGTATCTTTGCATATTTGTGTATTTGTTCCGAATAGGCGTCATGTTCCGATTGTCATGAAACTTTTGCAGTACATTTATGTCGACCACGTGGGAATCATTTTGAACGGGTATATCTAATAAACTGTTTGAGGTATACAGAAGAAATATTCGAAACAATATTCGAAAATTAGCCCATGTCCTGCCCGATTCAAATAACGAAACGGTGTTTTGTTGTTTTTAAAAAATGTCAACACGTTCCATCCAATCAAGGCGGATGACTTTATTTTCAACTAATTTTTTTTTACTAATTGCAATTTTGCTTACTTGCTAAAATATTACAATTTTACTTACTAACCAAAAAAAAATGTTGGTTTATTTTAATCAAAATTATTTGGAAATATATGTTTCGCAATGTATCAGAAATGTTAATTGACTTTTTGTTTTATTAATTTCGTTTAAGAATTCTTCGAATTTATCTGTTGTGTCGTAACTTGGTCAGTGTTTTTATATGTAACTCCCGTTTTAAAATTATCTTATTGTGGTCAAAGTAGCTGATCAATATTTATAATCAATATTTATATTACGGGATGTTACTACCAATAACGAAATTGTCATTGTGCTATATTAGATTAAGATGGGGAAGAGTGTGAACAGCCGTAATTCATGAACTCTTCCGAATGAAAAGAGTTCGGCATCGCACCCCTTCTAATTCTAACGGGCAAAGTAACTGAGGCTAATGTCATAAAAATTTACCAGTAAGTCACTAACTACTAATCATGAAATTGCCATATGATATATTAGGTTAAGATCGTAAAGAGGGGTGTGACACCGCTTACATAACTTGAAGGTGAAAAAATGCGATTTGATATGTACTCGCATACTACTGATATACAAGAAAATATGTCGCTTTTAAAAAATTAGTTCTATCGGCCAAAGTAACTGCGGCTAATGTCATAAAAATTTACCAGTAAGTCACTATTAACCACGAAATATTATTATATTATATTAACTATATGCTATATTAGGTTAAAATTGAAAAGAATGTTGTGGCACCGCTCAGATAGCCTAACATTTTGTTGGAAAATTTGTTCTACCGGGCAAACTAACTGGCAGATCGTCGTAAAAATATAACATTAAATTGCAATAGCACGAAATTTTCACATGCTGTATTAGGTGAAAGGGTGTGATACCGTTTATAACATTTAACATCTACGACGAGTGGCTGTATTATAAGAGGTACAAATAACATTTGTTATATACTCTACCGGAATGGAATGAAATATGTCTGCAAAAACAGGACCCACCATTTTTAATAATCCATTAAAATAGTCAAATTTGGTGATAGAGCTCCAAAGAACTTAAACACTGTTTTATTATGGGTTACGAAATTATCATTAAATAGCTATTATTTGCTAAGGTTAAGATTAGTGAAAGGGGAGCGATACCGCCCACACAACCTAACGATTTAAATTACCATATCTCGAAAATTATCATAAGTATAAAGACGGGACTTGATACGTGTACTATAGATACAGAAGCCAATATGTCCTAGTAAAAAGTAGACTGTACCAGACTCCGTCATCGTATTTGAAGAGCATTCAGGAAATTCTTCTGTGGTATGTTAGTGTATTACTGAAAAAAAGAGCGTAGTTCTACACTTACTGCAAAAGGATTTATGCGACCACGTCTCATAAACTATAAGAGATACTAGGCAAAGAAGGAATAAACCTTGGCGTGGCTTTCACTTCGAAGCGAAATTTTTAAAATTTTCATAATATTGAATTATTGACCGAGCAAGATTACATTAGGAAAAAATTCAATCCAGGTTATATTTTATGTATGGAATTTGGTATTATACAGTTATAGAAGATGTTTCAACCATTTAAATTACGGTGTTGCAACGCACTCTGGTTCGACTAGTCTAATACGACTAGCACGCCTGTTGTTAACCCTTTCGGTACTTCTTTTTTGTTTTTGACTTAAAAAATCATTACGATCTAATTTGTTATTGTTTAGGCCATCGTTATGAATATTTGAAACTAAGTTTTGAATATTTCCTGTCCAAAAGTGGTTTTTAGGCATCATGCCATATGGCATAGAACGTACTTAACGGAAAAAAAATAAAAGAATAAATTTTTATTTTTAGTGGAATTTAATACAGTTTAATACAATTTTAAGTTTAAAAATTCACAAAATTCATTGAAAAACATAAAATAATAAATCTTTGCTTATTATATAACACACAAAAATTAAAAAAAAAGTAAATTCACTGCCAATTTAATTGCCATCATTATGTTGCTTCTGTATCTGCCCTAAAAAAAAAGGAATAATGGAACCAATTTATTATATAAATGTGTCTATGCTTACCTTACCTTATTCATGATATACTCTAAAACAATTTCTTTTGACATTTGGAATGCATAGATGGACGTTGCATTTTGAACAATAGTATCTGGAATATCCTTTGCATCCTTGTACTTTACATATACGTTTTACAGCTGTATACTCTGGCCAATGTTTAATACCATCGAGACGCATCGAAATTGAAGGAGCCCTTTCATACGACTGTCTTGGTTTCGAAGTTGATGGGCTGTCGAAAAGAGTTAAGTCTTCAGCTAGTCTTGGTCTTCCTCGTTTTCGCAAGTTTTCAACTGATGACAATGATAACAATCCATCAGCTACATCATTCCGGAATGCCAGTAAATCCATTTGATCTTTCTTTCTTATATTATTGGTATCACAATCATTGCGATATTCCAACCAAGAGTTGCATACTGCTAAGTCGATGAAATGGTCGAAAAAAACTAAATGACCATCTCAGTAAAGCATTTCTTTGTACTCAACAAATCAAAACAAAAGCAAAATAGTAACGTATTTCTAACCAAAACAAAGGAAAAATACAAAACGCATAGCAACATTTTTTTCCGTTGAGTAAAATATATGCCATACGGCATAGTGAATCCTAAAAAAAACCCTACAGTTTTATTGATGGAGTTAGTGACCAAATTTTTTTTTACACTTAATGGTGCGATGATTATCTAGTAAATAACGTAAATAAAGTTATCAAAAGGAGTAATTTTTGTAATAGAAAACACAAAAGTATGAAGTGATCTTTTTTACTAAAATACGAAACTCGAAAAGCACGCTTGCTTTCTGAATTTTCACAATTTACTTGGCCCTCTAAAAAAAATTTTTTTTCCATTAATTTGTACAAAAACCATCAAAGAAAAATATAAAAATACAAAAATAATAGTTTTCATAAGTTTTTTAATTTAAAATAGCCACCGAAAAGCGACTATGCCATATGGCATGGAATAACCGAAAGGGTTAAATGAACCTACCTTTCGCTATTTTGTTTTGTTAAAATATGTTGGAAGCTTTTGCGAATCGAGCGAACTCCCCGTCTTGTATTTGGAACTTCTTCCTATGCAACCAAAAAAGAAGCGCGAATTGGGCAATGAAACACAAAATATTTATTATTTATTCAAATTTCTTGCATCGCCTCCTAATTAGGCCCATTAGCAGATAATATAATACGTTTGTGCCAACGAATAATCCAATCACCAAAATATTTTTCAAAGGCATTTTCAGGAAGAGATTTCAGTTATCGCAACGAATTCTCTTGTATGTCTTTTATCTATTAAAATGAGTGTCTTAATGTGGTAATTTGAGTTTTGAAAAGAGAAAATGCTAGCCGAAGTAATATTCTAGTGAACTCAAATGCTATTGTGAATGGGGGGAAGTGAGAAGAATGGCAAACAGCGGGCCGGTCATGGCATTCATGTTCATAGAGAAAACAATAACAAGAGAAATTATTTGCCATTGTGAATTGTGGAATTAATTGTGGATTTTTTCGCTCAATTTCTAAAACAGTTTTCTAACGAATTGGATTAACAGGGAAAGAGAAGAATTTTAAAATTGCTCAAATTGTAATTGTTGCCACTTATTTGTTACCATTTGTTATCTATTATTATTTTATTATATATATATATATATATATATATATATATGTAATATTATTTATCTATTATTATTCATTTAAATTTACTGTGCTATTCCAACGCCACCAGATCCGCACGTTTTTTATCCAGAGAGAATAAAATTCTCTTCATACATTTCTTTACTCTATGCTCATGTCGCAACGATTTCACTCTATTACTACACAATTTCTCTTAATTCCAATAAAATGGTTAAAGGGTGAAACGCCAAATGTGATTGCAATTATTAACATTTATTACATTTTGTTATAATAGTTTTGATAAGACATAGTATTATTATTTATAGTATATAATGTAATGTATTTATTAGCATAGTATTGAATAACGTTGTCAAAGGTTCCAATTGGAATTTGTTATCCGTCGTGCGATGTCAACGCCACCAATATTATCCAAATTACTTTTATCCAGAGAAAATAAATTTAACACTTAAAAATGCCGTAATTTTGCCAATTTTGTTTTTTTTTTTATTTAAAAATTTCAGTATATCGTAAAAACATTTCAAATTTTGAGAAAGATATGTTGTTATTTAATGCAGCTTTAAGTCATGTAGTTGCATCGTGACTGTCAACGAAGACTTCAAACGCTGAACGTATAGGGCCTCATGGTGTTTTGACCCATACCTGGCGAAAATTAATCTTTGAGGCATTGTCTCATATTTTTTAGTTAATAATATCTCCTCCAGAATGGACCATATGGGCCCCATATTGGATATAATTTCGGCGAATGTAGTGGCAATTGTCGTGAAAAAATGAAGCTGTGAATTTTTTTTTTTTTAAAACCAAGTGTTTCGGGGTCTTTGTGGGATGGCGCCGAGTGTTGTTGAAACGTTTAATGGTTTTTACTAAATTTTTTACGTGCCTAAGATATCAGACAATCGTTTAAAAACCTTTTACTGTAGGTCTGCCCAATGAAAACGAGTGGTGAGCGTGCTGAGGCAGTTACCGCGGCGCAAACCGCCACTGATGCAAAGGCCTGCCTTCGCAGAGCAATTCGATGGTCTAAATTGTCTTTTTATATGCACTCTAACCATACACGACCATTTTGTTTCTTGGCATATGGCTGAACCGTAAAATTGTTCACCCGAAAAATCCAAATTTTCAAGCTCGCCGCCACCAACGTGTAGATGTGAAAACTTGCACTTTTTGTATTTTGGCTTTCACCTTTCCAACAATCCATTTAATTAAAGTACGCTGAATCAAACACATCGGATTTTAAACTTCCACTTGCATTTCAACAACACTAAATGCAGTTTCGTGTGTTAAATCAGAGCATTCGCTGATGAGAACCTTACAGGAGAACCTAACAATGCAAAAGAATGTTGGGTGAAGGTATACTCGTATGTAATTCCGTGCATCTGACTGAAATTCCTTCACTGGTTCTTATACTTTGATTATTTAAAACTTATAAATTTTGTCTTGAATTGCATAGGGCTGCCACCTCAGATTTGGGTGTTAACAAAATCCATTTTAATCCGAAGAAGTAACAACGAAATCGATAGGAATGATAACTATGAAATTAAAACCATTCCGAACGAATTTTTCGTTTGAATGTCATTATTGAGGAATGAGATGCTGTTTAGAGAATTAACATGAAATTTGTATGTGGAAGGGAATTCCGCTTTAAATTATATAATACCAACCTTTAACTGTTGAAATACACAACGGACGAAAACTATTAGAATTACAAATTAAAAGAATGCTTTATAATAAACTACTTTGATTTCTTCCGTCATTTTAAAACGACATAAAATTTGGTAAAGAAAACTTCAACTGGTTATTATTCAAGTCTAAATATATTCCCCTGATATTTTTTATTTTCAGTTTTGGGCGTAACATTCCTACTGTTCCTAATGAGCCTAACTGGATTTTTTGTCATGTGGTTCACTGAGTATTACAATAATAAAATGTTAGAGGTAAATACGGTTAAAATATTTGTTATCCATTCCCAAACAAAATTAAAATTTTTGTTTTTTGCATTTCAGAATATTATAATTGCAAGAAATTCGGAAACAGCTAAAGCGTGGATGAATCCCAATCCCAAATATGATACTTATCTTAAAGTTCATGTTTTCAACTATACAAATATTCAAGATTATCTCGAGTACAAGGCTGATAAGATTAAAGTAGTCGATATTGGTCCGCTGACCTACAAAGAGCACACAACCAAAGTTAATGTGGTGTTTAATGATAATCACACTGTGACCTTCCGTGTAAGTGTTAATCGGTACGACAACGTTATATGGATTTATATATTTATTTATATATAAGTATGTTTGTGTCTTTAATAAAAAAATTATAAGTCTCTTGTTATAAAGTATAAATTAAATGTTACGAAATGGTAGAGACTTACAAATCGAGAAATTTACAACGATATAAATAAATTCTTATGAATTGATTATTTCCTTAATCAGTTGACAGCACGATTAGATTAGAGATAGGTGAGCGTTACATATGTACAAAATATTAGTTAACTATGTTAAATAATTGGTTAACTACTTACAAACTTCATTATCTACGAAACCATCAAAGTAAGAGATTTCAGATGTACTTCTTCTAATATAGATTTTATGACAGATTAAACTATCATAGACATTTCAACTCACATATCACTGCGAGAAAAATCAAGTGAAAAGTTTTGACAGATTATGTCGCATCACACCTCTAGACTATTTCCCTTAGGGCTTGGATAATCCAGCTCCTATTGAGGAATTAGAAGCTTACATTACACGCGTCACTCCAATTGCCCGAAAGCGACCTGATAGTCTGTGACCGCAGTATGAACCATGTTAGACGCAGTTATGGCCAACGTTTAAAATAAATAATGTTCAAAGCGGTCCAAAAAAGATTTAAAGAAAAATTATTATATTATATTATTATAATTATAACTTAGTGAAGCCCTTTTGCTTAGGGAGTAATCACTAAGTATACGGCTCTATTAACTTATAATTTTCTTTATTTCATAACTTAGAGATTATTCTCTTAGTTAGTCACTGATGTTTGTCACAGTGCTTCCAATTTAGAAGAAAATATTTCTGAGATTCCACATAACCACGTAATTTAAATCGAAAACTTATTTACTTTTTGCACACAGAGTAGGATAAAAAATGATCACCAGGGTTTATATTAAAATTTTGAAATTTTGAATTGTAACTCTTTCATTTCTCAAGCTGAATAAGCCGTTAGAAAGAAATTAAAGAAAAAAAAATGCTCAACTGGGCTATATAAATTTTTTTAACTATTTTAATTCTTTCACTTCTCAAACCTAATAAGCAGTTTGAAAATTTGTAAAAATATATGCCAATTTTCTAATTTTAGCCATTTCAAATTCCGTTACTCTCAAAAGATTGATGTAATAGGGCAGCTAAAAGAACTTATCGAAAAAACTGCGTAACATTCCAAGGAAAATTAAACGAAAATATCAAATGACAAAATCTTTAGTTGTTTTGCAAACATGATTTGTTTAAATGAAACTAAAACTTCATACGAATTTCGTACTATATTTAAAACTGTAGGAATAGTTATCACCTTACTCATTCGATTATAAAAAATGTATCCAACGTTGCCAGCTGTAAACAACATTTTGTTAATTTTATTCTAGCTACGGTAAGCCTGCTGACGTAAAGAATCATGCGACTCCTTAATAATCAAAATTCTTCTTGTTCTGAATCTTAAACAGTTATTCGTTATTTAAGGGCAGAAGGAATTAGTATAATTCTACTCCAAATTGTTAAGATAACTTGTCAAAGATGTGCTTTTGTTTATACTAAACATGTTCAGCCCATCATCTCAGGTCAGATGTTGTATTCACTTGGGAAAATCACTTCCCAATGTGGACAGGATCCGACTCCAGCATAGAGTTGAAATAATATCTTCTTTCACAAAAGCTTATAGACTAAAAACTAGGCATTGTATATTGCAGTAGTAAGACCGATAATGTTGTATGGTGTTATGGTGTTGTAGGATACTGAACAAGGTCCAAAGGATGGCTAGTCTGTGCATCACAGATGCACTCCGCACCACCCCATCCGATGCAGCAGACTGCCGCAGCTGCGTCGGTAAGACTAAGAGAGCTGTCACAGTGTTGAAACAGTGGTTATGGTCACAGTGTGATCCTTAACATGGTGCCTGACATAACAGGCACTACTCACTACACTTTGGCTGAACCACTGTTCGACAAGAAGTACCATTTACTTATACCAGATAGAGATACTAGTATATGGAAATATAGAACTCCTAGTATAAGGCTATATGTTGACTTCTATACTGACGGCTCAAAATTAAATGATCAGGTAAGTTTCAGAGTCTACTCCAGAGACCTAGGGCTAAACATAGCAAGAAGGCTACTTGATCACTGTATCGTTTATCAGACCGAAATTTTGGTCATTAAGGAAGTGACAGAATCGCTGAGATAAAACATCCTCACCACGGTGGGGATTAACATATTCTCTGATAGTCAAGATGCCATTAGATCCCTGGGTTCTGTCTCCCAGAACTTAACATCAGCCCTGTATTAGCGCAGATCTCTTAACGAGATGGCTCAGTATTTTAACATTCACCATATGTGGGTGCCGGGCCACAGGCACATACCAGGGAACTACAGAGCAGACGAGCTGGCAAGACTTGGGACAGCCATACAGACTCCAGCCGAGTTGCAGTCCGTGGGCATGCCTCTAACCACTTGCAATCTCCTACTGCGAGATGGAGCATATTTAGCGGCTAATGGTAGGTGAGCGTCTGTCCGGGGCTGTGATCAATCCAGACGGATGTGGCCTCCCCTAGATCGGAAGCGTTCACACTCTTTGCTGTCACTATCAAGACCCGAGGCCTCATTACTTGTATCCGTCATGACGAGACACTGCCTGATCTCACTGCAGTAAGATCGAAGATTGCCACTATAGACTTCTACAGGAGTTGTAGGGATGAAGAGGAGGAGGAGTCCATAGAACATCTTCTCTGCAATTGCACTGGGCTCTTATTTCTTTAGGGATCTGCGATATCTGGACGATATAGATATTGTTCGACTTAAGAGCTTCTTGAGGCGCTCAGGATGGTTCAACGCGGAAAACTGGGGACATCCTTATCTCTAGTTTCCGTGGTATCACAATGGACTACACGTTCTAAATGAGTCTGTCTATTCAGATTGCCACACTGACCTAACATAACCTAACCTAATACTATGTTTATACCGTTTTTATTGTAAAATTAACATTAATTTCAGTTTTCTGTAAACCATTTTTATCGCCTCTCTCTCTTGTAGGATCATCGCACATATGAATTTCTTCCCGATAAATCTTCTCACGATGAACATGTTGAGGTTGTGGTTCCAAATGTCCCCCTGTTAGCAGCATCGTTGGAAGTTGACAAAATAGAAGGTTTTCTGCAAAAACGTTTCGCGATCGGTTTAATAAGAGGTGCAGATCGCTCTGTTTTCAAAAAACTCGTAGCAAGAGATTACTTATGGGGCTATACGGACAAGATATTATTATTAAAGAGATTTTTCTTGTTTCGAGGAAGTTCCAAGTTTGGTCTCCTTAAGAATGTAAGTAGCAGGTCCACATTTAGAAAAAATGTATTGTTTTAATTCGATATGTATTCTATTTTTACCCATTAGCGCAATGGCACTAGCGTTGATTCCGTACAACTTAATACAGGAGAGGATGATATCCGAAAATTTAGCATAGTCACCCAGTTCAATGGTAAACCTTTATTGGACTTTTGGAGCGACGATGAGTGTAATCGAATAGACGGCTCGGATCCTGCCATGTATCCCCCGCACTTGGTCGAAAACAGAGAACCCCTTAATGTCTTCCTGCAAGTTTTCTGTCGCAAAGTTCCTTTACTGTTCGAAAAGGAAGTTACAATTCTGAATAACATTGATGCGTTACGTTATCGCACGCCCCTCAATGTCTTCTCGAATCCGGTGGAAAATCCCAATAACACTTGTTACTGTCAAAACACTGAGTCTTGCATGCCCAGTGGCATCATTAACGCCACCAAATGTTATGATGATGCCCCAATTTATCCATCTTTCCCGCATTTCTTCTCTGGAGATCCCCGTATCTACGAAAACTTCGAGGGCATAGAACCAAAACAGGAGCTTCACCAGACATTTGCGGATGTACATCCGCGCTTTGGATTCCCGATCAGCGGTGCATCGCGCATACAAATCAATTTAGCTATCAGTAAAGGCGAACTGGTCAAAAGTGAGTAGCAAATGCATGAAAAATGGTACAAAAACAGGAGGTGGAAGGATAATAGACAAAAATGATGCTTATAAATGATGCTCCGTGCTCACAGGCATATTTTTGTCCAACTCAAATTTCACAAGTTGTAACGATTTTACAAAACAGCAATTTTTGAAAAATTACGTAATATCTCTAATTATTAAGGTAAGCGATAATATTTTTTTTTAAAGCAATAGTTTACATCAATAAAATGCTTGCTGCCATCTAAGTGATATTTCAAAATTCCGTATGTTTCAAAACATATAACAAATTTCCATAAAAACGATTTCATGCAAAACATCTAAAACGCTTTTCCTTTAGCAGCAGATATCATTTAAGAGATATCGAAATGTGTGAATGTCCGGACAAATCTTAATTGTAAGGACAGTTTTAACAATCAATAATCCGGAAAAGAAAACTTCTGTTCACTTTTAATTATGCGTATATATATATAATATATATATATATTATAATTCAATTCGTAATTCGTATATATATATTATAATTCAATCTTTTTATCTTTGCGGGCTGACATTTATGTCACTTTTAGATTCGTGGGCACTCACTTTTTCTCGAAAATAATAATTATGATAGTACTATTATGGGGATATCTGTTCCAAGGAATGCACGTTGGGTGAAGAGAATTCGAGTAACTCAAACTATTCATCATCAATTCGTTATGTAGTTTTGAGCTGAAGGCAAACATTGATCTCATTCTCTTACCCAGCTTATTTCTGGTATTGACTTCCAACAGAATTACGTTTGGACAATTTTTTCTTCATAAAACGACGCATTTTGCCGGGAACTGTACTTTTAAAGACCGAAATGTACTTTTAAACCTGTTCAATGGAAGCTGTTCAGTCTTACCGATAACATGTTTTGATAAATTTATAAAAACTGAAGTTTTCTGAAAAAATTTGTTTTTTTAATATCTTAACTTAAAGTCATTACTATAGGTACATATGCGTCCATTTATTTCTATATAACAAAATTATAATTTAGGGACAAAATCTTCACATTTGTGTCTTTAGATTTGAACTACTTTTACTATTAAGACTACAGGGGACGGGGCCCGAGGTGTTACTAATTAAAAATGTAATTTTGTCAATTCTGATTTTTTTTTGTTTAAAAATTTTAATATAACGTAAAAACATTTAGAATTTTAAGAAAAATATGTTATTGTTCGACGTAGCCACCTTTAGCGCGGATAGCAGCATCTACTAATATTTTTTTAGTTCACACTTTGGCATCCAGAATGGACTACGTGGAAAAATCCATTGGGCTTTAGTTTAGAGAATATGGTTACCATTTGAAGAGATGAAGCTGAAAGCTTTTTAACGTAAAATTTCAGGGCTTTATTCGATGGTGGCGAGTCTTATTGAAATGCCCAATGGTTTGTATTAGACTCTTTTCACGGTAGATTTATTAATTTATATTTACTTCCTATTCATTGAAAATGAATGGTGCCACAAGGCGTGGCAGCTATCCCTGATACGGGCGCTTGATTTCGCAGAGCAAGTCACTGCTCCAAATTGTCTTTTCATTCAATTCATTCATTTCAACGTGCAGGTTTTTAACGCCTTAGCTCTAGCTGGACGAACTGCCTTTTGTGCAGCTTATCAATCTTTCACTTTAGTTTCGTTCACTTTATATTTTGTAGGACTTCAATCGTAGTTCATTTTTTTAATATGCGCCTCATGCTTCGAGCATACACGTTGACATTTTTCGCAATTGATTGCGCCTCGTTGTGGACTACGTTGAATTCTGGCCTGCATTTTTCAAACCCGTTTATTCATACGTGGATGTTGTAGCTCATTATAAATGGCTGATTGCGATTTTCTAGACAAATACAAAGCTATAACACTGTTGCTTTACAATTCCGTTTCGATAACTTTTTAGAACTGCGACGTAAAATGCTACACTTCCGCAGACTTGTAAACAACAATAACAACATACAAACAGATGCTTGTCAAAAATCGAGAGCGCTGTCTTTGACCATTTGGTTGCTAAATCAACGTTAAGTTGGTAACCCTTCGAACGCTTATCTCTGTAAAAATATTTCTTTGAATAATTTTATAAAGGCATCGATTTCCAACAACTCGAGTATCTTAATGGTTAAACTTCTGAAGTGCTTCGTGCCATCCAAACAAAAAGTGGCAAATGAAAAATATTACGGCGATTTGCGTCCTATATAAAGGGTGTCCCAACAAGAAAGCAAGATTTAAATTTGGCGCCATTCAAAGTGTCATTGTTTGACATTTGAACAATTGTTATTGTTTGCTAGTAGAAGGAACGAGGTTAGTAAAACTGGAGCGCTACACGAATAAACAACGCATTCTCATTGTGAAATAGTTTTACCAAAATGGTGAAAGTATTGCGGCTACAGTTCGCAATTTGCCATCAATTTGGGGTCACAATTTGGGGTCTCCAAAAGAGTCAACTGTAAAGAGATTAATGGATAAATTTGCCAAAACTGGGTCTGTTAGTGATGTAAAGACAACAACGCGCCTTTGACCAGGTCGATCGACCCAAAATGTCGCAGCTGTACGTGATGATGTCGCTCAAACTCCATCCACCTCAATTCGACACCGAGCTCAGCAAATTGGTGTCTCCAAATCCACTATGCAGCGAATTTTGACTAAAGATTTGCATCTTCACGCATACAAAGTCCAATTGACTCAAGAACTGCAGCCAGTTGACCATGGACAGCGAAGGGAGTTCGTTAATTGGGTATTAGAGAGACAACATGAAAATGCTGATTTTGCCAATAAAATCATCTTCAGTGGCGAGGCCCATTTCCATCTTGATTGCTTCGTCAATAGGCAGAATTGTCGCATTTGGGGTGAGGAAAATCCTCGAGTGATTCAAGAGAAGCAAATGCATCCTCAACGTGTCACTGTGTGGTGTGGATTTTGGGCTGGAGGAATCATTGGACCTTTTTTTATGAAAATGAGTCATATTAAGCGCAAACAGTCAATGGTGTTCGGTATCGTGAAATGATAACCAGTTTTTTCGTGCCTAGAATTGAAGAAATGAATGTGGAGGGCATGTGGTTTCAACAAGACGGCGCCACATGTCATACAGACAGAGAAACAATTCAATTGCTGCATCAGTCATTTAAATCTTGCGTTCTTGTTTGGACACCCTTTACGAGTATATAAATATATACGATTATTGTGCTACTGACTGCTTGACTGGCACAACGCCCAGACCAATCGACAATGCTAGAACCACTAAAATTGGGTATACATGTCGCCTGTAGGGTAAGTGAGTGATGAGAATTATTTTTCATAAATTCATATTTTTTGAGGTAAAAATTGAGTGGAAAAGGGCAAAACTTGTACCATCATCCAGCTCAAACGGCTAAAGCTAGAAACAAGAAATTTTGTTCACATATTCCCCACCTAGAGAAGTCATGCAACAAGAAGTGATTTTTCGAAATTCGTATTTTTAGGTTTAAAAAGGTTTAAATCTGGTTTATCGCCCACATTGCGCTTTCGGAGTATGAAAAGGGATACTAGTATTTGTGTTTTTAAGCGTAGAAACAAGGTCGAAAAAGGATCAAATCCAGTGCGATTGCCCAGCTCAAGCCGCTAGAGGTAGATGGTGTCCAGTTTCTCTTACCGATTAAACGTACGATAAAGAAATTTCCAATTTTATGCTTTTAGGAGTTAAAATTGGGTACAAAGGGATTAAAATGGTGCCAGTGGTCAGATGGTTAAACATAGATTTATGAAAATTGCATGCTCATCTTCCTCAAAGATTAGTCACGGAGTAAAAGTCGAATTTTGCGATACTTTCAGGAATCCAAAGAAGGGCATTCAAATTTTGGGCTTTTAGGGGGTAAAACCAAAAAGAAAGAAACGAAAACGAAGCTCTTGTCATGAAATTTGGTGTGTAAATTCACCTACCATCATAAGCAACGAATGAGAAGTGATTCATAAAAATTCGTACCTTTAAAACAAGAAAGCATCACGCGGGCTGTCGTGCGTCGCTGGTAGAGACTTTGTGCTCGAATGTGGGGTTACATTACAAACCGGGTGCTACAGACCCATACAGTAGCAGAGGTGGTAAGATAGACCTCATCTCCGCCAATGGAGATTACGTTCCATACTAACATAATCAATTTGGTATCTCTTGGCTGGAAGAAGGGGCTGACAATTGCGGTAGTACCAAAATTGTCAGTCCCTTTTCCTAGACAGTCCAATTTTTACTTGGCTATTCCAGGGGGGCGTTGGCAATCGCATTGTAATATGCCCAGTATGTCGCACACCGTGTGTAAGGCCTACACGGCGAGATTCACGTAAAATCGTAAAAGACAGATGGCTAGAACCGCCAAAATTCATGTAAACATTAGTATTATGACATAGGTGAGAGAAAATGCCTACTACAGTTATAAAAGGGTTCAAAAGCGTTGTACTGAGCAGCAAACAGCTGAAGCTAAAGCCATGAAATTAAGATAGGGATTTCTAAAGCTGTGTGCGCGATAAAGGTCAATTTTTAGAAATTTTTACATTTAGGGACAAAGAGAGGAAAAGAGTGAAAAATGGGATCATCTCACAAAACAAAATCTGGACCTCAAATCAACAAGGAAGAAATGGGTAATAAATGGCACAGCCGTTGTATCGTGGAACAGCATAAAAATTCGAACTTTTGGATTCGAAAAGAAAGTAGATAGACAAAAATTAAATCAATCAAACATTGAAAGCATATTTCTCTTATGGCCTATCGGCAAAGAAGAGAAATTAAAAAGGAAATAAATCGGCATTTTCTAAACAGGCGATCCGATAAATTTCTTAACAATTTCTTTTTATAATTATGAAACAATGCAGGTTATTTTTTTTTAACAAAAAGTTGCTAAAAATTGGCTTTTTTAATTTTTAACTTCGATTACATACAACTCTTGACTAAGTGCTTCTTTTTTACTTTTTTTTTTTTGTATATACTTAGAATTTTGTTATTAATGCGTCAAAAAAAGTTTAAAAAATCATTAGAAAAAAATAGTTTCCATTATTAGCAGAAAAGGAAACTAAGGTAGGTAAAAAAACAAACAATTTTATTTTGAAAAGTCGAATAACTTCTAAAGTTTAAGAGATAAACATACTCAACTAGGGAAACAAATAGAGGCTTTTAAATTCTATAAAAATTTAAGAAGTTCTATCGTTTTAAAATATTGAAATTGCTGAGGTGCCCAACTTTGAGGCATTGTGGAGCAGTCGCCTTTAGAAGCATAAGATCCAAATTTAAAACTTACACTCTACTACACCTCTGCTGTTTCATCAAAATTGGCCTACAGGCTTAGCAACTGCAGATTTATTTCATTTTTTTTCAAAACCATCCACTGCGCGGCGCTTTAAAAACAGATTTTACGAAAATCTTCTTTGCAAAAAAAAATCATAGATAAGAGTGAAAAAAACAAAAACAATGCATTCGTCTAGATTAAAGTAAGCTGTGTTGTTAGGAATTGAAATTGCTTATGAGATCGGCTAGATAAGAAAGAAGCACCGCCCTGATCAAATCGTTGAAGTCAGAATAATGAAGAAAACTCCCCGGGCAGTGCTAAATAAATTGTAAGATGAATTTAACGTCTGATTTAATTTTTCTGTAAAATACGTAAAGTATTTTACTTTACCTTTTTACCTACAAAGTACACGCTTTTGTACTTGCAAGAAAAAAACGTCTTAACTACAATATGTTGTTTTAAGATATTAAGGGTTCTTTAAAAAAAATCGCTATTATTAGAATCTTTTATAACTTTCTAAATATACGGAAAATTTAAAACCGCGCTTAGACGACAACATATTAAGAAAACTAACAACATTAACAAAAAAACGTGTTATTAAGGCATGAAGCCTGGATAATGTGCTACGTAAGACATTTTAAGAACCAAATTTTGATTTGATAGTGATAGCTTACTTGATAGTGATAGATTGACAATTTATTGTGCGACCTCTTCAACATACTGTTGGAGATGATTATGATGAAAGCCGCAGTTAAAACGACTGGTACCATCTTAGTAAAAGTCAAATGTTACTCGCATATGCATATGACATGGACGTTGTTGGGCGAAAACTATGTGATGTTACTGCAGCTTTCTCAAGCATTGAGAAGGAAGCTGCGAAAATGGGTGTGGTGGTAGACGAGGACAAAACAAAATTATTGGTTTCAACGAACAAAGAGTCTACTCGTTTGGGACGCTGTGTGGACGTTGACAGCTATAATTTGGAGTGGTAGAAGAATTCATCTACCTCGGTTTCACTGTAAACAAAACGAATGATGTCAGCATGGAGATAAAGAGAAGAGTATTGCTTGCTAACAGAAGCTTGCTAAGCAAGCGATTCAATGATAAAGTCCTCTCTTGACAAACAAAAATCCGACTGTACCAGACGTTGGTTCTACCCGTCTTGTTATATAGCGCAGAATCCTGGATTATGACGCAAGCGGATGAATCAGTACTGGCAGTTATCGAGAGGAAAATACTCCGGAAAGTAGAGATATAAAATAAACAGAGATATAAAAATCGCTGTTTTTAAAAATTGTAATAACTTGTCAATTGCATCGAATTTTGGAATTACAATTGGGCGTAAATTGTGCATCAAAATAAATGCAATAATAGTAACGATTAAACTCGATTTGCCGTAAATCTACTTAAGTCATTTCTCCTTCTGACCACAGATGTAATATGTCTCATGTGAATAACGTTTAGTAAGTCCCATTTGATTTTACACCTTCCGGTGGAGAAAATTAGCAACCTTGTACATGTTCGAATGGCAAGCAAACACTATAGAAACCCAATTGTTAAAAGGCCATTTGCAAAGTATACTAATGATTGATCATGTAAATGTTGACAACGCATATTAAATATTACGTCGGCAAATGTCTCTCTGTATGAAGATGACTTGTATAAATATTAATCAGGTACCTACCGGTAAAAGTTATGAATGCGAATACGATATGTAGTTATACAAAAAAATTAACACAAACTCAATAATGAATGAAACCGCCCTAAGGTAAACAATGGCAGTGCATGACATTTTGTATTCCACCTACGAGGTGTGATCAAAAAATAACCGTTATTTTAATTTTTTTCCAAAAAGTATTTATTTATTCATCAATTTCTATTTTATTTCCTTTTGAGACATGCTAGCAGTTTTGTTTTTGGCCAAAAATTCACGCACAAGCATCGATGTGTGAGCTGGTGCGTTATCATGGTGCAAAATCCATGATTGGTTTTTCCACAATTCTGTGCGTTTCTGACGAATTGCTTCGCGAAAACGGCGCATAACTTCAAGGTAGTATTGCTTATTGACCGTACGACCTTGTGGCTAGAATTCATGATGCACCACGCCATTGCAATCGAAGAAAACAGTGAGCAAAACCTTCACATTTGATCGAACTTGACGTGTTTTTTTCGGTCCAGGACGAGCATCGTCATTGACATATTCTCGGCCTTCCTTAAACCGGTTATATCACAATTGAACCTGTGTTCTGCTCATAGTAGACTCGAAAAATGCCACAGTCAACATTTCAAATATCCTTACACTTTTAATTTCATTTTTTACACAAAACTTAATACAGTTTCTTTGACCGATTATTTTTGAATAGTAAAAAATCGAAGAGCATACCAAAACACGACTAACCTTTTTATCTGTCAAAAACAAACTGACAATCGAAAATGTCTGATATTGTCAACATATGTAACAGACATGTGTACCAACATAACAGAAAAAAATGCGAAAATCGAACGTACGTAACTCACGAAATTTGAAAAAAACATTTTTATTTTATCACACCTCGTACTTACTCGTATATAGATGTGGAATGGAAATAACAACTACATTGGCTTGAAATTCCTTGTTTAAAAAAACTTTAAAATGTGCAAATAAATCAATATTTTGAATGATGCAATTGTTGGAGCGATCATTGTCAAAATGCAACGATATTCAAATATTTAAAACGGAAGCTAAAACAAGTTAAATTAAGCATTTTTTGTGCAATGTCAGCTCTTTTAAAAAGATTCACTGTAGCCCGCTTTGGCCGTAAAGAGTAAATGTTTATGTTACTACCAAAATTTTCGTCAACGTTCAATATTGGGCACAAAGAGTAAGTGTTTATGTTACTGCCGAAAAATTTGCCAACTTTAAACATTGGGCGGTAGGCGGTTTTGCAAGAAACCGTAATGCTACAGAAAGTATAAGATATGAAGATATAAGATATATATTTTGATATAATCCACACGGTACTAAAAAATGTCTAAATTTTCTAAGACCATGTTGTATATATTTTAAATTATTTAAAAGAATTAATGATATTTTGCAGGAAATGAAGTCATTTTCTAGAAATTTACCCATTAATTGTAAACTACATTTGTTTGTAATGGACATGCAGAAAATCACACCGAACTGTTTCAATTACAAAAATGATTTAGCCATATTTCGCTAAATGTAATTAAATTTTGATAAACAATTTTGTATTATATTTTTTTCTAACTATCCTTAGCCAAAATATCTAATATTTTGCAAAAAAAAAAAAAAGCTTAACCAACGAAATCTCAGTGACACATTTCACAAACTTTCACCCAGAAGTGATTCACCTGCTTGGCTCATTACCCAGATTTCTATACCGTACAGTGAGAAACGCCATTTAAGTCTGGTACTATGCTAATTTTTCGCGGTAAAACTCCTAACTAAAACTATGGTCGTGAAATATGAAGCTAAATATTTCCACCAGACAGTATTATGGCACCAGACAGCATTAAGTGGCAACACCAACATTTTCCTTTTTTTATTATTGGTTTCCAATACTGAATTCGGAATAACTTACATTTTTACATCATAATGTGCTCAATAATACGTGTGTAAACTTGTGAAATGAAATACTAATAAAAACGATACAATGTTACAATTTTTCAAATGTATTATCGAACGCATTATGACGCGAAAACACATGTTATTCCGATTCCAGTGTTGGAGAACAATTTATTAAAAAAAACCGACAAGGCCACTAAATTTTTGAACGAGATAAGAACGTCTCGTCGAATTTTTTCCTCGTGAAAAGAATGTAGTACTTAGCTTTAGTTTTACACCACTTGCTTACTCCGTTATAACATCTGCTTGGAAGTCTAATATTATATTCTTTATTTCGTTGGTGGCTTAGCCTTTAAAAACTCGTAACTCGTGACAAATTTAAATTTCGCGCGTTATGCAGTTTTGTCAGAAAATGCTAATGGTACAGAAAATATATACATAGTTATTCATTTAGTGCTTTCAAAACCGCCGGTCTGGCAAGACTGTCAGTCAGCTGTTAAATACCTGTCATGTGAAGTATTATTTATTTAGTGAAAGAAGATTTAGTGAAAGAATGTGTAAAAATAGTTGAAACTTATTACAAAATTGGTGATCCAAATGTGGGCATTTTTCGTGCATTACGGGGTGATTATGGTCGTCATAATCGACCTACTGAGCAAGGAAGTGGCAAGATTATAAAGAAATTTGAAGAGACTGGAAGCGTTACAGATGTGGTCAGGCCTGTGCATCATGGCAATGTACGCACTGCCGAAAATATCGCTCCTGTTCTGTTCGGATAATCCAAATTTCAATTCTGAGCGCTGTGGCAACGTGATAACCGACTTTTTTTAGCCTGCAACTGAAGATTATCAACTGGACGTTGGTTTAAACAAGGCGGTGCCACGAGACCCATAACAAGACCGATTTTTTATTGCACGAAAAGTTTCCAGAACGTATAATTTCACGTTGCGGCGACGTGTAATTCGCCACCAAAATCATGCGCCTCCGTTAAACTTTTTTCGTTAGACCAACATTCGCCAAGTAATCGCCGAGATACCGCCCGAAATAACAGAAAAAGTGGTCAAAAACTACCTCAAAAGGATCCACAGCTAAAACCAATCCAGACATGACATTGTATTTCGTACATAATGGCAAAGTTGAAGCACTATAATGAAGTTAAAGTTTATTTAGCTTTAGCTTTATATGTGTTTTATTTAACTTTACTTTTGAAATCGAAAAATGGAAAACCCGGCATACTTCTGGGCGAAAATTATTTTTTAATGCAATCATGTGCAGAAAAGCCAATTGTTTATACAATAAGTTAGCTTCAATCATTTCTAATGCACGATAATGTGAGCTTTAAATGGTCATTGAGAAACCAAGAAATAGTATTCAATGGCTTTTGCGGAATTTTCGTCTTACTTTCCTGAGCAACACATTGATTTCATTGTCAGAGCCTTTTCATACTAAAGCATTTTCATCCATCTGCATAGCATAGTTCAGCGAAAGCAATCACTTTTTCTTGAAATCGTTAAACTGATCCTGTTTGCTAACCATACCGCTTACAGAAACCACACATAGAGCAAAAAGATAAATGATATCTTGATCTCGGTTCTCTGAACACATATTTATATATATTTGAAGGAATGTTTTCCACTTGAAGGCTGCACCAGAAGGTTGAAAATTTGCAAAGTGTGTCCATGATTTTTCGAAGATAGTCTTTTCTTAGAAAAAATAAGATATTTTAGTTATGAATAGTCATTTTGCAAAATTCAATTTTTTATGCGAAATAGGCTAAATCTGTCTGTTTTCATTGATATTCTGTCAAACAATTCAATGGATTGATAAGATTTTTTGCATGTCCATTAAGAACATTCTTGTAAAATGACTTAATTCAATATATTAATGATTAATTTAAACAACTCAAAATATTTACGACATCTCAGTTGAAGGCAATACATTTTTTATACATCGTATATTCTCCATATTATCCTCAAGGATATGCAGCTTTGGTATAGGATACAGAATTATTCATAACACACTGTAAGCACTTTTTAGAATATTTAATTTTCTCAACAAATGCGATTTCTCAAATAATCTGTGCTCGTATATTGTTTTTTTTTCTTTTTTTGGTTTGATCTTGTGAATATTTGAGAGAATACTTGACGCTATTAGTAAAATTAACATTTCAATTACTGATATACATATTTACAGCAAATGGTATCTTCTACAATATTTTAAAATTATTTGATGAATTATTTGTTCAAAAGATATTTTGTAAAAAAAAGTGTTAGTGGTTATTAGAAACTAGGAATGACTTTGGTGAACATCTCTTATAGATTTTTTATAATCGCTTTTCACTACTCTGATTATAGCACTCAATTTTCTTGAAATTTATTTTCGACCAAACATGCAGGAGCAATCCTTTAGCGTGAAATAGCCATTCAATCTTAACTAATGAAACATGTTTAAGCAAAGAGATTATGTTTATAAATAAGAGAAAACCATTCTCTCATGCTGCTGGAAAATTTCTCCTCAATTATAATTCCGACAAGTAGATAGAAAAACTAAACAGCCAATGTTGCCAGAGCAAAATTTTACATAATTTTAAATACAATTTTTAAATAAAATTTTCTTGGTACTATTGCGAACAAAATGTAAGCTCCCTGTGTTTATCTTCATACTTTCTTCCAATATTATTGACATTACGCAAAAATTATTTGTGTTTCAATATTAGAAAACACTTATAAACATTGGTAAATATTGATTTAATTATGGCAACACTGCCACTCAATTCCTTCTCTTGTGTTTTCTTTCTACTCGTCGTGGGCGAAACGTTTTCTCTTGTTTATAAATAAGCTAATGGGTTAAAAGTATTAAAGTATTAATAATATGTATAAAATTGTATTTTTTCTGCTCAAAAATATAATTTTTTGCAATTCACTCACGGCTTATTGATTTCTAATAGGTTGTTTTTTAGCATCTGGGAACATATTTTTTTAGGTTTATTATATTTTTATTTATGTTTTTATATATTTTATATATTTATTATATTTATTATTTACCTACGTTTTTTTATATTTTTAATTGTGAATTTGTATATTAATATTACACCAATAACTTCAGAGAGTAGTTTTTTCCTAGCTAGTGTTATGGTGCAATTTGGTTTAAATTGAATTGAACCTTTAGGCTCACAAGGTAAAATTTGTACAATAAATGAACAAACAAAAAATTAAATGATGCCCCTCCCAAATTCCACTTATTTACAGTTTCTAAAAGTTAAGAGCTAACTGTTGACACAAAGCCAGCAGTTTTTTTGCGGCCTTTCAGGAGAGCTATGCTAGCATATGGCTCATTAAGATGATGTCATTAAGAGCTGACTGTTGGCACAAAGCCAGGAGTTATTTTTGCGGCCTTTCAGAAGAGCTATGCTAGCACATGGTTCATTAAGATGGCATTATAATTATTTTCACACTGTACAGCAAGAAACGTAGAACTAGTGTCTAATCAATTAGTGTTAAACCACTGACTGCTGACTGACTGATTGCTCCGTAATAACATTTGCTTGGAAAGCTAATATTATATCATTTATTTCATTGATAACTTAGCTCTTAGGAACGCGTATATACCTATAAATTATGGCGGTTTTCTTAACCATTTTCAAATTTGAAATAAAAATTCATATGTAACATAAAAAAGGACAAATTTCCTTGCATCTCATGTATGAGATATGGGAGAACTTCTCATATTCAATGGGCTTACACACGCACATCGAGTAAAGAAATGTATTACGACAATTTTATTCTCTCTGAATAAATGTATTGCGGATGATGATCGCCTGGTGGTGTTGAAATAGCGCTGCGGATACAAACTTCTCATTGGGAAAGTTGAGTGAAATGAAAATGTGATACATTTCGTTACAAATATGTTTGTTTACAAGCAGAATTATAGTAATAAACAAATAATAATAATTAAATAATATATAAATAACAAACAAATAATTGACAACAATTGCAATAGGAACAACTTGAAGAAACCTCTCTTTCACCCTGTTTATCCAATTCGAGAGAAATGATTTAGAAAATGAGTGAAATGATTGCGACATGAGAGATATGACTGGCCCGTTATTTGTTGTTATTTACATATTCCCCTATTCATAATAGCAAATTATTTCTCTTGTTATTAAATTATCTATGTGTATACATTGCCTTTGAAAATACCCTCTGGTACAATGATGTGTGATGTAAAATACTAATTTTGGACTTAAATAATGATTTAAGTTACTCTAGAATTTTCAGAATAATTTAAATTTATGTAGTCATTCATCTTGCAACAGACGATTACATTGACTAATAATAACATTTTTCTAGCGAAAAGGTTAGGTTATGTCAGGTCAGTGTTGTGGTAGTCTGAATGTACAGACTCACTTAGACTGTATAGTCCATTGTGATACCACAAAAACTAGAGATATGGATGTCCTTAGTTTCCCCCGTTGAACCATCCTAAGCGCCTCAAGAAGATCTTTAGTCGGGCCATATCTATATCGTCCAGATCCCCCAGGTTCCTAAAGAAATAAGAGCCCAGTGTTGATCCCCGCAGGGCGGGTGAGAAGGTGTTCTACGGACACCTTCTCCCCTTAATCATTACCGCAACCTTCAATCTCACTGCATGTCTTCCAAGCAGACAGTGTTCCGTCATGACGGATACAAGTAATGAGACATCAAGTCTTGATAGCGACAGTAGTGCATGTTAGCTCAAATTTAATTCTTTCACGCCACTGTGCATTTATGTAAATTTTAGAGATGTTCTTTTTTTTGTTAGTCTCGTTTCATGAAATTCAATGAACCGATCGACCCATTTATTTCCTTCAATACGATGTATATATTTGTCTTGTTTATAATTAAAAAAATTTAACGATGATGTTATGATTAACCGGGGTTTTCCCCCCAAAGCAAATAAAAAAAAAATGCTTTTGAAAAAATTCAAAACTTTTAATTAATTTGTGAATTTTTCGATCGGGAGTTTAAGCCAGAGATGTGCGTGATGTGTGACTCATGTCACGCATACCAGTATTATGCGAAATCACTTTTTGATTTGAAATCTTAATATCACCAAAAATATATTGCTTCTGTTCACTAGTCTTCGGCAAGTAAATAATAAATGAGGAAGTGCAGTTGCACATTTGGACATTATCGGTTATTATTAGTACTATATAATGCAATTATGTTATATTGAAATATGTAAGATCAGACTTAAATAAGTAGAACGCAGTCAAGTGGAAAAACTCCGTAAGCGAATTTTTTTTCTAGGGACTCCGACTGCAGAAACGAAGTATGTTTTTTAACTAATCTGGGTGCGCTGAATTCGAGTCTGGCATAAAAATTTGGCTATCACGTTTTGTTCATTTTTTATCGCATGCTGCCAATACTGTGAAACAGTTAATACTGACATTACAATTTCACAATTATTAATTTGACAGAAGCCCATATTCATTATAAATCTTCATAATAGTAGCGTTTAAGCATATCAGGGAGATCATGTGTTACTAATTCAAGCTATTTTTGCTTTGTGTGTGGTGAATATTTGGTTGGAAAAAAAGGATATGCAATATCAGAATCATTAAAATATGCATATTTACATTACTTTGGTTTTGCTGTCAGAAACTTGAACAAACCGTGGACACCGACAATGTTTAGCAATAGTTGCAGACCTGTTTCATACACGTGGCCAAATGGCAAGAAGATCTATTTCGATTTTTCAATTCCAGAACTTTGGAGAGAGTCAAGTAATCACCAACCCGAATGTTATTTCTGATTAACAAAAGTTGCTGGATTCAATCTGAAAAGTGGAAAAAATATTACTTACGCGAATGTCCCATCGGTTTCCAAACCAGTTCAACGTCCACTAAATGATCCATTGCCACTCATTTCCAGTGCTACGAGCAGTCCGAAACATCTTTCACCAGCGGCGATAGATTGTATCAGGCTGATAATGAACGCCATTTAGTGGCTCAAGCTGAGGTGAATGATCTAATTCGGGGCTTACATTTAACAAAGCTAGCTTTACGCATGCAGTGGAAACATGTTGCAGTCGAGACAAAAGTAACAATCTATAGAGATAGAAACTTGGAATTGGCTGCATATTTTGAAAAGAAAAACTCTATTCTATACTGTACTAATGTTGATGGTTTAAAAAAAAAAATTGTTCTTTCCTTTGTCTATGGGATAGTCGCGCTACATGCCATCATTACGTCAGAACAGAGTGGCCAAAAAGAACTGAGTATTCATCAGGAAAATAAAACATTTCAAATAAACCGTTAATTGATCCAAATGACGTTCTTCTTCCGCCACTGCACATAAAATTGGTCCTTTTTAAGAACTTTGTCAAGACTCTGGACAAAGATGTTGCAGCATTTAAATATTTGTTAGCGGTTTTTCTTAAAATTTCGTATGCTAAAATCAGATCAGGAAATTTGCTCTCAGATCAGTAAGCTATTGCATGATGGCAATAGAATAAGCAGCCTGGTAATCTTTTAAGGACATCGTGATCAGTTTTCTTGGAACGACTAACAAGTGGAGCGTTCTCACCAAGATTTAATGAAAATTGAAAGAAATTATCAAGAATTTTAAGACGAAAGAATGCAGGGAGACTATTGCTGGACTCTAATACGTGAAACCGAACCAACAAAACGAATAAATATATCTATAAAAAACGAATAAATATATCTTTTTTTGTATATCGAAAACCTGACAGGATAGAAAAAAATCAATTACAGATTCGACTTCAGCCCACCAAATTATCGTAGGGAAGATATTTGGTTGCTTCAGTCCAAAACCTTGTTGACTAGTGTTATTCAAGTGGAATTTTTTTCCAAAGAGGATATCCATCAAAAGGGAAAACTCATTTAGGTGAAAATAGACATAAGTATGCATCGGAACAAGTACAATAATAATAACAAATGAACTCGACTTTGTCCTAACTACACTAAAGTCGTTTTTCCTTATGGCCCCATAGACATAATGATGAAGAAATATTTGCTCTTCCGGTATCAGTGTTGGAAACTAATACAAAAAGCTGGCAATGCCGCTAAATTTTTTCACGAGCAAACAATGCCTTGGGAAATTTTTTTTCGTGAAAAGAACATAATACGTATTTTTAGAGTAGATTTATGTAGGTTGTGTTCAGAGGAACGCCTTTAATTCTTATTTTGACAATAATCCAAGTGATACACATTCGGGGAAAATTGGAGAAAGTGAGAAAGGAAACGAAGAGAATTTGGAAGAAATGAAAACAGCAAATCCCATCCAGTCTCTTTATATTATATTTTATAAAGACAGCCTCAATGAAAACGCTTAATTTGAAGAACTGAATATTTCACAAGAAAACATTTCCACAATTTTTTTCAAAACATAACCTTAGTGCCCTTGCATACCAACGTAAAGTCTATAAAACTCGAAGAATTTAAAGATATACTCGTATTATATTATAAGTAATACTACAAGTAAGAGCTCAATTAAGTCGTTTCGTTCTTTACACCGAAAAGATGCTTAGAAAACTTTTTTGATGATCTTCGACACAGCCATTAACACAGCCTCGTTTAACTTTGTTCTAATTATACAAATTTACAAATTTGTTCAACCACAAGTTTTTTTTTTTTTTTTTTTTGTTTAGTGTAAAAATCATGTGGAATTTATTAAAGCTCAGACCTTTAAATATCTCGAAACGAATTATCATAATTTTTAAACACCCTAAAAGCAAGCGATGCTCTACAACTAATTAGTTGTGTGCTCTGAATGTACTCTGAACTTGTTTTATGAATATGAATAACCCGACCTTCCCTTCCACCTCACCTTAATTTAAAATATACAAAATGACATCCATTTATTTTGATCTGAATGTTGTTAATAATTTGTTGGTTTTTGTTTTCGTTTTATTTTTAACTTAATTACAGATAATATCCGTCGCCTTGAGGAAGGCTCTTTCTTACCCTTGATATGGATTGAAATTACTGCAGGAGATTTCACCGACGACGTTCTGGACACTCTGTACACCAGCACTTTTGGCTTGAATCTGATACAGTACTCTCTCAAATATGGCACTCTATTGATGTGTATTGTATTCTTTGGTCTTATTGTAGCCGGTTTCTATTACTTGGCCAAGAGACGCGAAGAATTTCTGCTGAAAAATGAGAAAATTCTTAATGCTGAACTGAGAGCGTTGCATAGGGTCAATTTGTCGTCAGCAAGTTTGTCTCAACTGGCGCATCAACAGAAGCAATCGTGATTAGTTTGTTAGTTAGTCAGTTAGTTGGTCGAAATCGAATTGAATTAGACAATCAGTTATTTTAGGGTAGCATTTCATTGCCATCACAGACATGCACGCACACACACACACAGACACACCCACAGCCAGTACGTTTATGTATGAGTGCGCGTATGGAACAAAGTGAAATTATATAGAATTTTGTAGTCAGAATTAAGAATGGAAGAATCTGGATAATCATTCTGATTAATTACTATTATTACATTACTGTTTTTTTAGTAGTTGTAATGACATTTTCCCAACATACTCGTTTATATTTTTATACTTAATGTTAAGATGACAGACAGATAATAAGAGAACAATAAAAAGAAAACGAACAAATTGAATTGAAATTGATTTTTTAACATAATATTCTAGTTTATTTTAGGATGGAAGTTCCTTACTCAAATTCAACTTGATGTATGTATTTTAGAAACATTAAACATACGCTGACTTTGAACGTTTAAATGTTTAGCAATCAATTTAAATATCATGCGAATAGGAAATTTGGTAATTTAAAATTTCTGGATAGAGTTGGTTGCACTAGAGGAAACGTTTTCTCTTTTAAACTAGGTACTACGTAGTTAGTTTCGTAAGGAAAAAATTCTACGAGATATTGGTTGCTCATGAAAAAAATTTAGCAATAATGGTTTTTTCGAATTGGTTTCCAACACTGAAATCAGAACAGCTCATGTTTTTATCTTATAATATATTCAAGAATATGTTTGTACGTTTGTACATTTTTTCGAATAGTAAAAAATCGAAGAGCACACCAAAACACGACTAACCTTTTTATCTGCCAAAAACAAACTGGCAATCCAAAATGGATGATATTGTCAACATATATAACAGACATATGTACCAACATAACAGAAAAAAATACGAAAATCGAACATACGTAACTCACGAAATTTGAAAAAACGGTTATTTTTTGATTACACATCGTAAAATTCGATCTTTTTACATTTCAGTTTCATTTAACAAGTTTACGAGAATGCTATTGTAGATATTATACATATTATATTATTATATTATTAAAATGTAAGTTATTACGATTTCAGTGTTGGAAATCAAAGGTCAGTTTTGCCACTTATTAACGTTTTCCTCACAAAAACAGAATACTGTCTCATGGAAACGTTTAGTTTAAATTTTACAGCCATTTTTTTATATTGAGTTTCACCGTGAAAAGTCAGCATACCAGCTGAGTACTGCGTTCATTAGGAAAAAAAATCCACGGGATATTCCTTCGCCGAGAAAACATTTAGCGGCGTTGCCACCTCTTTTTGTATTGGTTTCCAACACTGAAATCGAAACGTCATGATATGTTCCATAATACATTCGCAAAATTGTAAAATTGTGTCTTTTTTTCTTACTATTTCATTTGCTAAGCTCTTAAATGTATTAATGAACACTTTATGGCATAGAAACGTAAGCTATTCCAACCGCAGTATTGGACTTGAACAACAAAATTTCTTCACGGAAAAATCTAAGTACTGTCTGTCAGTGTAGAAGTCATGGTAGGAAACTTTAGTGCTATTACTACATATTTTGCAATAACTCGCCGCTTCTTTGTTACTGTTTTCTCCGAGTATCATATTTGTTTATAAATTATTTATTATATGTACGTTTATTATACGCAGTATGTTTTAATAAGTGAGAAAAAAATGTTATAAAGTGGAGTAAAGCACGAGTGAATTGAATATTTCAACCAATAAAGAAAAACAAATTCCCTTTCATCTCATGAATGAGACGAGGTAGTGTTTCTCACATTCAGCGAGCTTACACGTATCCTATTTTTAGACTCATTCAAAGGGACCTACAGGTTAATGACGATTCCGAATGATATAGTGCGAAGAGCATTCGGAAGACTTGTCAATTACTCGACTACTCAAAGTGTTCATCATACAGGTCAAGGTGACCGCCGTTTAAATAATGATAGATGACTGTATGGAAGGTTGAATCCAGGATCACGCGAACAATAGTCGCTGTGCTAACGATCACACCACTGTCGATCGTTGGGCCGAACACCTGGTAATATTTTCTGACCTGTCCACCATCTGGGTCCTTAATTGGGTTTTGTTACAAAACAGGAAATTCGATTCATAAACCGAAGGGTAGCATAGACAATTATTGTATTTTAATAACTCAGATGCTTTAAGGAAATACTGCAAAAGAAATATAGTAAGAGTGCCCAAAGCCTAGTTTACTTCGCAAACGAAAGGTTTCGCATCAACCACTACCGTAGGAGTTAGGGCATGCTAAATTTGTCATTCCGTCGGTAACAACTATAAATGCTCATCTGAAAATCTATAAAAAAAAACAAGTTTCCCTACATTCGACGAATGGCGTATTAGGGAGTGCGGAAAAAAATTAAGCCAACCAGGCCCTGCGATTAAAGATTATTAAAATTAAAAAAATGTATATATATTTTTCTCAAGCCATCCAATACTGCCCCTATGGTGTTTCATACATTGTTACGGTGGTCGGCGCTCTTAGTATTAACAATTAAAAACGCTGTAATTTTGCCATTTTTCATTTCTTTTATTTACAAAATTTCAATATGTCGTAGAAACATTTAAAATTTTAAGAAAAGTATCTCATTATCCGATGCAGCCACCTTCAATGTAAAAAATATCATCGAGTCTGTCCCGGAAGGACTCAGACGCTACGCGAATTTAATCATATGTTATTCTGTCCACCGCTCGACGAAGAACAATCTGTAAGGCATTAAGCATCTCATATTTTGTAGTTGATATTTTGGTCTTCTGAATGGACCATATGGAAAAATCCATGGGGTTTAAGTCTGGGGAATACGGAGACCATTGTTGAGAAGAAATAAAGCTGGCAACTTTTTGTTGTAAAAAGCGCAGGGTTTTTGGGATGCTGCGGTCTTGCTGAAACGTTCAATGGCTTCTACCGAATTGTTAAGTGCCAAAGGTAACAAAGCATATATGATCGCTTTATTACATACATATTGGTGAGCCGTAAAAATTTGTCATGAGAAAAGGACAAAATTTTCAAACTCTTACTAGGCGAACTGCCTTTTACGCAGGTGTTACATCTTTCACATTTTGTACTTTGTAGGGCTTCAACCGCAATTCATTTTTTAATATTTCATTTCATTTCATTTCATTTATTTAAGTCTATGGAACAAGATTTCCTTCCAGATTAACAATGGCAAAACAGTAATATTTATAAACAATTTAAAATAGAATTATTTAATCGTAGAAATCTGTTAAGATTTAATCCAAACAAATATTGAGATGGGTCAAACTCTATGAGGCGATTGGAATCTTGACTCAAGGCATATTAATTAATTTTATTAAGAATACAAGGTGTCCGTCGGGAAGGTATATTACTTTGTTTTGCCGCCATTTTGGTAAACATTAGTTTTGACACTTCATATCTGGTCATACATATGCCAATAGGATGTTACAGCTCGCCCAAGACAACCCCGATTTCCATGAAAAAAATATAGTGAGTGACGAGGCACATTTTCATTTGAATGGATATGTAAAAACCCTCAAATTATTCATCAGTCACCTTTGCCTCCATTAAAAGTGACAGTCTGGTGTGCAATTTGGTCAGGAGGAATCATTGGACCTTACTTCTTTGAAACGGAAAAGGGCGTAACGGGAGATCTATATCGTGATATGAAAACTTTTTAACGCCATGGGCTTGATTAACATGTGGTATCAACAAGACGGTGCCACATCCCATAGAGCCAGAATTACAATGGAATTACTGCGAGACCTCTTTTCATAACAAGTTATTTATTATTTCAAAAAAAGGTTATGTTGATTGGCCTCCACTGCCGCCTGATTTGACTGCTTCGGATTTCTTTTTGTGGGGATATCTGAAAAGCAAGGTTTATGCAAACAAACCAGAAACGCGAATTATGCTACGAGCAGGCGTATTGAACTGCGGCAATTAAACTGCGCTTCGCCACAGATTACGTTGAATTCTGGCCTTCACTTTTTCGAATCATTTCTGGTGATATTTCTATTTTTGCTGATGCTATCAGGATATTTTTTGATGCTATCAGGTCATTGCATAGTGTGATGGTCCGATATATAATCATTTTGTTCACACGTGAATATCGTAGCTGCTTAGCAATGGCTGGTTGCGATTTTCCGGTCAAATACAAGGCAATTACATTGTTTCATTTGAATTCCTTTTCGATAACTTATAAACAACATAACAGACTGACGATTGTCAAAACATGAGCGGGCTGCCATTAGCCGTCTTGTTGCTACTACAGCATGCAGTTGGTTTGAGCGCCTACTCCTACATTTAAAGTTGACGCATTTTATGTCACTTCATACGGTTCTGGTTTAAGTCAAAAAAAAAAAAAATTAATTAGAAAATGAAAATAATTATAATACTTGCCGCCAAACGAGCAGTAATTCGAAGTGTCAGACATATCATTTCAGAAATATTTTTTACATTAAATTGCATTGGAACATCAGATCGATATGGATATTCAGTTGCTACTAAAAGATTTGAAAATACCTATCGCTACAAAAGCGAGTAGCAATCAAAACATTGCTGATAGAATGTTCAATTACCTTGACCTTGGCCTTACTGTTAGTGCCGTACATTATTTTGAAAAAATGTAACTGACTTGAGTTGCAGTTTGTATACCAAGCGAACAAGAGAAGGATTAAGGAATTTTAACTAATGTAAGTGTAAATAATCGAATTTAATATATCAGTATGTTTTGCTTTGTTAAATAACTGTTATTTATTTATAAATAAAATAAAATACTTTTACAGTGAATGTTTCGTAGAATTTTAAGATCTTTAGATCCTTAGAAAAAATTAGGCATTAGGTTGGAGAGCAATCGAAATACCGGAAGTGAGATTGTTAGTATTTGACATCATAGTGAAGAATAACTAAAGAACAAAATATAGTTCTTATCAAATCAAAAACAATGATATGCGAAAATTCAATTTTTTATGAAAGAAAAAATAACTATTACATTTTTGGATTCGTCTTTAATTAATCTTAAATCCTAGACTGCAACTGGCTTAACTTTTGTTGTATGGGGACTGATCAGGCCTAATGAGGTATGGAAAAGCCTCCTACATATAACGGGTTATATGCATTATATCTGTGCTTACAAGGAAAAACGACTTAACTACAAAATGTTATTTTTGAGACATTAAGCCTTTTTCGAAAAACCACTGTTATTTGAGTCTGTTATAACTATCGAAATACATATATGGAATTTGAAATTTGAAGCGCTTAAACGGCAACATTTATCTTAATTAAGCGCACAAACAAGAATAACAAAAATAATTTTTCAAAAATCGTTATTTTGAAAAATTTTTATAACTTGTGAACTACATCCAATTCCCATTCCGGAATTATATGCATTAAAGAAATTACAATAATAATATTGAATAAATTCCACATTGTTCTAACCTCACTTAAGTCGTTTTTCCTTGTGACCACAGATATATTAAGACTCACCGAAAGAAGCCTACTTTTTAATAATAGTTCCGAACTTCAGTTCGAGACTTTCATTTTAAACATGTTGATTAACTAACTGTTGGAAGTGCCAGCATATCGAAATGACCGCCGATCAAAAAGGAAAAGGTTGTGATTATATCACGTGCATGACTGCCCCGTGTACTCGTCATTATGCCGGGGAAGGGGATCCAGGTTTTTCAATAGGTATTCACAAATGTTTACATGGATTTGTTTACATGTGATCATTACATTATGAGGCGTCAAAGAGACACACATGAAGCAATGTAATAAAGATAAGACATGTGGTCTCTTGTAGTGCCTTGCTTATCATCAGAATAGTGGTTTAGGGTGTAAAGAACCACGCGGGTGATGATAAGATGATATACGAGTATGTATCCTTCAAGTGGAAATAGAGGAAATGCGCCCTTGTTCCGTGTGCCTGGGTTTATCCATACTACATGTGAACATTCTCTTATGAGGCGCTACAGAATCTCACACGAAGTAATAAAGATATGGCTGGTGGTCTCTTGTAGCATATTAACAAAAATAGGATATTAAATAAGATAAGATAAGAGTGGTTGAAGTGACGGTAGTGGGCGGATTGAAAAGTGTGGTTTATGATAAGAAAATGCGCCCTTTCCCTTTCCATCTTTAGGTTAGGTTAGCTAAGTAAGAATTTCATGTGAACTACTTAAGAAGTGTTTTTCAATAAAGTATTCAAGTTGCGTGTGAGCTATCAACGAAATTTCTGGCATTGTATATGGAATATGACATGTTTCAAAAAGCAGCCAAAGCTGAGCCGACTGACTGGTATCTGAAAAGTTCAATTTTCGATGGCTCTTTCGCATAAATCTGGCTGTATTTGAGTTATGGCCAGGCTTACGTTAATCTAAGAGCGCGGATCGTCTGTAGTTAATGGGCGTAGATCTGTGACTTAACGAAAATTCACAAGAAAAATCGAACGGTGCCAAATCGCACGATCACACTGATCGCCTCCACATGTGGTAACCATGCCCTGAAATCCCTCCGATTGAAAATTCATTGCGGCATCAACTATGTGGTGCATAAAACCTGCTTGTTGAAACCACATATCGGTTATATTCATACCGCCATATCATGGCCAAAAGAAATCTGTTATTATAGATTGGTAGGGTTCTTTGTTGATGGTGATAGCAATGCTACCATCTTTTCCGAAGAAGTACGAGCCGATAATGCCGACTGCCCACAATCCGTGCCAAACATTGATATTCTACAGATGCATTGCCACTTGGAGAACCTTGTGCGGGTTAGCATCATCTCAAATTTGGCAATTTTGCTTGTTGACGTACCCATTCATAAAATAGTGGCCCACCACTCAAAGTAATATTTTTTTGCTGAAATAGAGGTCCGTCTTCAAGTGCTCCACACGGCGTTGTCTATGATCGTTGGTTAATTTTGATGAAGGTCCAAGTCCCGAAGCAGCAAATTCGACAAATTGATGTCTGCAAACGAAAGAGTTCTAATGCGCTGCGCGGAATCAGCTGCCTCGGATCCTTTTGGATTCTCTAATTGACAGTTATGACAGTTTTCTATAGAGTTTTCTAAACCGGTGGACTAGAATTTTGACGCATAACCGGCAGAAAATGCAGGTCTTATCGAGGAAAATAAACTAAATGTTTCTCATATTATGTTTAATATGTTCAATTGTCTAATAATACTTACGTGCAACAATCTGATAATTTAAAAACTCAATAAAAATTTCACGTATTTTAAAAGTATAATATAAAATATTTAAAATGTTATATGTTATCCAAAATGTTTACATTATATTATCCTACTATTGTATTACAAATCATTTTTGCAATAACAATACGGCATTCCCACCATGTCGGAAAATTCTCGATTTACAAGAAAAAATCTGGAATTTCCAAGACCTGCTGGACACAGACTTCTGCAGGTATCATTCTTGTTACTCCCAATTCCCAAAGAAAACATTTTTTAATATTATTTAGGAGTTTTTCATAACAGCCAATGTTATATTTATTATTTTACTATTTTTTCTTGAAAATTATAAAAACAAATACACTTTAACTACAAACTAAAATGTGCAACGAAACATATTCACGTTTTATACGAGAAATATACAAATACTAAATTATAAAAAATAGTTGTTTTTTTTTGAAATATTAAGATATGTACAAAATGAATTTTGGTTGTTCATTTTTCGAGAAAGAGTAGTTTTAAAGCCCAAATTTCTTGATAGTTTTACATTTTTTGCCAGTTTTTCCCCTCTTCATATTGAGTATTTGGATAATTCAGATAATTCAAGCTCTTCTTCTGTTCAAAATCAAAGGGATTTAGATGTGAATGCCGCGCTTTTCAGCTTCAGCCTTGTATTTGTTATAGTAGACCTTGTCGGGATCGTATTTATCTTGCAAGAACTTCCATTCCTCAGGCTTGTTATCAATGATGAAACGGAGTACCTTGTCGGAGTTCTCCTTTTGCTTCTCGCTACATTTGTTGCACTCGGACTTGAGGGCATCAGGCAAAACCTTCTTCAATTCACGGGCATCGGGAGTACATTTGCCTTGGTCAGTCAAGCAGTTGTAGTAGTTTTTGAACAGGCGATCCGACTTCAAGATCTCGTCGACATCCACGTTATCATATTTCGTGGTGTATTTTTCTTCAGCCGACACGGCGATGACCATGGAAGCGACAACAACAACGGCAACACTAAGTAGCTTCATTTTGGGTGTAGCCTACAGAAAAGCGGTCAGAAAAGAAAAAAAAAAGAAAAACAAAAATGAAATTAAATAACAAAACAATACAATCAATATTAATGTGAAACAATTACAGCAGCTAAGGCTACTACGAAACTTGAATATGAAATATTGCAAAAGTCAATCGATCGATTAAGTTAATCGTAATCACATAAATAAACTAGTTGGCTGATTGAAAACAAAAAACGCACACAAATTTAACCCTCAAAAGTGATTTTGATTTAATGGAGGTTTTTAGACCAGTTTATCGAGTTTATTAAACTAATCAATTAATTAAAAACTTGTTTAAAGTTCACTAGATCAATTGATCGATACTAGTTCAGAATTAATGTGATTTTAACTATCAAAAGATATAATTTATGTAGATTTATGTATTAATTTATGTATATTTCAGCATTTTCTAAAGATATTGTGATATTTCAGTTACAGTTTCAGTTACAGACATTTCAAAAATATTCATTCGAATTTTAAACATATTTAAAATCAAAATTCATGCTGCATGTCATTCATAATAAAGTCTTCAAAAATGTTACGCAATGGTGTGATTTTGAATCGAATACATAAACACTATTAACGATACATAACATTTTCCTTATGTTTGAGATTGACAACAAGCCAACAGATTGACCTGACAGATTTAACCATATTTTGGAGAATTGGAAATGTTTTCCTTTAGTACTACAATTTAAGCAAAATCTTTCCTAGTATAATTAAATCTGTCAAATCAATCTGTTGGTGTGTCAACCCCTTAATGTTATATATAAACGGGACATTGCAAATACAACCAACCTATTTAAAAATTCAATATCGTTCAACAAAAAATTATCCAATTAATGATTTTGATACAAAATGTCTAGGATGCGTTTGCGTTGCGCGATTTTGTTAATCAGATTTCTAGAGAACTATAAAAATTCAATGTTTAGAGAAAATTTATTTTGAAGATTCGAGTACCATAAGTTCAGCCCAAGCCAAGTTCACATTTTTGTCGAAATTACGTGGTGGAAGACTCCATTATAAATTTGAAAGACATTCTATCATTCCTCTATCACTGGCGTTTCAAATAGAAATCTTTTTGATGGTAGTTATAGGAGTATAACTCAATTAAACTACAACATTTTCCATTGAAAATGAGAAAAAAGCTACAGGAAATAAGAATTTTCACTTCATATTGAGAAAAGATTTATTGAAATAGAGAATTTAGCATTTGATACTGAAAACAGAGGAATTGAAAATAAGAATTTTCATTTAACAACAAATGAAAGTTTGATTTTAAATTTGATATCGAGAAACACATTTTTAAAATGAGAAGTTTCATTTAATATCGAAAAATGTTTTTTTTTTTTTGAAAATGCTGAGAAAATTTTGGTTGCAGCTAATAAGTTCCATTTGATATTAAGAAAATATTTATTGAGAATTTTATATTTAAAAACAACAACAAAAACAACTCGTTTTCAGTTATTATTTTCCAAATATCGAAAGAAAATCTTATTTGAAATTCCATTTGGTATTGAGAAAAGAATAATCGATACTGAGATTTTCTATTTGCTACAGAGAAAATAAGTTTTAAATTATTAAAAAATAATCGACGTTGAGATTTTCTATTTGGTATTGAGGAAAGAATTTACTTTCCTATCAGGAGCAATCATTATTTTCTCAATATTGTTTATAATTGTTCAATTTTAATGAATAATATTAGTTGATAATACTCAGTTTCTTCTCGTAACATTAATAGGAAACCTTTTAAATTTCAATCGGAAATATTCTATGCCATTTTCTTAAGGTAGGGAATCTTGACATCGAATCGAAATAGTGCAATAATGTTTCGGCCACAAGAGCTTTTAAACAATTTTTCTCATTAGTCTTTAATACTAAACTTTTTGCTTACTTTTTTAATGAATACTGTAAAAGTTAATGTTGACCGTAATTTTATATAACCGGAATTCGTTATATGTTATACACCGGCCATTAAGCCTATTATTGACCTCAAATGGAATACCGTTTGTTATTGAAAAGACAAACAAACACTGCAAACACGTTTGGGCTTACAAAAATTTTCCATCGACTAGATTGGGTTAATACGGAACTATTTGCAATAATTGTTGAAGATATTTTCCATTGCCAAGAAGCGGAATTAATATTCTTATACGTGTTTGAAATTTTAATATTTGGTGTTATGGTATTAGAACATCAAAAGGTAAATTAAAAGCCGCGTTAAAATTAATTCCAATGAACATCAGCTGCTTTCCATATTGCTTAGATCTTCTCTTTCTACAATTCTTTATTCTATATAGAGACGAACTGAAAATTTATTAATCAACATTCAGTTTGAGGTCAATATCAACCAGTCTTAATGAGATATGTAAAATATAAAGCCAAGTTTAAATTGCATTTCGATATATTATAACTTGCATGACTTGTTTTTTCTTCATTAGAGGCCGGTTGTTTTATAGAATAGATTAGAATGATTGACGTATAAGTGTTCAATTAAATTCTTGAACAAATCATTTCCGATCTACGTCACAAAGCCCTTCACTGAGATTTTTTATATAGCAAAGTTTTAAAAAAGAAGCGCACAAGTTTTTTTGTATGAGGAAATGAAGACAAACAGGAAAGTTGAAGATGTACAAATTTAAGCGGATCATATGTCAACCAACATTTATATCGATTCTGTTATGCAAACCTGCTTTATGAATGGAAGTACGTGGAAGGACGTACTGAAAATTTGCCATTCAAAAGTAATCCTATATAAATTGAATTCTGTTTCTTATAACCATGTGGCACTGGGCAGGTAGCTGAGCTAATAAGCATCCGAAGTGTAGTTAGATCTTCTACTACTCTTTGTATGGCATTCGCCTTGATAGACGTCAGCAACTGTTTCAATGGTTAATTGCCAAATAATATGTTCCCGCTTGCTGTCAAGTGTTCTGCTATATACTTAACGTTTGTACATTTTAACAAAGATCGAATCAAATCCAGTTAACGCATTGACAAATTTTCAGCAAAAATTGTAGTATTAAATTTTAGCATAAAGCTAATGAACAACCACAACCACAACAAAAATAGTATTAACATCGATCAGAATTTCCTCAGGCAAAATTTGATTTTATCTTTAAAATTTCTTCATTGCAAATTTCGTCAACAAATTTGTTACTTTTTATTTCGAATCTATCAAAATTTTACAGACAGTAAGCACTATATTTCTTTGATAGCAATAGATTGGTATTGATCTCAAACAGAATTTGATACACCATTGTAAATAAACACAAATGAAGTTCCGGTTACACAATTTTTCCGCTTACACAAATATTCCGTTGCCAATTACATTCTATATTATTCTATATTACATTCTATATTGACATCAAACGGAAATACATTCTCCTTGCAAAATAATTCAAATAGTTTACCGTTTAGATAAATTTTCCGTTGTCATTCCGTTTGTACAAATATTTCGTTGTCAAACGAAATTTATGGCTGGTATTGACATTGAACGGAATCCCATTCGTCATACAAAATAAAAGCGAATTCTGTGAATTAATAACAAACGACCAAACATATGACTACCATAGGGATGTTTAAAGAAAAATTGGGGTTTTTTGTATTTCTTACTTCTTCGGTCTAATATTATGAAAAATTGATTTGCGAGAAACATCCCTGTTATATTTCGATTTTGACATAAAAACGAAAGGCAATGAAATTTTCTAAACCGAATTATCTTCATGTGATATGGGAACCCATTTTAAGTTTATGGATTCGTCAAACTGAAACCAATTTCACGTTCAAATTTCATTCAAATTAAATAATATTATAAAAGATGTACGTTATTTCGTCGGTCTAATATTACGAAAAATGCATTTGCGTGAAACATCTCTGTTATATTCCGGTTTTGATTTAAAAAGGAAGGACAATGAAATTTCCTAAACCGAACTACCTCTACATGGTGTGAAAAGCCGTTTTAAGTTTATTCATCCACCAAAATTAAATTAATCCCACATTCAAATTTCCTTCAAATTTGTTAGTTAAATTTGACAAATTTTCACCCGCATTCGATAGATATTATTTGAGAGTAGAATTGATTTAATAAACGTTAAATAGGTTCACTTCTAAAAAACAGTCAGTGAGGGCTCGGGTATGCTGAAAGATTTGCTTCCCAAAGGTTTTATAGATAATAAATTGTTTTGACATTTTGGTCTAAAGTTTTGGTCAGTGATTGAATTATTAACTGAATCATTAAACAGATGAAAATTATACGTAAATTGGGTTACTGTTAGATCTGTTTGAGAAATAGGAAGGAGCGGCACATGTATTATAAATAGTCAATTTTAGCTATTATTACAGCTGCTATTTTTTCCTCGCAACAATTTTATTATTTCCTAATGCGAAAGGTAGACTTTAGCCGAAAATTATACGTAAATTGGGTTACTGTTAGATCTGCTTGAGAAATAGGAAGGAGCGGCACATATATTATAAATAGTCAATTTTAGCTATTATTACAGCTTCTATTTTTTCCTCGCAACAACTTTATTATTTCCTAATGCGAAAGGTAGACTTTAGCCGTTATAAAGGATGATGTATATTTTAAGAACTCTTGATTGAAAAAGAGCTAATATTTTTTAGAAATCTAATTCGATAAAGCCTAACTTGAAGCGATATCCTTTGCGATATTTAGGATCCTATCTAAATAGTAGTGTAAAATACAACCTCCTATTACACAAAATCAAGGAAGACACAACTGTTTTAATTGCTTTGTTTATCGAAATCTCTTTTGATTATAAAGGCTTATGGGATTTTTTTTTTAAACACAATTATATGGAAAATTTTCGATCAGCCACTTTGCACTACTTTTCAATATTTGCCACTTTAGGGTTAAAATTTAATTTGCAGTCTTTTCGATTTTACACGAATATGTGTGCGTTGTGCTTTTGCAATATTGATTTTTCTCAGCATTTGATTTGCTTTACGAAATTTTATTTTCATAATACCACTTTTTCGTTTTGTTTTGAAAACAACTGCAATCAAAAAACAAACAAAAAATCACTCTTTGTCCGGCCTTAAACGAAACTTACAAGTTTTATCTTGGGTTATAGCGGCACAACTGAAATAGCTATGTTCACTTGAAAGCTGTAGACAAACGACTAATTTCAGCTATGATTCTACCCGGCTTTTATATTATTACCCGTCAAGTACTCTATCGATCGATATGCGGTAGAAGCTGATCAGTCGGTCACAGCTGAGCTGAAAAAAATCCCCAAAACGCTGAAATCAGACACGAGCGCGTGCTGAGCAAAACAACAGCTCACCCGAACAGAGCTTAGGTTAGTTGCTAATGGTGGCCGGTGGTACTCAATCCTATGCGTCACTACGTTTGCGCCGCCGTTAATACGTAGCGGAGTTGAGTTATACCCCTCCGTCGTCGGTCCATCCGTTGTTTTGATCTCTGTTAACCCAAGTCGATTTTCAAACAAATCTTTGTATGTCTGTCTGTACACATGTGTGCCGGAGAGTATGTTTGTCCAAAGGTATATTAACAAACCACATATAAGTATGTATCTCTATATATCACCAATGAAACTTTACTTTACTTACGTAGTTAACGAGATTTAATAATAATTTTTTTGTTTTGTTTTCTGTTTTCAACAGAAATGGTTGTTTTCTTATAATTATTATTATTTATTTTTTTTTTTTTTTTGTTTATTTTTTATTTTAACATGACCAATGTCTCCCTCCATCGGATGCAATGAAAATTTTTCCATACGCTTAATCGAACAACATCAGATTCGTATTTAAATATCAATACAATAAATTTGTGTGTCCATTTTCAACTCGCCGAAAAACGTAATGTCGTTGTATTTTTTTTTTTTTTTTTTTGTAATTGTCAATGGTATATTTTAAATATGTGTAAAAAAACGTTACATAACAACATTTGGGGTGAAGGATTGATTTGTTAGATTTTAAATCGCGTTGTACCGGCAATTGAGTTAATGCCAACTTCCACTGTATGGTTAAGTAAGACATTTTTGTCATTGATGGAAACGAGTATCAAGACCTCATAACAATAGTTTCATTCTTTTGGATCGTAAGAAGATGACGCTTAAACGTCAGCACTGATAATTATCCCAGGAGACAATGAAATTTATGCACAATTTTTTCCATTTTCCAAGAATTTGGTCAAACTTAGGAAATAACTTGTGGTTCAACATTTGATAGACGTCATTAGGTACAACGTTAAAAAAAAACATTACACAATAAAGAAACCAGGCCTGGAAATCGTGTGTTTTTAGACAAATGCGATGACGCAAATTTGGACAGGCGCCACAAATTCGACCAGACCGAAGCTTACATATCCACCTACCATTTCGTCGATGTATTTTCGTTATTACTCTATCTCCGATTTTTAAACGTTTGCGGTTCGCGATTATGCCTCCAATAATATTAGGTGAACAACTATAACAATTCAAAGAAAGGGAAATCATGGAAGCTGCTCGGTCATAATTCTACGTAGTCGCCTCGGCCGAAACTTCACGCTGCGGAGGTTATGCTCTGTATTTGGTGGGACCAGCCCGATGTTGTTTGTTACGAACTGTTGAAACCAAGCAAAACCATCGCTGTGTCGCGGTATCGACTTCAATTAATGCGATTGAGGCGAGCTCCGCCACAATACGCGGAGAGGCACGAAAAAGTGATTCTTCAGCATGACAACGCTCGGTCTCACTCGGCCACGGCCGTTAAAAACTACCTAGGAAGTCCTACCCATCCACCATATTCTACAGATATTGCGCCGTCCGATTATCACTTGTTCCGTTCGATGACATGCGGTCTGGCTGACCAGCAGTTCCACTCATATGACCACATCAAGGAATGTCTAGATTCGTGGATAGCCTCAAAAGATGAACAGTTTTACCGTGACGGAATTCGAGCTTTGGCAGAAAGATGGGAAAAAGTAGTAGCTAGCGATGGGCAACACTTTCAATGAATCTTTTGTAAGCATGTTTTCATAATAAAGTTGCATTTTTATAAAAAAAAAACAGCGAGAACTTAATTGCGCATCTAGTAGAACAAACTCACTGTTTTTGGGCTTGATAATTTTGTATAACTCATTTCTTTTCAGTTTTTAAGTCCCAAAAAATTTAAGTTTGAATCAAATACGTTAATCTATTATAAAAACTGGGATATTTTCAAGTATATCTTTTCATTGAATAATGGCCGACCATGGTGCAATAGTTAGTACCCGCGACAATCATTCGCACGGTCACTGATTCAATCCCCCATACAGCCATGTACCATTAATTGAGCCGTCCGTCTGCAGGTTCTGTTGAGGGAGTCTAAAGATGGAATGTGTGTAAGGTCGTTGAATGTGAGAAGCTTTTCCACATCCCGTTTATTGGTAATATTTTTATTTATTTATTTATTTATTTTTTTAATAGTTATTAAAACCTGTGACCTAGATTTCCTTAAATCAGTCTATTAGTGAAATCAAATTCCCGAAATTACATAAATAAAACAGTAACGCAGACTAACTAATTTTCTGGACTTTTCCAATTTAAAGTCTTATATTTTATACTTGTAAAATGTGCAAGAGTGACAAAATTGGAGATAATTTACTAGATAGTAAACTGGATACTTTACAGGATAGTTTACTGAATATAAAAATACATAAAAAAAATATGCAAATACAAGGTGTCCGTCGGGAAGGTCTGCTAATTTGTTTTGCCGCCATTTTGGTAAGCATTATTCTTGGCAGTTCATATTTGGCAGCCGTGAAGTAGAGACGTGGCAAATTTATTATGGAAAAATATTCGATAAACCAACGTGTTTCAATCGTTAAAACATTTTATCGAAATCAATCATCGATTACTGTGACGATGAGAAAGTTACGTAAAATTTTTGGGATAAACAACGTGCCAACAGGAAGCACTATTTATCGTGTAGTAAATGATTTCGAAGAAAGAGGGTCTGCAGCTGATAGGGCCAAGCATGAACCACAACGTACTGCAAGATCGGCTGAAAACATTACTGCTGTGTAAGTGGAAGTGTTCAAAACAATCCATCAGCCTCAATCGACGCCGTGCTCAGGAGCGTGGTCTTCAAAGAACAACTTTGGCCACAATTTTGCACAAGGATTTGCATTTGTTTCCATTTAAGATTCAGTTGACACAAGAGCTTCTTCTTCCACAAGACCATTTGCGCCGCCGTACACATGCCAATAGGATGTTACAGATCGCCCATGACAACCCGATTTTTATGAAAAAATCGTAATGAGTGACGAGGCACATTTTCATTTGAATGGACATGTGAATAAACGGAAAAGTCGGTTCTGGGCAATGGAAAACCATCAAATTATTTATCAGTCACCTTTGCATCTATTAAAAGTGACAATCTGTTGTGCAATTTGGTCAGGAGGAATTATTGGACCCTACTTCTTTGAAACTGAAAACGGCGTAACGGTAACTGCCAATGGGGAGCGATATCGTTATATGATTGAACACTTTTTAACGCCACAACTGAATGCTTTGGGCTTGATTAACATGTGGTATCAACAAGACGGTGCCACATCGCATACAGCCAGTATTACAATGGAATTACTGAGAGACTTCTTTCCACAACAAGTTATTTCGAGAAATGGTGATGTTGATTGGCTTCCACGGTCGCCTGATTTGACTGCTCCGGACTTCTTTTTGTGGGGATATCTGAAAAGCAAGGCTTATGCAAACAAACCAGAAACGCTTGAGCAACTTAAACAAAATATTCGTTATGAAATTAATGAAATACAGCGTGAAATGTGTGAGAAGGTAATGAAAAACGTGCTCAAAAGAGCTCACATTTGTGGGGCTAACAGAGGCGGATATTTATCTGATATTGTATTCCACACATAATTGCCGACATTAAATAAAACATTTATCAATAATTTAATCAAAAATTGTAAACAAACAAAGTAGTATACCTTCCCAAAGGACACCCTGTATATCGATATATATATATACCCTATAATGCTGTCCAATGTGATATCAACACCAACAAATCGAATGGTTTGTTGACCAAATCAAATACTTATGATTTTAGTCACAGAAATCGTATATGTTCCCTTTATGCCTTCTCAGCTCTACAAGTCCTGAAAGGGATTTAATATTCCCATTTTGTTATATTAAATTTTCGTTCAGTATTACTTCTATTCATAAAAAAAAAATTGAAACCAATAACTGATCATTCTTTGACGATTTCCTTTTTTAAACTTTTCCCCAATAATTTAATAAAATTCTGGCGATTTTTAAGCTATAACTATGATGCCTTCCAACATCGTCTGTTGTGATTTTCAGTATGGGAGAAACCGTATTTCTGAGCGGTTTCTTACAAATATATATAAAATGGAAAGGCTCATTCCCACACCTGTCAGCTGCCGTTATACATACGAGTACATTGCTTTTGGAAACAGATTTGGCCTGGCCAAATATATGTAACCATTACCAGAGGTTGCTATCCCAGTGGCATAGATGATGCATCAACTCATCGCCAGATTAGTGGGCGAATACAAACGTTCTTTTCTCATACGTAATATATCGACTTTGTTCATTTGGCAGTGGCAATTTTGCATTTTTTTAGTATTTTCCAATAACTACGAGCGTAGTCAAGTTGCGCCCTTGAAACTGTTATGAATAAATACAGTCTGCCCATTATTCCAAAACTGGATTCAGTTCTTGTATGGACAAGTCTTTTCCTTCTGAAACGATTTCGTCCCCTTCTCCTTCTGCAGTCTATAGGGCAAAGAACGTTACACTAACCCATTACCAAATACGAGTATGTGGACGTATCAGAGATATCTTTTCATAATATATTTTATTTATATACTGATTTAAACAATACTCTATTAGAACGTCAGATTTTGCCTAATTTTAGCTTGTCAATATTTTGGTAATCTTATCCTGCATGTGAAATTTTAAAGGGCGCATAGTCCGAGCCCCTTATACTTTCTTTATAAAAGAATCTATAGGGCTTAATATTTCCTTACAGTATAAGATGATTTGATATCTAATAAACTTTGAACAATAAACAATAAGAATTTCTTAAATTTGGTAGATTATGTTCATACAAATTTATTATTTGAGCTATAAAATTAAATTTAATTCCACTACGGTATCCTGATAGGTGGTATGATTTGGATTGGAAACGTTTAATCATTTATTTTATCATTTTCCCTTGAATGGGATATTTAAAGGAAATCGGACCATGCCTTCTTTTACTTCCTACATGGATCTATGGGCCAAGAAGTTTAAACAAATTACAACGACCTATTCGAATGCGTAATTTCTACAAGAATTTGCAATAATACGAAATGTGGAAGTAATCGAGCTGCGTTTTCTATATCTCTTAAAAAAATGAACTTTTGGATAAAAAATTTGGAAGGATTCTGACTGTTTTCTTGTATCTCTGATACAAATAAAATAAATAATATATAATATAATAATAATAATAATAATAATATATAATATAATATATAATATATAAAATAATAAATAAATCTATAAGCCTATTTCTATTAAGGCAGAAATATTTCTATCCGTTTTTTTATTTTGAAGGTAGTGGTTCAAAATACTGAAAAAAGAAAAAAACCATCTTTTCTGATTCAACATACATACTTTGATAATGTTTTACTCTTTCCATCCAGAAAAGTAGTTTAAGATATATACTCGTATATTTCTTCAGTGACCAAACTTTAGAGTTCTGTTTTTTTATAATTTAAAAACAATGATCTAAATTATCTGAAAAAACAAAACATTGCATTACCTTTCTATTTGATAATTTTTTGCATCCTTCCTTCCAAAATGTTGATTTTAGATAAATACATACATATTTTTTAAATTTAAGCAAATTTGTCTGCAAAATTTTCCTTTTATTTTAAAAGTAATGATCTAAACTATTAGAAAAGAGAGATAAAATAGTGTCTGCCTATTTTTTTCCTTTTTCAAGCAAAATTTTAAATTTTTTTTGGTTTTAGATATATAAAAATAATCTTTTTTTTCTTTAAATTGTCACAGAAAATTGTAGATCGATATCTTTATTTTAAAAAATAAAGGTTTAAACCTCTATAAGAATTAATAAAATTTAAATTTTTTTTACCCTGCGCTATAGAAGTCAAAAATTAGGTTAAATAAAATACACATAAAGCTATAATTTTGACAAAACTTCTATTTCATTATAATGCTTGGATCTTGCCATTATTTACGAAATACAATGTCATTTAAATGACCGCCTCTGGATTGGTTGGTTCGCACATTTTGGGCAGTATCTCGGCAATAACTCGACAACGTTAGGGGATTGTCTGCGTAGACACGGTCCTTGACATAGCCCCATAAAAAAGTATAACGGCGTCAAACCGCATGATCTTAATGGCCGATTGACGTCGTAAAATCGAGAAATGACGCTTTCTGGAAAATTCTCATGCAATAAATCTAAAATCGGTGGTGTTGTGTGACTCAAGGCACCGTCTTGTTGGAACCACATATCGTCCAGTTCATAATCTTCAATTGCAGGCCTAAAAAATCAGTAATCACACGGTTATAGAGCTCTGAATTGACGGCAATTGTTCCTTCTAAACTGCTATAAAAATTAATAAAATTTCAATTTTTTTCCCCCGAGAGCTAAAGAACTTTTTCACATTTTTGACGAAATTTTCGAAACCTTTTTAAATACTTGTACTTAAATATAGTGACAAAAACATATATTTTCTTCAATTGCAAATGCTCTGTTCTGAATTACAAAAAAAAAAAAAATTTAACTATTTGCTAAAAAATACTTTATAGAAAATTATTTGTTATACTTTCATCAGTATGAGTATGGGTAATTAACTTTTAAATCTTAAAATTTATTGTTATCTCGCGATGCTGAAAAAAGTTAGGTCCACAATCAATTTTACGTTTCCATACAATTGGTGTAAGTGCTTAAGAAAATAAATAATTTTAATCATAATTATAATGTATAATTATTTCGGAAACAGCCATGAACCTTCATCAGCAAACTTATGATAATGATTGTGAAGAGTTTATCAAGTCTTATCCATTTTTCAACCTACAACTTTCAAATAACATTATTTTGTTAATAATAATAGCTTGAAATTGAATAAAGATGAAGAAAGAAGTTATAATATACATTCCGAACTAAACACTATTAAATATATATTGAAACGATTTCAGGATGAACACAATGTCCAAACATGATCGTTAACCCAAAATCTTAAAATAAGCCCGCATGTTCTAATTTGTTTTTCATACATTTTCGTCACAAAATAATTAAAACACCGATTCAATTGTCGAAGCTTTATGCATAGATATCATTCCAAAATAACAGCTATTTGTAAAGCTGCGAGGGAATACCACATACAACATTTTTGGATAGAGGACAATGTTTAAATTGTGTAAATATAATGCATTTCACAAAAAAAAAAAAAAAGAAAAAAAATTATATGTATATAGGTACATATAACCCGCATATTTCAAATTATTATTATTATTATGGTAATTGATACCTCTGAACAAGTGGATGTCAATTATCACTGTTCATTTCTATTCTGATAATAGTTTTTAAACTTTTTCAAAGAATTATTGACGTATTTCGTTACCAAAATCGGCATCTGCAATCAATCACGTATACGAGTACTTATTATTAGAGTCAATTGACAGCAGGATTTTATTAAAATCTAATTTAATTGATTGCATTTGCAATTATCATCCATTCAGACTTATTATACTGAAATTTTCTACTATAAGTTTTATTAACAATTCTTAACAAACAATTATTTACTTTATTTTCTCTCAAACAAAAGAAAAACAAACATTTTGTTTTGGATTAAATGCCATAAACTGTAATCAAAAACACTGTGAACAGTTTAGTAATCGTTATTTATAACAAAAATTATATTTAATTTAATAACAAGAGAACGTTTCATATGTGTTGACAGAACAAAAGAACAATGCGATGCAATTCCTATGGAATAACATTTACATTTTTTTTTCCTGTAGATAACTTTCAATATTTATAATAAATTAACTTAACTTCTGCAAATTGACAAAATGCAACGTTTGGGAATTGTTCGCGTAAGCACGAATTTTCGGCGTAGCCCCATAAAAAAGGGCAAACGGCGTCAAATCACATGATCTGGCCAATTGATGCCGCCAAAATGTGAAAATTAAGCTTTCTGAAAACTTCTCATGGGTTGGACTCTATACTCGTATGTATGGAGGTGCAAATCCAAATGCAAAATATGCCATAATGAGCCGTAAGATAGACCCAGTTGCAGAGAACGCCGTCAGACTTTTCTAGTATTTCGATTCATTCTAATATTTCGACTAACATCGTCAGTCATCATCAGGGAAAAATTATTATTTATTAAAAACGAAGACAAAAAACTAGTGTACGTCTAAGCCGTCACCTTGATCTCTGTCCAAATATAAATGGAATGTTATCCAATTGAAAATGATGTAGTTGGCCATGTATTTTGATTTTTACAAACCAAAATCGGAAAACAAAATTTATGTTAAAATTTGTGAGTTTTTGACAAATTAAAAGTATGCAGAGTTTCGTTAAAACTGGGCCTAAAATCAGCCCAGCAAGAAAAAAAGCATAAATTATTTGAAAGGAATCACATTTTCATAGCTTGCTACGTAAAAGAATAAGTAAAGATATCTCAACAAGAACGCAAGATTTAAATGACGCAGCAATTGAATTCTTTCTTTGGCTGTATAACATGTAGCGCCGTCTTGTTGAAACCACATGCCCTCCACATTCATTTCTTCAATTCTAGGCACGAAAAAACTGGTTATCATTTCACGATACCGAACACCATTAACTGCTTGCGATTGACATGCATCATTTTCATAAAAAAAAGGTCCAATGATTCCTCCAGCCCAAAATCCACACCACACAGTGACACGTTGAGGATGCGTTCGCTTCTCGTGAATCACTCGAGGATTTTCCTCACCCCAAATGCGACAATTTTACCTATTGACGAAGCCATCAAGATGGAAATGGGCCTCGTCACTGAAGATGATTCTATCGGCAAAATCAGCATTTTCATGTTGTCTCTCCAATACCCAATTAACGAACTTCCTTCGCTCTCCATGGGCAGCTGACTTCAGTTCCCAAGTCAATTGAACTTCGTTTGCATGAAGATGCAAATCTTGCGTCAAAATTCGCTGCATAGTGGATTTGGAGACACCAACTTGCTGAGCTCGGTGTCGAATTGAGGTGGATGGAGTTTGAGCGACATCATCTCGTACAGCTGCGACATTTTCGGTCGATCGACCTGGTCGAAAGCGCGTTGTTGTTTTTACATCACTAACAGACCCAGTTTTGGCAAATTTATCCATTAATCTCTTTACAGTTGACTCTTTTGGAGCATTAATGTGACACCAAATTGATCGCAATTTGCGAACTGTGGAATTTTTTTAATTTTTCTATTTCTGCTATTTTTTCAGTCCAGCTTTCATCGAATGAAAAAGATTCTATATACATATACATGTATGGTGTGTGATCGGTTTACGACAGATGGCATTAGAAAGATAAGATTTTGTACTCAAAAACTACTCTAACAGTTTTACGATTGCTTGACTCAATGTTGTTTGAACACGTGTCAAGGATGGACCCAGCAAAAAGAAAATACATCATATTTAACAGTCTTTCGTCGTTAAAGAGCGCGAAACGTCGCGGTGAAACTCCATATAAAAATAGTTGTAAACTCCGAAACTAAATATTTCCACCAGATAATTCTATGTTTTTCGCAGAGCAATTTTTCACCGCCAACCTTTTTTTTTTTTTGTTGGTTTCCTAGACTTCTTCCGATACCTACATTTTTACTGCAGAAAATGTGAACAGTGTTTAGATCCTGATATTATAACAGTCAATCTCGCGCAATTTTGCATTCATCGGTTGCATTCCGGAAATTTTGATGTCAAAGTTGCAGCATGCTTAGAAGACCAATTGTGGAAAGTGTCGATAAAATAATGAAATTCGTCAAGTCCCACCGTCATGTAAGGACGGTTTCGATCGCTCAGGAGCTAAACAATGTAGAAAAAACCATTTGGAACCACTAATTATGGCTGGATACAAAGAAGAAGAAGCTCGATATGTCGATAAAATACTGGAAATCGTCAAGTCTGATCGATTAGAAGCTAAACGTTGTACAAAAAAAACTATGGTTACAAAAAGAAGCTCAATGTATTTGGTGCCACACGAGTCAACGCAAGAAAAATTCATGGGTCGAATATGCATCTGCGAATCGCTGTTGTATAGCAATAAAATCGATTAATTTCTGAGCCGGACGAAGGTGGGTCACTACGACAACGTCAAACAAAAACGGACGTAATCGAGAAGCGGTGAGCCAGTGCAAACAGTGACCAAGCCAGGATTGACGGTCAGGAAAATGGGTGTGTTTGGTGGGATTGACAAGGAGTTGTCTACAATGAGTTGTACGCCAAACTATTGTTTCGAACTATCTGAAGGAAGCAAACGCCAACAAGTGGCCAATAACAGAGGAATTGTGCATAACACATCAATTGTAGCTCAAGAGAAGTTTCGAGAGCTTGGTTGAGAGGTTGTTTGCATGCGCCTTATAGTGCGGACTTGCCACTAAGTGATTAACGTGCGTTCCTATCTGTAACGAATGATTTTGTTGGTGTAAAATTCGCAATAGTATGAAATACTCTTCTCCGATTTTTTTGCCAATAGGGACGAGAGTTTCTAAGACAGAGGCTTAAAGGAATTGCCTTTAAAATGGCAATAAGTTATAAAATAGGAATGTGCATATTTGACCTAAATCGGATCATTCAAAAACAATGGATTTCTTTTTACTACACCTTATATAATGAACAACAGCTTTTGGTTTATAATTTTTAAAAAAAGTTAGCGCAATGAAAGATATGTTGAAGTTTTTGGAAATTAGAGACCTTGCGAAATGTATGAGTTGAAGTTAAAATGCTAAGCTGGCTTAATTTAATTGTCAATCCGCATATTAATCTTAAGCAAATCAACCACCATTCGCTTAATGTTAAAAGGTGTTCTAACAAGATGAGTAGATATTTCATTCGTTTTCAGATTTGCCATGCAGAAATTGATAATCGAATAGGACGTTAAATTTATTGAATCTTCTCAAGAAAATGGTTGTTCAAAGAAAAAAAAGTTCTAATAAAACCTGTCGGTGGCAGATGTGAAAATATTATTGCATGCTCATATATGCCGCTCGGTCAAAACATCTTTCGAAAAAAATATATTTCTTTTGGGGTTATATCAACAGTAAAGTCCATTAAAACAATCAACGAACAATTCAACTTTCGGTCGAAATGGAATTCTGTGGCAAGTCCGATTAGTCAATCGGGTTATTACAACTATTACATTAATTTACCTTAAGATGCACTTACACTTATTTTTCGATCATTTATTTTATTTATGTGTCATTTCTTCTTACTCACTGTTTATTTTTGCTAACTTGTTCCTGTACGATAAATAAACATAAATTAATTTATATACAAATGCTAAGCAATACATAATAAAGCTTACACTTTCAATTACACATAACCCTGAATAAATAAGTAATTGTTTATCTACAAATATTGATATTCAAATAAAAAA